>OX485806.1:49995168-50443443 GCA_950295325.1 Polytrichum commune
CCTCCGTGCTTCTTTGTTTGATTGAAATAAGAATGTGAAGTGCTACAAGTCTCTATGAGCATAAGGCAAAGAGAATACTACATCAATACTAAGAGTTTGAAATAGTTTTATTGCTCTCGACATTCTAGGCCTTCTATGTGCAATTAACGATGAATAGTACTGAGAATCTCAACTGATACACTTCTATGTTTGATCCGATATCCAAGAATGAGGACTAGAGATGCCTATCACCATCAAACCATGAGAACACTAAAAAAATACTACAACAATGAAAGGCAAATGAAACTCGTCTCACTCAGTAAGGTAGAGGGTGCTTAAACCAACACTTTAAGCTATTGCACATACATATGGCTATGTGGTTGATATATAAAATATATATTCATATTAGCCTTTGGGCTAAACATAGGTATCAAGAAAGAAAAAATATTTTTAGTCTCAATTGAATATTTGATGAATATTCAAAGTCAAAACTACTAGCTTCCTTATACCAATCCATAGGCCCCGTGCATGGCAACCTCGCATATGATGAGGACCCCCACCTTCATTGCCTAGAACCAACACAACATAGTTGGGTACTAGACCCAAACTACATCAAAGCCCAAGTAGTAATGGTATGCAAAGCCACACGGCTACCTCCATGATCCCTCCCGGTTCGCTTGCAAAACCATCACCTTGCATCCCGGGAACCGACCCCCTTGCATCCCGGGAAATGATCATTTTGTGCTTTGTGGGCCTACCTCCTTGGCGTTGTGAATAGAATGACTAGAATAGGCATTGACAAGCCACCCTAATCCCACCTTGAACCAACCCGAGATAGAGTGGAGCCCGTTACATACCCTACATGAAGGTCATGAAGGCCGCTATGAGGTGGCACCACTAATGGCACCTAAAACCGTCACTCCTTGGGCCCATACACTCCTACACCGCCGGGTACGGTTCAAGGTTGTAGAGTGTTATGAGCAGTGATCGGGAAGATTTTTGAGCATAACCAGTTGAGATCTTAGTGTTTGCAAGTCCAACCGGTTACATGTGGATATCCTCCGGTTTTCCTTTATTAAACTGGGGTATATTCTATAAATTCCTCTAAAATGATCAGTAATTAGCCTGCAATCTTGAACTTCAACCGGTTATTTCTCAAACTCAACCAGTTCATCTGTAACTAACTGCCGGTACTCCTCGATCATAGGTTATGAGAGGAGGATAGGACATGCTTAGAGTTGCTCTCACCATCTGGTCTAAAACGCAAATTGATCGAATAGGTAGGTCACTGACAACTCCATTTCAAAATAATAAGCGTACAGTCTAAACTAGCATTAATGCGCCGTCCATTCATTTCATACTACCTCAATAAACTTGCATTAATGCGCCGTCCATTCAGTGCATACTAACCCAATAATTATAATTATATCTTTGACACTGACCCTGCCAATTATTCGCAGTCAAATGGAATAATGTATATTACATACTATGGATTTGTAGGTACTTCAAAAACGCCAGCTATTGATATCAACATTCAACAAACCATATAAAAAATGATATGACAATAACTTTTCCATTTGTACGCTATTTTTTTAGAGGATTTAGTGTTCAAATAGATTGATGTGGAAGCTTTATTAAGTGAACCCATGAAGATTGTGTCTGACACAACAACCTGTATTTATTGAATTTCTTGTTAGAGTTGGGGGAAATTATGATTTTTGAAAGTAATGGCAACCCTAAATTATTAATTCAGACTAATTTATGAGCCACCACTTTATGCCATAGTTTTACCATCCTAAAGTGACTGTGGAGGTTTGTATACAAGTGTCCTTCTCAATCTTCTTACAGTTGGTTCAAGTAGACTCATTTGATATGTTTTGAGATTTCAAATTCTTCATAATGGCTTGTATTCATGTTGACGGACATGAGGATCCTATTGTGTTTCCATTGAAGGAAGGAGGACGGGCTAAAATAGATAGTCATTTGCTACACATACACTTTAGATTTGTAAAGTTGTCTATCCATGTTAAAGAGGGGAGGAAGTTGGAGTCTGGAGAGTTGTAACATGTCGTTCCTGTAATGAAGTCCATGGAAGGAAACCGACATTGTTGGTACCTTGCATGTGGAAACTATAGAGCTTACGAAATTATGTTGTCTTTGCTATATTTTCCAACAAAGATCATAAATTGACAGTCAAATACATCCACTATAGATATGCCATACATTACCCAAACAGTGTCACTTAGTCCACCTCGTGTAGTGTTTCCTCTCTTTCCCAGCAGTCATGTACTTCGAGAAGTGAAGGTAGAGAGAGCAAATCCTATCATAGAGTTGTCTAGTGAATTGGTAGGAGAGTCTCTTGAATTTTCACTTTAAAAAAAAACATGATCTTTTCAAATTGCAAAAAATAAAAACAGTCTTGTACCTTCCTTATGTGGCACCCCATCAAATAGTCCGTTGCAGTCTTTGTTGTCCTGACCTCCATTGCATCCAAATGTATTGAATTGCGCGAGTATAGTGGAATGTTTGTGTCGATTAGGGAATATGCATCGGTCTAGAAACGAATTGTCGACAATTGACTTGAATACTATGATCCACCATCGTTTACAATATTTGCCACCAATTCTTGACGAGGATGTTACCTTTGAGTTGCCTCCATGTCGCTCGTCGTCTACTTCATAGCGGCCAGAAACCTAGAAAGAATGGACAAGCGATACAATGGACACCTGTGGTGCAAGTTGGTGATGACAAACATTCACAATTTGGACAAAGTCAAATTTTGTAAGTCATTTTGTGTTGGTCATCTTGCTTGTGAAAATGTAGAGTGTGACTACTTGAAGAGGACATCAAAACGCAATGAAACATAATGGATTGGTTATACACCCTTCCCTTTTGCAATTGGGTATAATCCTCCTAAAGATTGTACTGTAGTTTGCAGGATTTGTAAAACAACACCTATGTGCCTTAGTACTTGCGATTCAAGGATATATTGTTGCTATAGTGAGAATTCATATATGAGCAAGGCTCTATTCACTTTGGAAGTCATAGTCACCTAGTAGCAAAAAAACATGTATAGAAATTCAATGGAGAAGATATGTGGACTAAATGCAGAGCAAGTGGCAAAAATCCTGACGGCCACTAACTCAACTACACTTTTTTTAACTAGCAAAGATTTTCTAACTACTTATCTGTTTCACAACGGAGAAGACGATAAGGAGATGTTGAAGGGTAAAGAACAAGAGCATGTCATGGATCATTTCCAATATTTGAGCAATCCAAACATCCAAAATGTTATCTCTTCATTTCGTTCAAATGGACAAGGAGGTGTTATTGACAACATTAAGAATGTGAAGAAGGAATCGAAGTTTGAAATCATACATGACAGTGTGTTCCCTGGCCAAGGCAAAGAAAAGGTTTACATTTTGAAGATGCTCACAGAAGGACCTGGAAGTGGAATGGACATTGTGAATCGAATGCAACCCGGAGGTGATCTCAAAAATGGGCGAATGATGTTTGACCATGCGAAGCAGGTAAAAGAGTGGACCATAATGGCCTGCCACGTGTATGATTCTAATTACAAAAAGGTCATAACCATTGCAACATCCGATGTGCAATCCAAAGATACTGAGATCCAAATATTACTTTAGAAATATTTGAATGACGTCAAGTCAAAGCACATAATGGATCATCCAAACTTTAAGGGGTTCATGGCAGATAGCGTTCTGGAATGTTGTTTGTAATAATCTACGACAATGGATTTGCCAGTGGAAAAATGGAAAATCGTGAGAGGACGTGTTTGTTACATTGGATTTTTTTGCTCCAAAAACATACACAGAAATATATCAAAGAAACATATCAGTATCAATACAATTTACTATGCAAACAATACAAAGATGTAGAATTTATAAGTGAGGCTAAGATTCATTATCTTGCGATTCGATCGTGGTGGTTATCATCAGGAGCGCCAAATGAAGATGCACTTCATCATTTGGAGCATTGGTTTGTTTTATGGCATTTTTGATACCAACAGTGTGGAGGGTTTATGCAAATGGTAAGCACATTTCTAATTTTTATTTTTGTTTCTACATACAAAAGGCAATGGAATTTTTGTTTTAAAAATTGTTTATGTTCAATCTATTTTATTTTTATTTTTATTTTTAAATGTTTTGATTTATTAAAAAATATTGAAAATACCAAAAGTGGGGGAGTTGGGAGTTACCTCCAAAAAAACCCTCGGGTCCAACAATTGTTTTTGTATTGCTTTGTAGTACCCCTTTTTATGTTTAGTAAATGTAAAAAAAAATTTGAAAAATGAAAGTGTTCTCTGTCGTTGGCAAAAAAAATGGCAATTTATTGTGGTGGTAGGTTGCTGAGGAGTATACAATACAATAATATTATTAGTATAAAATGTGATTGATCTCATGTGGTTTATAATGTGATTGATCTCAAGTGATGTAAATATGTTTTCAATTTCTTTCAAAAAATACTTGTTGATATGTGTATGTATAAGAATCTGAAACCAATGTCATGTTTTATTATATGATTGATTGGTAGGCTTTGAGTTTGGTGGAGATGGCAAACATGCTTTCTTGTAACTTGCTAGAAACCGTTCATAACAAGTGGCTTCAAATGTTTGGAAACCAAGGAAATCATTTGTTTGATGCCATGTGTGATGATAGTATCCGTGCCTGGATGCAAATGACGAACTATCGTGCATATTTCAAGGGCCATGCATCTGAATCTAGTCTATCAAATGGGGAGTTGAAGTTGAGGGTTGCAAGACAAAGCAGGGATCCAAAGAAAATTGTAGAGGCTCTTAATACCTTACTAGGAGGTGAAGGTATTGGAAGCCACATTCCGCATTTGGAAGGAAAAGAAATCTTTGAAAGCACAAAGAGGAAATTGGACATACCAATTGGTGATGCCGAAGACTCACACATACTAGATAAAGTAGATTTTTCTCAACCTTGTGTTTGAACGCGGTCTACAACGGCTTTTGCCAAATCTCTAAAGATATAAGTAAACATACAGAGGCAAACATTTCTCCACATGTGATAGTGGCTTTTGAAAGTGAATGTGACATTGCGAAGTGGCACATAGCGAGAATCAATCACAAATCCAACCCGAAATGTCATGCTCAACAAGGTGGTTCAAATATTAAGGGCACTGCAAAAATTTCAAAAGGACAGAAGGGAACCGTAGCTCCTACCTACAGTGGAAGAAAGAAAGATTATGGAAGTAAGCGAGAGGTGGTAGTAGACTTTTGGTTTTGTGCGGATGACATTGTATAATGTGTGAAAAGAACAAAATGCATGTGGATAATTGATTGGCCCAAGGTGCCCGAGGTATGGCTTGTTTTGTTCGGGATGAACCCTAGGAAGGTATGAGCCCAAAATGAGTGCTCATATTTGTTTTATGTTTAGAACCTACTTAGAATTGCATTTGGAGTGTGTTAAAACAATCAAAAGTATAAAAATAGTGAGGCTTGGTGTGGATTTATGTTTAGGCCTTAAGCCATTTTGTGTGGTGAATTAGAAGCTTAGTGACATTAGGGAGTGTTTTGATTAGAGGAGTAGTGCTTGATGAGGCAAGGGGAAGTGCCTTTGATTTAAATGTTTGAATTAGAACATGTTCTTGTTGGTTTAGGGGGTGAGGGTTTAGTGGATAGGATAAGGTCCTACTAAGTAGGAGAGGATTAGAAGGTTGTGGTCTTGGGTGCACCTTCCTTCACTCCTATCTTCTCACCCTCCTCCTCTCTCTCCCTCATTCCATTTTCTCTCTTCTCTTCCTCTTCCTCCTCCTCTCTTCACTTCTTTTTCTCTTCTCCTTTTTTTTTTTTTCTCTCTCTCTCTCTTCTCTAGGAAGTTGAGCTCTTAGAGCTCGGGAAAAAATGTGGAATTAGGTAGGTGAATTAGGGGGAGGCCTTGGAGAAGCTCTCTTGTGTTCATTTTCTGGTTTTTGTGGTTGAGGGTGGAAAAGCTTAGTTAGAAGTAGCCGCAGCTAAGGAGCTGGGTTTATGAAGGAGCTGGGTTTATTTAATTAGAAGTAAGGAGCTGGGTTTATGAAGGAGCTGGGTTTATTTAGTTAGAAGTAAGGAGTTGGGTTTATGAAGGAGCTGGGTTTATTTAGTTAGAAGTAAGGAGCTAGGTTTATGAAGGAGCTGGATTTATTTAGTTAGAAGTAGCCGCCGCTAAGAGCTGGGTTTATTAGTTAATTAGTGCCTACTAGCCTAATTAGCCTCCCAGTTAATTAGTCTTTGGTTAGTTCAAGCTACACCCTACCTTAGATTGTTGGTTAAGTGTGTGGTTACATGGTGGCATTAAGATACAAAGTTGGTGCTAAGCTACGGGGTTGACATTAAACGTGGAGTTGACACTAAGTTGCGGAGCGGGCATCAAGTGCGGGGTTGCTATCAAGCTGAGGAGTTGGCCATTAATTCATGGATTCAACAAGTGAAAGTTTTGCTAAGACCAAAAGCTCAAGAGGAATATCGGCAAGGGCATGTGTGGCAAAGACTATGACTTGGGAGCTTGAGTCGGCTAAGGGAGTAACCATACACGATACTAGTGGTATCGAGGCATCATTGTCTCAAGCAAAGTGTGAAGCTAAGAAAATTTCAAAATAAATGAAAATCATTAAAAAAAAGGAGTAGTGAGCTAGTCACTCTCACATGGAGAGTGGAACACACTCTAAGGGGTGAGTAGGAGGAAGGGTGTTTGTGAACTCTTGAAAGAAGTTAATAAAGACTAGCACGACTAGTGCATTGGTGGAGAGTTGAAGTTGAATTTCATATTTCTATGATTCTCGACATAAGACATGTGATTCTCAAACCCATACCCGGACTAGGACGCTTAAGGGTGGTGGGTTTGGCCTCACAGAGGACATAGACATTATTCTTGCAACATGCAAGTTTTCGGCTCCAAGAGCGCCCTGTATTGTCTCCTCATCGATTGTTCTCTATGTCAAAAGTATTTGAAAGTGTGTTTAATGATGAATGACATGTAGAAGATGCAAATGTACATCTGATGGTCCGAAACAATCAAACTGTATGGCGAATTGGAAATGCACAAACTCCCAAACAAAAAAATAAATGGGAGAGTGTCGGCAACATTAAAGGAGAAATACTTGGAGTGACATTGTTGTTTTTCCGGCACTTAGTGCAATTGTATCACTAGAAACAAAGGCCAAGCCAAACCGTAACGTTTATCAAATTACGGTTGGTATGTACCCCTCATGCACATGACCGGATTTTACAAAGATGGTTATTTCAGCTATCGAAAGTCAACAACAATACGTAAATTGCAAGCATTTATCCTACATATTTCGGTATTTTTGCAAAATGGACATCCATGAAGACACATTCATTCATGCACCGACTTATAGTTTCTTTTAGTTAAAACAAGGATCATTACAGTTCCAAAGTAGCCATTGCAATATTGTTTTATGCATTCCTCCATATTATATGAAACTGCATTTGGTACGATTATAATTATTTAAATTGTGTGGATTGAAAAATATTTATGTTTTTTATAAATATGAGAGGACATCTTAGTGTTAAATGTTCTAAGACATGAAGTTATGAATGGCTAAGCCCAAGAACGCTAAATGAAATTTAAAGAGTGGATTTATGAATGTGAATGTATTTTTCAAAAGTTTAGATGATGTTTACCACAAATCTTAAAACAACAAAGGAAGGAGAACCATTGGAAATAGAAAAGAAAGCTCGGACATCAATCGGCCGGAGCGGGTAACATACCAACTTAACCATACAACGGGTTGGTTACCAATTAGTAAAAATAATAAATTACATAAAGTTGATTGGCCGCAATTGGTAAGCCAATTTAGACTAATAAACTATGTAAAAGGCAAATAAACATTAGTGAGATTATTTGATTAACTAGTAAGCCACACAACAAACCATTTCGGAATAGGGAACCCTATAATGATTAATACTCATTTAGGCCACATAGGTGAGGCAACCGGAGGTGGAAATAAGCAAGGGCCAAGAAATGACTTATTGGGTTATCTTTGGAAATCCCTCAAAACCTAAATAGTGATAGGTAGATTTTAGAACATAATCTACTACATCTTGAATGTAAAAGAATATGAGGAATTTTGGAAGAGTTATCTTCATCTTCTTAGAAAAATAACAAGATAAAGTAATATAGGAGGGGGACACATGTTAGGCACCTCCTCTCATTATATATCAAGTTGGGATTGAGTTAGAGTACCGTGCCCTATTCACAATGATAGGCTACACGAGAGCTAAATCCTTTGTATCTTTACCATTTTGGAATACAAGAGCTTCAAGCTCACACCTTCATCTTAGTTATTCAAGGTAGATACAAAGTAAAATTGTTAGCTTAGACATAGTCAAGTTGAGAGGTTGTGAACAAAACTTGAGATGTTCTATAGCAACTCACATGAGGTGAGATAAATTTATGGATGAGAGAGTTGAGTATGATTGATAGAATATAAATATTAGGAGGCAATTGTGTAAATGTGGAGAGATTATAAAACCTCACATAAGGTGAGATAGTTGTGAGAGACGTTATTAAGAATTCACATAAAGGAGAATAGATGTTTTATAGACTTATGAGATTGATGAGAAGATTATGAGTAATCTCCAATAATAGTGGAAGGTGAGAGAAAAAGTATATAAAAACAAACAAAGGCAAGCGGCGATAAAGAGTAAATATATCTACTAAGATGTTTTCTTTAATTCAATCATAAGTGATTCGTGTGTATCAAATTTTGATTAATTATCAGTTGATTACATTAACTTACAACAAATAAGACTCAAAAAATAATTCATTAAAGAATCAAACATAATAAAGAAAACTATGAATGTATTACGATGGTTCTTATCAAATATTGATATGCTCACACAGTTAATCATTATAAATGTTGATTGGTTTTAATATTATTGTGCTAAAATTTGAATGTGACCAATTATAACGGATTGGTCTAAAATTAGATTGTGATTAATTATAACTGAAACTAATATATATTATGCGTATGCTAAAAATAGACCATAACACAAATGATTATGAATCTAAATATTAATTATGAAAGCAACTATCTTATAAAAGGATTGGAAAATGAAAGAACATAATTCAAGCGAGAGAATCATTCAAAGATGCCTTGTCAATAGTCGGTAACGAAATGGGAAGTTGGTATGGGCATCAATACTCGGGTAGAGAGAAAATCTCCTCTACATGGTAAAAAAATGTCTAACAACAATTGATTATCATTAAATTGCTCTTTACTTTTGTTTCAACAGAAAAAACGTTCTGACAACGAAGACTAACAACTATCGGACTAGGAGGAAGAAATGAGAAAGAAAATAAAATTTGGAACAAAAAATTAACTTGGATACTTGGCTACTTGATAGTTTGAAAGAAAAGATAATTTGGCTACATGGGTTACATGGCTACTTGACAAGTTGGAGGAAAATACGACTTCTTTACTTGATTACTTAATTACTTGGTGATTTCGAGGAAAAATTAACTTGTTTATTTGGCTACGTGACGATTTGGCAATTTGGAGGAAAATTTAATTTGGATACTTGTTTACATAGAAATTTGGAGGAGAAGATAACTTGGATACTTGGCTACTTAGCAATTTGGAAGAAGAGTTGAACTTGTTACTTGGACACTCGGATACTTAAATTACTTAATTCCTTGAAGAAAAAATAACTAGCTATTTGAGGAGAAAAGAAGACAACTACGGCACATGAAGATGTTGCAGCGCAACACTTAGAAGTAATACTTGAGCTTAAAAAGACAATGGCTACACATGAAGAAGTTCACCACAAAAAGAAAGTTACAAACAAGCAAGTTGAAATAATAGAAACAACAATTGGTCGTATGAAACTACTTGAAGGGAAATCACTAAAAAAAAATTCCTTACAACAAAAGAGGACTTTTAAGTTACCTAAAGGTCTATCACGTTGAATACAATATAGAGGAGCTTTTAAAAAGAGGAATGAAGGCCTCTTCCAATCAACAAATAAGACAACCGAAAACTAGTAATAACAACCGACGAGGAAAGTAGGTAGATTAGTCATCGTAATCCGGACGACGCTCCAAGCCACTATGATATGATCAACCTTAGGAACAAATGGAAGTAGTTGAGCTCTACAAATGACTATTTCTTTATATCTCATTTTTTTCTAGTATAATCCAAATTTCCATTTTTAATTCATTTTTTTCCACTCGTTCTATTGTTTTTTTGGTTGGATTTTTTTAACTGTCTTCAAATTTTACATGAAAAACCTTTAATTGTTTTATTCATTTTTCTAGTTTTTATTTTACTTTTGTGTTTTAGTAATGTTTAAAAAAAATTTGAGACCATTGATTTACTATTTATTTTCCTTTGGAGGATAATTTTTTTTATCATTGATATATATTTCTTCGAATCAGTGGTCAGTCCCCTTAGTTACAGTTTATTAGCTAATGATATTGCACGAGGGAAGCTAAGATATGAGCGATGAGCAGTGAGCAGTAACATGTGAGTGATGATACCATATTTGGTAATTATGCACGATTTTAAGGTCCATACATTAAATTTGGTAATATTTTTATTGCAATTTTTAATTGTAAAATATTAATATTTTGAATGAGCAACAATGAAAGAGGCCTATTACCATGGATATTTTTAAAAACTATCAATCAATTGTTGATTCTTATCATAACATTCCATACCAATACATGTCACTTATTGATATTTTCAAGCATGCAGTTGAACGTAACACTTGGAATATTATTCACACTCTACAACACTAGTAAGTTCAAGTAGTCGTATGACCTCGTTGTAGGCATACGTTGGAGCGTGTATAAACTCATCATTGTCGTAATCTATGTTGCACAAAAATCTAAACACATAATAAAGATGTTTGGAGTGCACCCATTTCCTATTTTTTCCCAAAGCTTGAGATGACATTTTTGTGAAGTCCGAGCATGTGCAATGCGAGATGTCGCCAATTATGATACGGTTTGAGATATTTTCTTTGGAGACAATGTTGATTATCACTTCAAATTTTGGATATGGAATGGCAGTCCCTTATTGTTGATTTTTCAGGGGCCACATTTCCCACATAAAGTAGAATAGGAGTTGATCCTGTCCATTTGTTGTTGTTGCAAACCCCTTCATTGCAATACATATAATCACAATAATCATTTGGGCATTGGGGATGACCAACACAAGAAGAACGTCTGAATGAGAATCCAAAATCGTTTTGGATATTAATGGTTTTTGTTATGCACCAAAGGTGTCTGTCACACATCTTGTCCATGCCATCCATAGAACAACCATACGCCCTTGGAACTTCCATTGCCAAAAAAGACAACACAAAAAAAGTCACCATCAAAAGATGGTGGTAAGTACTTGACATCACAAACATCAATGTTGTCAAAGTCAATAGTTGTAAGATCAGATTTAGATATTTTCTTAGACTTTGTTAGTTTCAATGCCTCGATAATATTCAACTTGAAGATGATACACAAGGGTGCAAAAGTGGACGTTGAGATGGAGTTCCATGGTGAGCCAACCTTATATAAAGTGGAGTGGAAGGGATTTTATCAACATCCACTGAGACTTTGGAAGGAGTTGGAGTTGTATTTCTAATAGGAAAAGGTAACGTGTTAGAAATAAAAAATGTCGGACAAACTTTCACATTAGAATCAGACAACACAAAAACTCCATCTTCAATAGGTTCTAATTTAACAATGACGACTCTTAGGATTTGGACGGATTCATTCGTTAAAATGAAAATAGAAGTTTGCAAATGGGAATCAAAAAGTCCTATAACCCTAAATGTTCCCAGACCCAAAATCCATACATGACCATCCTCACTCCGGTTTTTTTGCATCAATATTGTTTCTAATATATCACTATCCACAATGTACATCTTTTGCTCCACGTACATGGTTCATATGTAGAGATTGAACCTCAAACCAAGTAAATCCTTTGAGACACTCATATGACCATCATCCTCAAGAGGCAATGTAAAAGGCACAAATGATCCACGAGCACGGATGGTAGCCATGATTAAAGAAGGAATGAGGTGCACATCATAATGTGGACCAATGCACTTATTTGTACTGAGTATCATATAGTGAAATGCACATTTAATTGGAAACTCTAGCCACCTCCTCTGACACATGGCGCATGGGTAGGTTAAAATGAAAGTTCTTATAGTCATAATATATTTTAAAGGGGAAGGACATAAAAATTGGCGGGCTGTAAATCACCAAAACCCTAAATTCATAAGACACAAATTCAAATAAATGGAATACAATAAATCGTGTGGTTCATTATGGCAAATGATGATATTTAACAAGAATGTCCAAAGTACCACAAAGTGAGAGCACACCATGTGAGCGAACAACATCCAAAAAAAAAGATTAAAATCTTCTTTTTTGCTCAGTATCAATAAACATCTAAGAAAATTGAGGATGTGTAAGCGTCTATGACGAAAAGGGGAAGGCAATGTCGTAGATACAACAAGGACTTTACCATTTGAAAGAGGGTTAACATTGTGCACCAAACAAGTGGACCGGGTGGAACTCCATATTTTTGCAAACATGAACATCGACTCAGATTCCAACTCCAACAATAAGACACATGTACACAACTTGTTATTTTGTTTGTACTTGGTCTCTAGAAGACGGATCAGTCATTGGTCATCAGTACTTTGCTTGTAATCATAGTATATAGCTAGAAGTTCTAGTTGAATGTTTTTTGGTCAATGAAGAGTCATATAGGACCTTCAAAGTTGGAAAATATTATATCTTTAATTTATCTTATCCCCTAGCTAAACCCTAACTAGGAGCGAGTTCGGAGGACGAATGTTAAAGGTCAGAAGTTGGAAAGAGGATTGTGAACCTCTATGGGCTGTAACATCAAGTTGCAAGCTACAAGCCAGCAACCACGAGCCAATAGATGCAAACTGAGAACTTCAAGCCCTGGACATTGGGTGGAGGGACAACAACAGAAGGTAGGCGTGATGGCGCGAGGAAGGGGACGTGGGAAGGGAGGCAAGCAAGTGGGGAGAACCAAGGAGCGAAGAGTAAAGGCAACAAGCGAAGAGCTTGAAGAACCCCGAATCGCAAACTCAATCCGAGGAGGAGAGGTTCGATGAGAGAAGAGTTGAGAGTGAAGAACTTGGAGTGACCAACCCAATGTCTCCACCAAATATAGTGACCAAGGTATGTTTATGTTTGTGTGTGTTTGTGTATGTGTGATAGAAAGATTATGTGCGTATGTGTGTATCCGTGTGCGCATGTGTGATTGAAGTTAGATTCAACATTGAACCTCACACACACTCACATCCATACAACCTTGAACATGTGTATGCATATTTTGGAAGTCTCAAATGTAGGTGTATATGAATTTCAATGTTCATTTTTGAGATTTTGGAATTCAACTTTGATGATTGCTTTCAACTTGGGCTACCAATATTTTTCATTTCTCGAAATGTGTGTGTAAAAAAGTTTGTGGGATTGTGGAATTTTTTTTTGGGGGGGGGGGGGGACAGAAATCTTATTTCAAAGTGACCTCTTGGATACCCTCTACAAGTTTCCATATTCAACAACACATGTGCCCTCAAATTTCTATTGTCAAGTGTATGTCACAAAATATCGGATATTTTTGAAATTTTCTCAAAATTTGCTTGAATTCTTTGTAAACATTTATAAGAAGGGAATGGATGTTTAATTTCAAAGTGGCATCTCAGATCCGAAATGCCACTTTATGAAAAGACAACAATGTATTCCTAAGACAAATAAACAATAAACTATTCAAAAAAGAATTCAAAAGAATTCACAAATTTGTCTTTGCACATGAATGGTGAGCTCAATAGCTTTAGATTTTGTGTTTTTTTTTTTGAATTTTTCTTGGAATAGTTTGTAAAAATCTTTAGGCAAGGGTGATAGTTAATTTTTTAAAGAGTGGCATCTCGGATACGACATACTACTTTTTTAAAAATAAATGATTCCCCCCTCCCAGAAAGTTTCACAGTTGATTCCCAAAAAATCCAAAATTTTCCAAAAAATGTAAACATTAAAAAAATCTTCACACAAGAGCTCAATAATCTTAATTTTTTTGATTTTTTGATTTTTTTGATTTAAAAAAAATTTATAAAACATTCTAGCAAGTAGATGGTTTTAAAAAAAGGTGGCAGCGCAGATCCGAGATGTCACTTTCAAAAGAACAAATGATCCCCCTTTCCCAAAAAGTCTCATAGATGGGTAAAAAAAAATCACAAATTTGTCTTCACTTAAGAGGTCAATAATTTTGGATTTTTTGTAATTGTTTTTGTAAAGTAGATGGTTTTTTTAAAGAAAAAAATGGCAACTTGGATCCAAGATGACATTTTTGATAAAAAAAATTGATCCTCGCTTTCCTAGACAATTTTATAATTGTGTCCAAAAATTTCACAATTTTATCCTCACACATGAGCTCAATAATTTTGGATTTATTCAATTTCTTTTGAATTTTTTGTAAATTTTTTTAGCAAACAGAAAGTTTCTTTTAAAAAAAACTAACATGTTGGATCTGAGATGCTATTTAAAAAAAAATCAATGATCTCACTTGTCCGGGAAGTTTTATAGATGATTCAAAAAAATTCAAGAAATTCAAAGATTTGTCTTCACATAAGAGTCCAATAGTTTTGGAATTTGTATGTTTTTGATTTTTTGGGATTTTTGGGATTTTTTTGAATTGTTTGTAAAACTTTTTGGAAGGTAGATGGTTTTTTTTAAATGGCATCTTAGATCCGAGATGCCACTATTGAACAAAAAACTGATCCCTTTTTATCTCAGAAAGTTCCATAACTGGTTTATAAAAATTCCAAAAAAATAAAAACCTAACAAATATGTCTTTACACGCGAGGTCAATGATTTTGAATTTTCTGATTTTATCATGTTTTTTATATTTTTGAATTTGTTTTAAATTGTTTTCATAATTTTTTGTGGGGTTGATCATTTGTTTTTATGAAAGTGAAATCTCGGATCTAAAATGCCACTTATTTAAAATAAAACAATCACCCCCTCACAACGTTTCATAAAATATTTAAAGGAAATAAAAGAAAGTTCAAAAAATTACAAATATATATTTACATATAAGTTCAATAGTTTTAAAAATTTTAAAAATTTTAAGGTGTTTTTGTATTTTTTTTAATTGAGTTATTTGTGAAACTTTTTGGATGGGGGGATTGATATATTTTGATGATACTTTGAGACAAAAACTTGACCCTCATTCTCTCATCCTCTAGCTTGTATTTATTGAGAAATGAAAGAAGAAAATAAAGAGATCAGCCTAGGAAGGAAGAACACAATACATAAGGATTGCATACAATGGAGAGAGTAATTAGCTAATCCCTTTATGCCTTCATTTATATGGTTAGGTTAGGCCCATCATTGGCAACCCATATGGAACAATGTCACCATTGTAACCTAACATTATTTTCTAATATCCCCATTTTGCAAGGTGGCATTGTACTCCAAGCCCATTATTTCACTTAACACCTCATATCCATCTTTTGCTAAAGCTTTTGTTAGAATGTCTGCTATCATATATTGCATTGGACAATACTCTAACTTTACAATTTCATTTTCAATATTTTCTCTAATGAAATGGTGTTGCACATCTATATGTTTCAACCTATCATGGTTGGTTGGGTTCTTAGGTAATGCCATGGAACCTTGGTTGTTGCACATGATGGTCGTGGCCTCTTCTTATACACAACCTACATCCTTCATTAATTGCCTAAGTCAAATGGTTTCCCTCGTACATCAGTTCATAGCCATGTACTCCGCCTCCATTGTTGATTGTGCAACGGTTTGTTGCCGTTTGCTATTCCACGACATAGCCCTATCCCAACAAAGAAAACATATCCGGAGGTAGACCTACGGTTTTTCACATCGCCGGCCCAAATCCGCATTCGAATACCCTTTGACGTTGATATGTTTGCCTCCAATGCGCAACTTCATATCTAAGGTGCCCTTCAAGTAGCGCATGATTCGTTTGACCGCCATCCAATGTATCGGACCTGGTTTCGAGGACCCATATATCGGCTTACCACACTTACCGCAAACGCAAGGCCCGGTTTTGTGGCCATTATTGCGTACATCAACGATCTCACCGCTTCTTGGTATGGAATGTCCTTCATTTCATGCAAATGCTCTTCATATTCCTTATCCGAAAGCTTCGGCAACGAAGTCTTCGCATCGAGCGGGGTTCCGATAGACTTACAATCCGCTATGCCGAACCGCTCCAAAACGCTTTGGATGTAGCTTCATTGATGCATGGTAATGGTGCGCAATATCCTATCCCTCTCGAAATGAATGTCGAGAAAGAAATGCAACTTGCGGAGGTCGCTCATCTCGAATTCGCGCTCGAGGCTAGCCTTCAACTCATTGATCATTTCCACGTTGTTTGTCATAATGATGAGGTCGTTTACATATGTCACGCACCTCTCCATAAGGAGTGCTTAAAACAACATGGGCACAATGGGGACCCGGGATTTGTGGCGCCATTGGTGAGAGGGCCCAAGTGATCCTAGTGTGGGTGAGGGCCCCGGGCGTTGGGAACGCCTCCCACCCATGGAGACTAAGAGGCACGAGGGTAAGGCCATAAGCTATGCGTAGCTTGTGGCGTGTAGATTCCATAATGCTCAAGGACACCTCAATCGGAGGTGTGAGCTGGGAGTTATGGCATTTTGAGTGGGACACTGTCCCGGGACAGCGCCCTCCTACAGCAGTGGCCTGGGAGTGGCTTCCGGGACTGCAAAGGTTTAAACAAGCATAACGTCCTCAATACTTGCCCAAATGGGGAAAACAAGGAATCCATCGGTATCACGTGAAGCGTAGATGAAGATGGAGTGGTCGATTGTTAGAATCAAAGATCACATAAGGAAGTTATGATGGTCTGAAGCTGTTGGGGGCTTCTAGGCCCAACAGCTAAGGGAAAATGTCTACTTGGCCCCAACTCTTGGTAGAGAGACAAAAGGTCTCTTGATGGTGGGGTAGGGGCCCCGCCTAGAATACTAGAGGCTTATATGGGTGAGGTGGTGTGGCCTCACCCACCCAAGGCCGAATGGCACAGCCTCCATGGGTTTTGGCCCATTGTGAGGCTATAGGTGCCTAGTTTGGTTCGGGTTGTTGTAGTGTTGCTCCGGCAATGCGATGATCAACATAAGATTGGACTTCCATGGATGGAAGTCCACATCTAAGGATTGGTTACCGATTAAGGGGTGAGTCCCGAAAGCAAAGTAGGAGAATTGGTTCCCCTCTTATGAATTACAAGGTTTGGGGTAGGAGGAGCTAACCATTAGCATGGCGGAATGCGAAGGGTTAGCGCTCGTAACCTTTGTTAGAATTGAAAATTATCAAGAGTGTTAAGGGAGCTAGCAAGGGTTGCGACAACATATATGATTACAATCACAATGGAATAGTGAGTTTGCAAAATGTACAACGAGTGATCCGCACAACTCCTCGTAAAGCCTTTGTTCACAAAGAATACGTGAATGTATTTGTACCATGCTCGTCCGGATTGCTTCAATCCGTAGAGCGATTTCTTCAACTTGCATACGAGATGCTCTTGGTCTTTTTGCACGAACCCCTCCAGTTGCTCCATGTAGATTTCCACGTCCAATTTGTCGTTAAAAAATGTGGTCTGCATGTCCATTTGATGTATCTCCAAGCCCATGGTTGCCGCCAATGTGAGTATGATTCTAATGGTGTTGAATTTGGCCACCAATGCAAAGGTTTTGCTAAAATCTAAGCCTTCCACTTGCAAGCATTCCTTGGCTACCAACCTTGCTTTGAAATGAACCACCACGCCTTTCGCATCCTTCTTCGTGCGAAATACCAATTTGCACCTTACAACCTTGTGGCCTTTCGACAACGAAGTTAACTTCCACGTGGCGTTGGCTATGAGAGATTTGTACTCATCTTGCATAGCCAACTCCCACTCGTTTGCATCACTCGATTCAATTGTCTCTCTCAAGTTTCTAGATTTGCCAATGGTTGTCATGTTTGCATGTTTTTGTCTTGGGGTGGTGGAATGTGGTTCTTCCACCATTCTCCAAGTGGTTTGCACACCCAATCCGGATACCTAGAATTGCCCATGGTTTGATTGCCATATTGTGGTGTTGAAGATGCTTTGGTTGTGGGTTTCTTATCGTAATCAAGTTTTGTTGCCTCCGCACTACGAGTGGATTTTGTGGCCGGAACGTTGGTCTCCGCATCCTCCTCCTTGATGTCAGGCTCCTCGTCCATCTCCAAAGGATCGTTGCCGTTTGCCTCCAATTCGTTTATGTCCAATTTGGTGGGTATGTCCACCTTCATTGCGGGCGCTTCGTCAATGCTTCCACTTGGACAATCCTCCAAATGCGTTTTGTCCTCCAAAAACACCACGTCCGGACTCTTGATGATTTTCCTCGTCTCCAAGCAAATGAGTTGATACGCTTTCGTGTTTTCGCAATATCTGAGAAACAAACACTTGACGCCTTTGGCGTCCAACTTAATTTGAATTTGATCCGGCACCTTTGCATAAGCCACGCAACCAAAGACGCGCATGTGGGAGATGTGTGGCATCCTCCCGCTCCACACTTCCTCGGGCGTCTTTCCTTCTACGGCCTTGGTGGGACACAAATTACGCACGTACACCGCATTGCATACCACCTCCGCCCAAAATTTGTGGCTAAGGCGTTGGGCATGGATCATGGACAACGCCATCTCTACGATGGTGCGATTGGCTTGTTCAACCACCCCGTTTTGTTGCGGCGTGTAAGGTGAGGAATTTTGACGTGCAATGCCTTGTTTGCTAAAAAAAGTGTCAAATGCATTTGAAACGTATTCCCCATTATTATTTGTTCCAAGAACCTTCACTACGTGCTATGATTGCCTCTCCAACAAGATTTTCCATTCTTTGAACCTTGCCGACACCTCACTATGAGGCCAAACCACCCACCCTTAAGCGTCCTAGTCCGGGTGAGGGAATGGATATCACATTCGTGTTCCCATAACTCCATCTTACCAACTTCGTAAAAATCCATTACATTTCCAATCAAAACTTGCACACCAATTTATTCCATAATACGAGTACAAACATTGAAAAATGCTCTTCTCTATTTATTCCCTTCTACCTACATTAATTACAATTCAACCCTCAAATCCCTACCAAAAGCTCCTCCCCTTATATTACCTTCTAATTTATATGAGGCCACCTGTTCTAATTCACTAGTGAGTGGAATCCCTAGTCTAATCCCTCTCCCCCTTCCTAATTTACTAGCCCATGCTCATAACCAACCCCCCTAACCGGCCCATAACCGGCCTCATGCCCGGTCCATACCTAGCCCGCTTCTCCGAGCTTAGCTCCTCACCAGTAACCAAATCAGTTAGCCTCAGCCAACGATTCTAGCTGCTTTGAGCTTTGCTCCTCATCTTGTAACCAATTCAGTTTGCCTCGGCAGCGATTCCAGCTGCTATGAACTTAGCTCTTAACCAGTAACCAAATTAGGTAGCCTCGGCAGTGATTCCAGCTGCTCGAGCTTAGCTCCTCACCCTGTAACCAATTCAGGTAGTGTGAGCCCAAAAGGGTGCCCACATTTAGTCTTAGACCCTTGAAACGTTAGTTGATGCACTTTGAAGTAGCATGTTACTTCACAAAAATATAAAAAGAGTGAAATGTTAGTCTTAGAAGTACCATGTTGTAAGAGGCTAGGATGTGAGTTGTTATTGTGTTTTTACCTTCGGAAGGATTTGAGTGAATGAGGATAGGTAAGGAGAACTTGGATTGAGTAGTTAGTGAGTAGGCTAGTACAAATGGATGGAGACAACCAAAGTGACTCAAGAGGCAAGTGCATTCGAATTGGGATGAATGGAGGATCACATGGAGCGCACAAGTGGACCACCTCATCATGGCCACTTAATGGGGAAGGCCCAAAGAATAATGCAAGGTGGAGGATAAGCAAATTCTCAAAGCACCAATCAAATCACAAGTTAAGCATCGTGGTTTGAATTAAGTGGTGAGCGACGATTTGGGAAAGTAAGGGGAGAAAGTTATGGTGGCGGAAAGCGAAGGAGGCTAAGTTTGGGTTGAAGCATCCCAAGTTTGGTAAAGTGTGGTAGGTAGAAAGCCAAGGCTAGTTAAATGTTCGAATTAGGATCCTTGTTGATCATTTGAGGGAGGAAGACTTAGAAGATAGGATTGGCGCCTACTAAGTAGGAGGAAATCTCAAGGGCTTATCGTGAGCCTTGAGGGTGCTCACCCCCTCAAGCTTACTATATAATCCCTCATTCTTCCCTCACTCATCCTCTCTTTCCTTTGTGCTCCAAGGCACCCCACGAGTTATAAGTGTGGGTGTGGGAAGCCATATTGGAGCACATGTGTGTGCTTAGTTTTTAGTTTGAGAGCCAAGGCTTGTTAGCCTTGAAGAGGGCTTGACCTCTTGGTAGAATTAGTGTTGACGTGAAGGATTTTAAAGTTAATTCATGATTCCAATTTGTGGTACTTAAAGTTCATGTTTTGAATACACGTGGTTGCAAGTTCCATGTTTAAGAGTTGAGCACTTGATGTTGTGATGAGTGCAGAAATATACTTGTGTGGATTAGTTAGTCTTAGTGAAGTTAGGAAATTCTCTCTCCCCCTCTCCTCTCTAGGATTTTAGGATTTTAGGATTAGAGAAGAATTGTGTGATTAGAAAGGGGTTGTTAGTAGAATTAGGGAAATTAGGTAGGAAGATTAGTTAAGGGCTTGAATAATTAGTGAGGTAGTTGGGGATTACAACTACAAAGTTGTGGGTTCATGAAGGAGCTGGGTTTATGAAGGAGCTGGGTTTGTTTAGTTAGAAAGTAAAGAGCTGGGTTTATGAAGGACCTGGGTTTGTTTAGTTAGAAGCTAAGGAGCTGGGTTCATGAAGGACCTGGGTTTATGAAGGACCTGGGTTTGTTTAGTTAGAAGCTAAGAAGCTGGGTTTATGAAGGAGCTAGGTTTATGTAATTAGAAAGTAAAGAGATGGGTTCATGAAGGAGCTTAGTAGATAGCCTACCTAATTAGCTCATAGACAAGTAGTTAGTTACATTATGCTAGTTAGTGTTATGTGTGGCTTTCACAAGTAAATGTATTTGAGATTGACTATAGAGAATAGTGTTTTTTTAACACTTGCATCCTCTCTTTAAAAATAAACCACGTGCACAACTTAATGGAGAATGTGGAGCACTCTCGCGATGGCAAGACAAAGGAAGCAAAGACCAAAGGTGCGAGGGAGAGATTGACATAAGTCACATAAGTATTTCTTAATACTTAAAGGCTTATGTACGGTATGGAGACACCAAGTGAGACCTCTTATAGTAGCGATACGGAATACACAAGTGATAGTTCAAGTGGTAGTATAGAGTCAACGGCACGGACTCCATTTAGGAGAGGGATATCCTTAAGGGCTTGTGTAGCTAAAGCAGCCGGATGGACGTTAGAAGCAAACAAAGACAAAATAGCACCCGAGCATAAGGAGGTTAAAATAACATAGTTAACTTGTGCATTCTCCACATACGTATTGAAATCGTACATTGAGTTGTTAAAAGTGAAATTCCAGTTAAATCCAAGACCACTTGAAGGGTGAACCTTGTACTATGGACTCATCCAAGTCCAAATCCAATACCGCGGAGGAATGTGAGCCCAAACCCACTACTCGGACTACGGACGCTTAAGGGTGGGGGGTTTGGCCTCACAGGTAGCCTTGGCAGCGATTCCAACTGCTACGATTCCAGCTGCTTGAGCTTAGCTCCTCACCCTGTAACCAATTCAATCTGCCTCGGCAACGATTCCAGCTGCTACGAGCTTAGCTCTTAACCAGTAATTAAATGAGTTAGCCTCGGCTTCGGCCAGCTCCTCCCGAGCTTCTTGAACTCCCCCTTGCTCCACACCAAAAGAAGAGAGAGACACACAAAAACTAAGAGGGCTTAACCCCTCACCTCTTCCCTACTTAATAGGACCTTATCTTATCCACTAAACCCTCACCCCCTAAACCAACACGAACATGTCTTCAATCAAACGTTTAAACCCAAGGCCATTCCCCTTGCCTCATCACACAACACTCATTTAATCAAACCAACTCCTAACGCCACTAAGCTTCTAATTACCCACACAAAATAAGCCTAAGGCCTAAAACATGACTCCACACCAAACCTCACTCTTTTTAATACTTTTAATTGTTTTAATAACAACTTCAAATGCAACTCTAAGTAAATTCTAAACATAAAACAAATATGAGCAACCATTTTGGGCTCATACTCACTCTTGGATTTGAGCACATACACCCAAATCTTGCGATAAAAATCGTCAATGAAAGTGAGAAAATACCCTGCGCCTCTGATGGATGGCGTTTATATCGGCCCGCATATGTTGGAATGCACAAGCTCCAAGATCTTCGTGGAGCGGGTTATTGGAAGGTAGTGTTAGGTTGCATCGGTGACATTGTCCCATATGGGTTGTCAAGGCTGGTCCTAACCTACACATATAAATAAAGGCATAAGGGGAGGAGCTAATCACTCTCTCCATTGTATGCAACCATTGTGTATTGTGTTCTTGCTTCCTACGCTGATCTCTTTGCTTCTTCGTCTCATTTCTCAATAGGTTATGGGCCCACTTTGCTTTAGAGCTTAGAGATCAACTTAGGAAGAGGTAGGAGAGAGCCGGATCTGATCGGAGGCGATTTGGAGGTGTTTCAAGCTTTTGGTGGAGTTTTGGAGTTTTGGAGCACTTTTGGAGCGCCTTGGAGCATTCTTGGACACTTGGACCAGCGTGGAGGACACCTTAGGTTGAGGTTCATTGTATCTTGAGTGTTTACGTGAGATCGATTCGCATTTTGAGGGTTTGAGGTGATTAGAGTTCCAAAAGGCTTAGTTGTGGCTTTTTGATGGTTATGTAGTTATTAAGCTTAGTTTTGGAGTGGAAAGGTGCTGACTTGAGAGATCCATCCATTCTATGCTTACTTTGAGGTGTTTTGAGTTCCAAAAGGCTTAGTTGTGGCTTTTTGATGGTTATCTAGTTATTTGGCTTAGTTTGGGAATGGAAAGGTGCTGACTTGAGAGATCCATCCATTCAAAACTAACTTTGAGGTGTTTTGAGTTCCAAAAGGCTTAGTTGTGGCTTTTTGATGGTTATGTAGTTATTAAGATTAGTTTTGGAGTGGAAAGGTGCTGACTTGAGAGATCCATCCATTCTATGCTTACTTTGAGGTGTTTTGAGTTCCAAAAGGCTTAGTTGTGGCTTTTTGATGGTTATATAGTTATTAAGCTTAGTTTTGGAGTGGAAAGGTGCTGACTTGAGAGATCCATCCATCCTATGCTTACTTTGAGGTGTTTTGAGTTCCAAAAGGCTTAAGTATGGTTTTTTGATGGTTATGTAGTTATTAAGCTTAGTTTTGGAGTGGAAAGGTGCTGACTTGAGAGATCCATCCATTCTATGCTAACTTTGAGGTGTTTTGAGTTCCAAAAGGCTTAGGTGTGGCTTTTTGATGGTTATGTAGTTATTAAGCTTAGTTTTGGAGTGGAAAGGTGCTGACTTGAGAGATCCATCCATTCTATGCTTACTTTGAGGTGTTTTGAGTTCCAAAAGGCTTAGTTGTGGCGTTTTGATGGTTATATAGTTATTAAGCTTAGTTTTGGAGTGGAAAGGTGCTGACTTGAGAGATCCATCCATTCAAAACTAACTTTGAGGTGTTTTGAGTTCCAAAAGGCTTAGTTGTGGTTTTTTGATGGTTATATAGTTATTTGGCTTAGCTTTGGAGTGGAAAGGTGCTGACTTGAGTGTGTGAGAACCTTGAATTAATTCCAAAGTTTAAAATCATTTTCTAAACTTCCTTGAGGGTTTCTAAGCCCTTGTACTACATTGAGTGAGTGGGAGCTTGCATTCGGTTTGAAAATGGCTTCTAGGGAAAACGATGGACTTATATCGGTTGACAAGTTCGGTGGCGAGAACTTCAACCTCTATAAGTTCAAATTGGAGATGGCCATGTCCACCAAAGATCTTTGGGAGATCGTGGATGGTTCGGAGTTGCCACCGCCTTCTACGGCGAGCGACGAAGTCAAGAAGGCGTACGAACGACGATGCAAGAAAGCCTTCGCCATCATTGCCATGAGTTTGGTGGACAAGGAGTTGGCGCACATCAAAGGATGCAAGGGACCCGCGGAAGCGTGGAAGACCTTGTGCAACATCCACGAAACCAAAAGCTTGTCCAACATCTTGTTCATAAGGCGCAAGTTCTTCACCATCAAGATGGACGAGGGCGACGACATCCTCATGCACATCAACAAGGTAAAATCTCTTGCGGACCAACTCACGTGCTTGGAGGTGCCTATGAAGGACGAGGACGTGGTCATGACCTTGCTCGATAGCCTACCACCCTCGTTCGAGCATTTGATCACCGCATTGGAGACGCGCCCCATTTCGGAGCTCAAGTTGGACTTCATCACCGCACGTCTCATGCACGAGGTGTCCAAGAGGAAGGAGAAGGAGCCTCAAGGCGACGATGCGGCCATGTTGTCCCGCCAACATCGAGCGTTCGACAACAACGAGAGGCGCGGCGACGGCCCGAGGTGCTACAATTGTGGTAAGTTGGGCCACATTGCTCGTAATTGTCGAATGAAACGCAAGGCGAACGCAAACATGGCAAGGGCGAGTGATGATTTTGCATTTGTAGCGAGAGATGGGGCGTCTAAAAGCTCCGCCACTAGATGGATCGTGGATTCGGGGGCCTCGCAACACATGACACCACATAAGCATTTTTTCGACACTTACGAACCCGTCACGGGTCGCAAAGTGTTTATGGGTGATAACGGCATGGTAGAGGCCGTAGGCAAAGGCTCTATACTAGTGGAAACGCGCGTGAAAGGCCGTGTGCGGAGCATTAGAATGCACGACGTGCTTCATGTGCCGAAAATGCATTCCAACTTGCTTTCGGTGAGCAAGCTCATTTCGAGGGGTTTGAAAGTGCATTTCAACTCGTTGGGATGCGTGGTGAGGGCAAGCAACGGCGAGATGTTGGGCGTGGCGTCGTTGGAGTCCAATTTGTACCAATTGGACACCAACGTGTTGAATGGGGCCGAAACGAGTTCTTTGGCGCATTCCGAGGCCAACTCCCATCCTTTGGAGCTTTGGCACAAGAGGTTGGGGCATCTCAACGCCAATAGCGTGAAAATGCTCCAAAGCATGGTGAGCGGGATGGACGTGGGAGCGGCGCAAGGCGACGTGCATTCCTTCGCATGCGAAGGATGTGTGGAGGGCAAACAAGCGAGGCGACCATTCTCCACGGACGGAGGCACCCGCGCCACCAAGATCTTGGAGCTCGTGCATTCCGACGTGTGCGGGCCGATGAAAACGGCGTCCATTGGAGGCGCAAGGTATTTTCTCACCTTCATTGACGATTTCTCACGCAAGATTTGGGTGTACGTGCTCAAGTCAAAGAAGGAGGTGTTGGCAAGGTTCAAAGAATGGAAAACCTTGGTGGAGAGGCAATCGGAGCACGTAGTGAAGGTTCTTAGGTCGGATAACGGGGGGGAATACATTTCAAAGGCATTTGATGATTTCTTGAGCAAACATGGCATTGCACGGCAAACCTCCTCACCTTACACGCCGCAACAAAACGGCGTGGCGGAGCGAGCCAACCGGACCATTGTGGAGATGGCACGGTCCATGATTCATGCCCAACGCCTCGGCCACGAATTTTGGGCGGAGGCGGTGTGCAATGCGGCGTACGTACGCAACCGGTGTCCGACCAAGGCGGTTGAAGGAATGACACCCGAGGAAGCGTGGAGCGGAAGGATGCCGCACGTGTCGCACATGCGGGTGTTCGGATGTGTGGCTTACGCGAAGGTGCCGGATCAAAGGCGAACGAAGTTGGATGCGAAGGGCGTCAAATGTTTGTTCCTCGGATATTGCGAAGGCACCAAGGCGTATCGGCTCATGTGCTTGGAGACGAAGAAAATCATCAAGAGTCCGGACGTGGTGTTTTTCGAAGACAAAACGCATTTGGAGGATTGTCCAAGTGGGAGAGTTGATGAAGTACCGACGGTGAAGGTGGACATATCTCCCAAATCGGAAGCGGAGGAGTTGGAGGCGAGCGGCGACGTTTCGGAGCCGGACGAGGAGGAGCCGAACATTGAGGACGAGTCGGAGGCCGAAGTACCGGCCGCGAAATCCACTCGTAGCGCGGAGGCATCGAAACTTAACGCCGGTAAGAAAACCGCAACCAAACCACCTCCACCACCGCAAGATGGCAATGAGACCATAGGCAATTCTAGGTATCCGGATAGGCCACGCAAACCTCTTGGGGAATGGTGGAAGAACCACATTCCGCAACCCGAAGACGATGAGCACGCAAACATAGCAATGGTTGGGGAACCTAGAAACTTGAGAGAAGCATTTGAATCGAGTGATGCGAGCGAGTGGGAGTCGGCTATGCAAGAGGAGTACGAATCTCTCATAGCCAACGCCACGTGGGAGTTGGTTCCATTGCCGAAGGGCCGCAAGGCCGTGAAATGCAAGTGGGTGTTTCGCACGAAGAAGGATGCCAACGGTATGGTAGTTCGGTTTAAAGCGAGGTTGGTGGCCAAGGGGTGCTCGCAAGTGGAAGGTGTGGATTTCGGCGAGACTTTCGCACCCGTGGCCAAATTCAACACCATTAGGGTCATCCTCGCAATGGCGGCGGCCATGGGCTTGGAGATACATCAAATGGACGTCAAGACCGCATTTTTGAACGGCGAATTGCACGTGGTCATCTACATGGAGGAACCGGAGGGGTTTGTCCAAAAAGGCCGAGAGCACCTCGTATGCAAGTTGGGGAAATCGCTCTACGGATTAAAGCAATCCGGACGAGCGTGGTACGAGTGCATTCACATATTCTTTGTGAACAAAGGCTTTACGAGGAGCCATGCGGACCACTCGTTGTACGTGTTACAAACTTGCCACTACATTGTGATCGTAATCATATATGTAGACGACCTCATCATCTTGGCAAGCAACGTGGACGTGATCAACGAGTTGAAATCTAGCCTCGATAAGGAGTTCGAGATGAGCGACCTCGGCGAGTTGCATTTCTTCCTCGGAGTCCATTTCGAGCGGGATAGGAGGACGCGCACCATCACCATGCATCAACGAAGCTACATCGAAACCATTTTGGAGCGATTCGGCATGAGTGATTGCAAGCCCATCTCTACCCCGCTCGATACCAAGACCTCATTGGCAAAGCTTTCGGAGGAGGAATACGAGGAGCATTCACACGAAATGAAGGACATTCCGTACCAAAGGGCGGTCGGGTCGTTGATGTACGCAATGGTGGCCACAAGACCGGACCTCGCATTCGCGGTAAGCGTGGTAAGTCGGTTTATGTCGGAACCGGGTCCGATGCATTGGATGGCCGTGAAACGAATTATGCGATACTTGAAAGGCACCATTGATATGAGGTTGCGCATCGGAGGACAACACATAAACCTTAAAGGTTATTCGGATGCGGATTGGGCCGGCGATGTGGAAAACCGAAGGTCTACCTCCGGATACGTTTTCTTCGTTGGAGACGGGGCCGTGACGTGGAATAGCAAACGACAACAAACGGTGGCTCAATCCACAATGGAGGCGGAGTACATGGCCATGAACCGATGCACGAGGGAGGCCATTTGGCTAAGGCAACTAATGGAGGATGTAGGTTGTGCACAAGAGGAGGCGACAACCATGATGTGCGACAACCAAGGTTCTATGGCATTAGCTAAGAACCCAACCAACCATGATAGGTCAAAACATATAGATGTGCAACACCATTTTATTAGAGAGAAAATTGAAAACAATGTTGTAGAGCTAGAATATTGTCCAACGCAATATATGGTAGCGGATATTCTTACAAAGGCTTTAACGAGGGATAGGCATGAGATGTTAAGTGAAATAATGGGGTTGGAGTACAATGCCACCTCGTAAAGTGGGAGTATTGGAAGGTAGTGTTAGGTTGCATCGGTGACATTGTCCCATATGGGTTGTCAAGGCTGGTCCTAACCTACACATATAAATAAAGGCATAAGGGGAGGAGCTAATCACTCTCTCCATTGTATGCAACCATTGTGTATTGTGTTCTTGCTTCCTACGCTGATCTCTTTGCTTCTTCCTCTCATTTCTCAATACGGGTGCCTCCGTCCGTGGCGAATGGTTGCCTTGTTTGCTTGCCTTGGACACATTATTCACACGTGAACAAATGTACATCGTTCTGCACCGCTTGCACATGCATTCCGCTTACCATGCTTTGAAGCGTTTTCATGCTATTGGTGTTGAGATGCCCCAACCTCTTGTGCCAAATCTTCAAAAAATGCAAGTTGGCCTCAGAATGGGCCAAAGAACTCGTTACGGCCCCATTCATCACATTGGTGTCCAATTGGTACAAATTGGACTCCAATGAAGCTACGGCCAACATCTCGCCGTTGCTTGCCTTCACTATGCATCCCAATGAGTTGAAATACACCTTCAAACCCCTCGAAATGAGTTTGCTCTTTGAAAGTAAGTTGGAATGCAAGTTGGGCATATGAAGCACGTCGTGCATTCTAATGCTCCGTGCATGACCCTTCATATGTGTTTCCACTAGTATAGAGCCTTTGCCTACGGCTTCTACCACACCGTAACACCATAGCAGGTTCGCCACCTGCCACATGAATATTTAATCTTTTTGAAAAAATAAAGTTCGCATTCCAAAAATAGATTTTTTTTGAAATTTGTCTTCTCAGTTATTGGATTAAAAATCATTCGTGTTTAGGGTGGGAAAGATGTGCAAAAATTTCATCCTAATTTTGTTTATCATCCATTTATGGCGGCCCAACTTGTTTAAACCTAAGTCATTATCCTAATCTTGCTTAAGTACTTTCCCTTAAGTTGTTGTAGTGTGTATTTTTTTGCCCTTTCCACTCTTGTATGTATTTCTATCTTCTTGTGCTTGTGTATGAGAGAAGGTTTAACAATGGCACCTAAACAACAAAGAGTAGATTTTGCATTTGTTTTCATTACAAGTGAGGAGAGGGAGGTCGAAATTGAGAAGGAATTTTCTACTTTGAACCAGAGGTTGGAGAGGGAGCAGTCGAGGCCAATCAAAGAGATTTTCAAGCGGCCAGTGGGCAGACCAAGACAAACGGAGAGAGTGTTGTTGAAGCCAAAGGTGGAGAAGATGAAGAGATCGGTGGGCACAAAGAAGGTTAGAGGTTCTTATACAAATTGGTTGATTCCTATTCTTTGGCCTTCTATTTTCAATGGAATGAAACAACATAGAAGTATAGGAAGGGCATGAGATTTCTTAAGGTCGGCCTATAGAAAACCTGGAGATCTCTCTTGTGTGTATGACAATTTGTCTAAAAGTTCCATGAGATAATGGTTTCATCCAAATGGAGATTTGAAAGATACGTAGAAGCGATGTGTGGAATTTGGCACTTACTTTGCCAAATCCGCCCAACATTGCCCGATTTTAGACTCTCACCCTCTCTTGAAAGAAGAGATTTGTGCAATTTTGAAGAAGATGAAAAAGGCAGGGCAACCTCTCTATGCGGTTCGTATCCAGCCATTGATCAAATTCTTGAGGATACACATTCTACTGCCTTCAAAGTATCTTATGAATGGACAAACCATTTTGTGAAAG
Organism: Polytrichum commune; assembly: GCA_950295325.1. Taxonomy (NCBI): domain Eukaryota; kingdom Viridiplantae; phylum Streptophyta; class Polytrichopsida; order Polytrichales; family Polytrichaceae; genus Polytrichum; species Polytrichum commune. The sequence goes on from OX485806.1 coordinate 50,024,816, forward strand.
CTGAGCTGAACTGGAATTACAGGGCTGCAACTACTGCAACTGGTAAATTGCCAAAGGATTTCGAAGAGCAAGGCAAGACAATGGCACAACGGTGTGCTTATTTAGTCAAAGTCCACAACATACCCAAGGAGTTGGTTGTGAATACTGACCAAACATGCATTCACTTAGTTCCTACAGGAGGATCAAGGACATGAAAGACTAAAGGAGCAAAGCACATCAAAGTTACATTTACTGTATCTTCTGCAGCAAATGGACATTGTTTACCTTTCCAAGTTATTTTCCAAGGTACCACCACAAAAACTTTACCTAAGCTTGAAGGGGGTAGAAAAAAATGTGAATTGTCTAGATGGAACATTTCCTACAGTTACAATCACTGGTCTATACTAGAGACATGCAAAGAGTTTGTTGAGAAGATCCTACGACCTTACCTAGATGCACAAATCTAGCAAATGGCACTCCCAACAAATCAAGAGATGATATGGCTTATTGACTGTTGGAGTGTGCACATTAGCAAAAAATTTCGAGATTGGATGAAGACACATCATCCTAAAATTCTTGTGCTCTACATACCTGCAAACTGCACAAGTGTCTATCAACCGGTAGATGTAATCATTCAACGCCCTTTCAAGCATGCATTTCGCCAAGAATTTAACAAGTTGAGGAGCCACTCAGGCTCGCATCCCGCACCGACTGCGGTGCCAGGAACGCCGAGAGAAGGACACCAAGATTGGAAGCTGGAGGACTAAGGGCCCAGAGGAGGACGTTGGAGAGAGGATGGGGAGACGATGAAGCGACCGAGATGGCGATGGGACCTAGGGCCGGCACAAGAGGTGGCCAAGTGTCACCGGGAGCGGGCCGGGAACGAAGGAGCGGCCGGGGAACGGCCGAGAATCGAAGAGACGTTTTGAATTAGAACATGTGTTAGAATTAGAGTAATGAATGGAGGGCGGATGAACTTTCAACCGAAGGAGATGTACCTAGTTAGTATATCTCAAGGATGGTAGATCTCTAGCATTTAGATTAAAGACTTTTGAATCAGGCTATTTATAGATACAATGCTAAATATAGCTGAGACTTATATTTGTTGGTATTGGCAAATTGGTAGATTTGGAAGACTATATAAATGGGGCACAAAGAGGCCCTATTACACTTCATTTGCCGTGGATACAATTAACGTGAAGTGTCAACAAGAGCTTGGTAACGTGGGAAACCACTCAAGACTTGGAAATTAGAAAGATAGGAAAGTGGGAAACCACTGGAACAAATAAAAAGATAGGAATGGAATATAAAACCTGAAAAGGTATTTCCGGACATTGAGAGGAGTTATCTCAGAGCCGACTAGATCGGGCATAAAGGAGAAATTCCTAAGGCCATCTAGTTCGAGCTAAATATACTTGAACTCCGGTAACATTTTGTAAAGAGAAAAGTGTTTATGAATTATACTTGTGCACTTAAGTGATTCATGGGATTCTAAGAACTCGGAAAGACTTAATTAACTCGGAAAATGAAAAAAAACTAGATATTTAGCCCAAGACTAAGGAATCAAAATTTGATCCAGTGACTTCGGCAAAAAGTGGAAACCATAAACCAAAAGAAGAGAAATTAGAATGACTGAAGACCGATTCCCAACCAAGAGAGGAAGACCGAGTAAGAGGGTTTTCTCTTACCATACCAACTCCGGGAGGCAAGAGATCAAGTCAAAGATCATAAGATTTTGGACCACGAATACACAGGTGGAAATGTTTCTCTTATCAGAATCTGGAGCGAAAATTCTGGAAGACCAACCAGAGAAAATGGAAGTCAACAATCAAGGATAAAAGAGCACAAGAAAAAAACTTATGAAAAGTAACCAAGTAGGCCTAAACATGATATGCCAATTTCTCTAGGATCTCAAAACATCTAAATGTTCAAACAACTTGGATGAAAGTAACTTATGCTGGATGAATGTTGAGATAGGTGAATTTATATAATCAAGTACTTCTTAATGGAATTGCATTAGTGAGGGAGTATGTTTGAATTCCAAAAGACCTTAGTACTACATTCTTGGATTTGGAACGGAATAAGAATATTTTGCAAGACATTCAAACCATGAAAGATATAGGAGTAAGTGTTATTGAATGTAGGAATGTACTCCATTCCAACAGCACTTAACCTTGACATTAGGATTTAGGGGAACATAACCTTGCAAACTTAGGTCAACTACTTCTTGAGATTTCAAAAGAGCATTAAAGGGACATATCACCATCTAAATGTTAGTGTGCATACAATCACCTTCATAGAAATGGAAACCTAGAGTAGTTTAATTTTGGTGGGAGTGACTTCCATGTAAACCGGTTCAATAGCGGGTTACATTGTCTAAGGCTAAGGGTTGAAGGTGACCTCGACACAAGTTTACTATGGACACTATTTTAAGCCAATTGAAAGGAGGGGAGGATGTGCAAATGGATTTCAAGATGAGCAAGTTAAAGCCTCACTTATGTCATTGGCTTTAGAAGGCTTGGATCAATGTCTCAAGCATGACTGACATGATTAGCAAAGGATGGACATAAACAGGTTTGTTAAGAACATTTGATAATGACTTTAAAAAACAAGCTATGTTAGATTACATGGTAAGACCATTGTTCAATAGCAATGAAGTTGAAGTAGAGGCATGTCACACAGAGTGTAATGAGGACATCGATGTTGAAGTCTCTTTAGAGACTGTGATGGAGGAAAATCTTACAAGGGTAGTTGAATTGTCCAAAACAGTCAACTCAAAGAGAATGGTATCAATAAAAGAGCTTGCAAGGCTGAAGACTTGACAACTCTACTAAAGTAAGTGGTTCTTAAAAGCATTTATAAATGTAATTTTATATTAGTTTGAGCATATTTATACTACCATCAAATGCTAACTTCATTAACTTGCATTACATGTAAATTGTCAGATCTGTGAATACATTCAATTACTTACAAATTGTCAAATCTGTAAATAAATGACTTTTGTGCAGGTGTACATATAATACCTGCAAGGCACATCAGACATGCTAGTGACCAGCAACAGCCAAATCCAAAAAAAAATTCAACTCAACATATTTTTTTCAACAATGTAAAATTTTGTTCAAGACTCATAGACAAGCAATCAAATATGAGCCTAGTTTTCTTGTAGAGTGCTTTGACTACATATGATAATTTATTCAATTACAACTACATACTGAAGCCACTCATGCATTGCAATACATGCTTCAAGATGCATCACATGTCAGATACAAATCAAGCAACAAACATGCATTGTGGAATGTTTGCACTTACATCCAAGCAATAATCCTTACTTCTACACACATGCTACATGTTACTCCACACAAATTCTATGCAACTTGCACAGATTCATGTTTGTAAGGGATATGTTCTGATCAAACTAAATGAAGTCTTGGGGTTGGTCGAGCAGACTTCGGAAGCATCCGACCCTTCTTTTCAAACCATTCTGGAGTAAGTACTAAGTACATTGTTTCACACTTCCCCCTGCAGCTTCAACTGTTGCTCTTGCATGCTCAGAGACCCTGCTCACCTGATACCATGCACTAGATTACATCAATACCTGGAAGAGGCATATGTATCAAAATTAGTAAAGCAATGATGGAAGTGAGGCTCACCAAAATTGTGATTAAAATGAGTAATATTCCTGCAAAATTCAAGTTTGTCCACCACCACTGTGGTAGGATACTACGCAGACTCCAACCCCAATATTGAGCATTCTGTATGAGCGCCAAAATCAACTACTTGGCAATCAAGTTCATAGGCTATTTCAAAAGGTTCTATTTCATTCCGTAAAAACAGATGGGAAAATCACAATCCTCGTAGAGACTTGGAAGTCCTTGAATAATTTTAACATGGAGTAGCATTTGAGATCTTGAAATGGGTACATAATGAGTAGAGAAATACTCAAGGTAAACAACAGATAAACAATCACTTCAGTGTAATGAACAACAATTTAAGCAACCAAAAAAAGGGCTAAGCTCTAACAATGAATTTATTTACAAAATCTCTAGGTTAGAGGTCATTGACTAACATCCATCTTCTATGCCACAAGATTTGATGTACAGGACATTAGTGTCATGTCCCATCTGAAAACCAGGATGATGACCCACTTCTATCCAACTAGAGAGCAAAATCACTTCAATAACAGTTGAGGTAATTACAATATTTATGATATTTATGATATTTGGCAAAATTTACCATTGAGGAACAATATCATTCGAGCAGTGGTGGCTTGCCAACATTTGTACAAACAACCTCCTCTTTTTCTTTACAAAACATTACCGGTTAGCTGGCTGCATCAGTATCATATAGTGACTGGCACAACCAACAAATCTATACAACACTGCATACTGCAGCCTACTCTTCAATGGAACAAACAAATTATAAATGCATGGCTTACAATCCCCATTGACGCATTCTTGAAGGTCTTAATGTAAATCCTTATCAGATCTCATCTTTTGTAGACTTAGGCTCACTTATTATCTGCCATCTGCATACACAACACCATCCAAGTGCCATTAGAACCAATATTCAGAAGGCTCAGGTGGAGCTCTTTATTGTCTTAGTAAGGGCAAAGGAGGCTCACCATGAGGCTTCGGCTGAAGAGCTGCTGCCATACCCCGCAGTTCATTTGCAACCTCTATAAAACTAGGTCTAGATGAAGGTTCTGCTGACCAGCATCTCTCCATTAGAGACTTCCAGACATGATCACACCAAGTGGGTATTTTTGGTCGCAGAGTGTTGTTAACTATCCCTCTTGCACATGGAGTTGGTTGGTAAGAATTTAACAACACTACAATGTATGTATAGATGTTTAGCCATCCAGTAGTTGAAAGCCATATGCCAACCCCTTCTAAAAAGGCCAAAACCACTCATGATTGTAACTATGTGAACCTTGCTTAGTCTTTGAGATTGACATGAAAAAATTCTTATGCAAGCAGGAAGTGACTTACCTATAATGGCACCATAGTGCATATTTACATAAGGCTCCTCCCCCGTAAGAAGCTCCCACATCACTATCCCGAAGGAGAAGACATCCACTTGTGGAAAGTAGTCACAAAACCCGAGTTTAAAACAGACTCTTAATATTCATTTTCCCTAAACATGAGTAACATTGTATTTCAATAACTTCCATTCAAAATACACAAACAGTTATTGGGAGGTTTGCAAGCTTGACTGATTTTTGAATATTAGAGAAGAGAAATTCCAATAGGGTGAAGGAAGAGAGCATCCAAGTATAAGGCCAAGATTGCAAGTCTTGAGTATAATAATGCAGCTAAGCCTTTGACAATAGAACAAAAGCACATACTTTCTTTGTAACCATGCTACTGCTTCCATTTAATAACTCTGGCGCCATCCATGGTAATGTTCCTCGAACTCCGCTTGAAACCATGGTCTGATGCTTCACTTTTGACAATCCCAGATCACCAACCTGAAAACACAAAAAACATTTTGAGTAATCGTACTCACATTACTCATACTTTACACATGCTTATCAAGTACCAGCAATTTCACATTTGAGTTTCCTTCGGTCTTCTTGAAGACATATAGAACAACAAATAATCTAGAACATCAATAATCACCAGATTGAACAACACCAATATCAGAAACTGCACCCCACTCTCATATAGCAATATGTACCAAAGCAGGAAAATTCCCTCAGACTTCTAGCCACATTCCTACAGTAGTGGATAAGAGGAAAGAGGATGTGTGAGCCCAAAATCTGTGCCCACATGTGTTCTTAAGATAAAAAAAAGTCTATTAGGATTAGACTTTGATTTGTAATTGATTATGCAAAATATAAAAAGAGTGGAGGTTCTGAATTTGAATTTGAATTGAGTTAAAACTAGAGGTTAAGGCCTTGGTGCTAGTGGGTTAGAAGGGTTCAATGAGAATTAGTGTAGGGTTAGGAAGCTTGAAGCTTAGGCTTGAGAGCTGGGTTCACCATAACCATTAGGGGAGTAGTTGCTATCCGTTATGGGTTAGGGATCACTGGTGACCCTAGTAAAATCCGGAGTCGGGGAAAGGTAGCAGTTAAAAGGCCGAAGCTCTCTCTCTCTCTCTCTCTCTCTTGGTCAGTGAACCTAGGACAGAAGGCCAGGTCGGAGGCGGCGGAGTGGGTATGTGCGAGGAGCGGGTGAATGCAGGGTGGTGATGGCTGAGTAGAGAGCAGGGGAGGAGAGCGAGCAGGTGCCTTGGAGCGGAATGCCTCCAGCAATGGGGACATCTGTGGTGAAGGCAGTGGCATCCAACTGCCGCGGCCAGTTTGGGTTGAATTTGTTTTCTGGTTGAGATGTGGCCGAACGACGTAGGGGGACCTGCAGCTCAGGCAGGTACCAACAAGGAGATGCCCAAAGACAATCTTCAGAGGCGAGGGCTGAAAGGCTAAAGGGCCGAATGCAACACCAGGAGGTGTGCCGCAGGAGGGCCACTTCCAGCTAAGGGATAAGGTGAACAACACCGGTAAGAGGCGAGCAAGAGGGGAGGCAGCCTTGACTCCTCAAAATTTCCCCCTCCTAGTTTTCCCAAGGACTCTGCCGCCCAGAGTCTATGCTGCAAAATTGTGAGGAAGCACGGAAATGCGCAGAGGGTGGAAGATTTGCAGGGCAGCTGAATGCCGCTCCAAGGAATCATGGGCCTTGCCGAACACATATGCTGCTGCTGGGGTTGCAGATTGATAACATTCTGGCGAGTGAAGGGCAACTTCTATAGTGAGCTGAATGCGGATGGGATCCCAATCTGATTCAGGTAGTAAGGTGCTGCCGAGGGAGGAAATGAGGCAGGGAGTCCAGGAGAGTGTTGGACCTTCCTACATCACATCAGGGCTAGTGGGCTTATTGGACGTAAGGGGCAGGAGAAAGTTCTCATGGCAGGGAGTGGGCCTCGGTTGCTGGATGCACTCCTGGGAAGGCTGAAGCATTGGACAGCCGCTGCTAGGTTCCGGTCAACAATGGAGTAAGCATTGGAATTTAAATCAGCAGTTGGAGTACGGGGACAGTGGGGTCCTACTGAGGGTCAAGGAGGCATGTCCTTACTAGAAGTGGGGGTTTGGTAGATTGTAAGGTGGCGTTAAAGGGTAGGAATGGGGGTAGGATGATCAATTAAGTGTGGATGGATACGGGTAACTACATGTAAGATTGGGGTGACTTCATGCTAATCACACATTGTTAGATTAGTTGAGTAGCCATGGTTAGGGGTAGGGTTTGAGGATTTAAGAGTTGAATGTTGGGTGTTAATGATCATGAGGTTGGGAAGTATTTTTCAATGCTTCAATCTTGTGCCAATTAAAAAAAGATGTGGGACTTTATATTTGCATTGTGGGGTGCTGGAAGCCAAATCACGAATGCCAAGTAAGGGATCAATCACATGTGAGCCTGATGCTCTCACCTGGACTACGACGCATAAGGGTGGGGGTTTTTAGGATGATAGGATGACTGAAATTATACCATAACCACACGCTTCATAGGTGGCAACTCCTTCTAAGTTGAGTGATGAAACATCATCAGAGACTGATACACTTAGGGAAGGCATCCCGATAGAAATTGATAGGGACATAGGAGTGGATACACCAATCACCATGGCTCAGGGGGGAGGCGGAATACCACCCATACCACCTGTACCCCCCATTGATCCCATTGATCTATTGGTTAGACCGAGAGGTCTACCAATTGTGGTTCCACAAAACTTAGCGGCGGTGGATATGCCATCCCACCTTCCTAAGTTTTATGGAACTAAAGACGAGGATCCATTTAGGCACATGGAGAGGTACATTGAAAGGTTGGCTAGTTCTCTTGTGACTAATCCGGGATATTGGTTGGTTTGGTTTCCTACCACTCTAGAGGGTGACGCTTATGAGGGGTATAGTGACCATGCCGAGGAATATTTTAGAAGATGGAAGCAATTGCAAAGGGAGTTTTTGAATGAGTTTAGGCTAGAGGTCGGTCAAAGCACGGCTTTGAGGGCATTGGCTTCATTGAAGCAAAGAAGGGAAGAGGAAATTTCGGCTTACATTAGGAGGTTTGATTTAGTGTGTACACGATTTGTGGACACCATGCTCAATGATGACACACTAAAACAATTCTTCATTCAAGGATTCTTTAAGTCGGGAACAATTAGGGGTGTTCTTGAGACAGATTTTTCATCCTCCGGCGGGATTGCAAACGGCGATTGGATACATTCCCATTCAAAATAGGCAAGGGGGCCTACAAAATTTCGATAATAAGAGGCAAGCTCCCCCTACGGATCCGAGTTCGTCTAATTCTCATGATATCAGGTTCATGGATGGTGTAGTGGAGTCGCATCATGATGAGTCTATTTCTTTTCAAATGGGTGTTGGCGAGGAGCAAGGTCAATGGCCTCCACACAACAATGCCATCACCTATGAGTTGAGGAATTTAGATGATGAGATCACTCATGAGGCACCGGCGTTGGCGGTCACCACTACGGCTATGAGGGGGAATGCTCAGGTAGAGGAAGATTGTCACCAAAAGTTCCCCACCCTTCGATTTTGTCCTAGCCCGAGTGGAAATGCTATAATGACACGTAGAAAATCCTCCCTCGGTAATTCAATGTATAATTCCAATATAACCTTAGAATATACACAACTTGACTAATCCCATACTATGTCATCTTATATTCCTTAATTTCGGGTAAGATCACATCCTTAGCCTTCTCTAATGCCCACCCGGCCGCCTTAGCTACGCATGCATTTAATGATTTCCCTCGTGTGAATCTAGTCCTAGGCGTTGATTCCTCGCTGGTACATGACACCTCGCGTGTTGATTCCATGAGCACATAAGTCTTTAATGCAAGTATTGAAAAACACTTACATGACTTATCATCGGCCCCTCTCCCTTAAGTCAACACAACTACCTCATTTTCTTAGTTTATCCCACACCCTCAAATATCACAGCAGCTCTACGCTACAGATAAGATGCAAATACGCAGCTCTACGCTACAGATATGTTGTAAATACGCTGCAAATACGTAGCTCTACTCTGCAGATACTAATCCATCCAGATGCGCAGCTCTGCGGCTGCAGATACGTTGCAGATACGCTACAATACGCAGCTCTACTGCTACATATACACAGCTCTACGTTGAAAGTACGCTGTGAATACGCAGCTCTACTGCTGCAGATACTAATCCATCCAGATGCAAATTCATAACTTCTAACAACATCACATGCCCCAACTTTTAAATAAGAGACTTTGCACATCCACAGAAGTATATGACTAATCAATGTAAATCCAAGTACTCAAACAAAGCCATAAATTGAACTTTAAATCATTCACACCCAAACTATTACTAACAAGAGGTCAAACCCTCTTCAAGGCCAACTAGCCTTGGCTCCTAACCTTACACCCATGCACACACACGTGTTCCTATCTTGCTTCCCACACACCCACACTTATAACCAGTGGGGTGCCAAGGAGCACGAAAGAAAGAAAGAAAGAAGAAATGAAAGAGGGAAGTCTTAAGTAGCAAAGAGGAGGAGAGGGCATGAGGTAGGGATAGGGTGAAAGGATTAGAGCCTCCAATCACAACCCTTTAACCTTCTCCTTCTAAGTAGGGACTCATCCCATCCACAAGGCTCTTCCATTCCTAAACCAACAAGGTGGATCCTAATGTGGGCATTTAACCCGCGGATCCCCTCTCGCCTCACTTTACTCCATACTCACCTAGTTAAGGCATTACCTCATTGAACTTAAACCTTGAGACAATCACACAACGCCCTCTAATGTCTAAACTTAATCCACACCACACTTCACTCTTTTTATATTTTTGTGAATAATTAATAACCGTTAAAACATAACTTCTAATGGTCTCAAAGACTTAAGAACACATGTGGGCACCATTTTGGGCTCACAAAGATGTAGAGGGTCAGGAGGAGTATTCTTCGGAAAAGACTCCTCAATTGTCAGATTTAGAGAGGGTAGCTAGGACAGCTAGTAGAGCCACTAAGGCACTAAAGAAGGAGAATGTGATTCTCCAAGATAGGGAGAGGCCTAATGTCATTGATGATTTAGAAGGTAGTGAGATGGGAGAGTGGGAAGGACCGGAAATTCCTTTGGATGAATTTAATGGTGTTGGCAATGCCAAGGTAAAGAAGCCAAATGGCTATGATCTATGGGCCGATCTTAGCTCACTTAAGGCCGATATTACCTTTAGACAGTTGTTGGAGATATCACCCATGGCTCGTAAGACTTTCAATGAAGGAATGCCAGTGACTAGGAGGATTAGGAAGGTAAACACTAGGGCGGCCGCTAGAATTCAATTGCAAAGAGGGGGGCGTGATGTCAAAACAATTGAAATTGAAGTTATGATGGTGGACAAAGTGGTTCCGAATGTGCTAGTAGATGGAGGTAGTGGGCTAAACATCTTGCCGGAGCACACCATGAAGAGGTTGGGTCTTAGTCTTACGGGTCCATCACCTTTCATCATCAACATGGCGAATTAAACTCCGGCCATACCTTTGGGAATGATTAAGGATTGTAGGATTAACACCGGAGGAGAAGAGTATGTGGTCACTTTTCATGTCATCAAGATGCATTCTAACAAGGGTACATTTCCCATCTTGTTAGGTAGGCCTTGGTTGAGAATGTCGGATGCCATAGTGGAGTGGGGAGGAGTAAAGCTTTTCATTATTTATGGTCCTAAGGATAATAGGGTCAAGGTCTCCATAGGGTCATTAAGGGGTTGGGTGAGGAAAGAAATTGCCTCATCTTCGGACGATGAAGGTGATGATTAGGAGGACGACAAGAATGGTGAGGCATTGGTAGGAGTGGTTCATTCGGGTGGTTATGGGCCTATCATAGATTCAAGACCGGGAGGCTTAGGTCCTAGTGTCTATCATTATGGGAATGACGGGAAGTATGCACAGTGGTTGAGGGATTATCCCGAGTCGGACTTTGATGTGATGGTGAGGTCTCACTTTGCATGTTTGAGTGATGAGAGGTTAGATTTTAAGAGTGAGGAATATTCTTTACTGGAGTCATGTGAGGTGCTTACCGAGGAGAAGTGGATTTTAGGGAGGTTGACACCTTAGGTAGATAGTGTGGAGGAGAGTGACGTGAGTCTGGTACATGTGGATGGGACTCATGATGAGGAGGCTATTATAGAAGCTGCTAGGTTGGAGGAACCTTTGCACTTCAAGACCACGTCAACTGGGATAATGGTTGGACATGATATCAAGGATTATCCTAAGGTGCCTCCGGATTAATATAGGAACAAGGATGAGCAAACTCATGTGTCGGAGGCGGATTGGAAGTATGTGGATGTGACAACAAGAAATGGGAAAGTTAGACAAATGAAGATGGGGTCTAAGTTGGAGGAGAAAGAAATCAAGGAATATAGCGAGTTGGTGGATGAGTTTAGTAACACCTTTGCTTGGTCGTATGATGAGCTTAGTAAAAAACTAATTCAACTTGGTATGCTTTAACAATTGATCTATTTTTGGGATTTTTATACAATGTTTGATCTTCAACTCTTGTTTGATTTTTATATGTTTGTTTTCATGTTTATGTTAAAAATTGAAATTTTATTATGTATTTGTACGTACAAAGTGAAGTTGTTGCGGCTATAGACGAGGCATATAGAATTTATAATCAGATTACACCTTCTGTAGAGAGGTCAAAACAACGATTGGGAGAGGTAATATCAAAGACACATATAAAAATCATCAAAAGTATCAGGAGCCAAAGAGTTTGAGAAATTGCTAGCTGTTGCAGATCCGGAAAACGGGGTGGAGCTTTTGGAAGAAGTGAATTTCATTTCTCATTTTTACTCTCTTTTATTATGAGTAATTTCTTATCACTTTTGTATATTTAATTTTTTACATGTTCAAATCTTACATACCTGAAATTCTGCAAACTTGACTCTTGATTTTTGTATTCTTAGATTGTAATATATGTATCTTTTGCATACTTAGGTCTTGCATACTTGAGCTTTACATGCTTAAATTTTTGTATATGTGTATCTTGGATTCTTAGATACTTGAATTCATTTATATTTAAATTTTTGCATAGTTGTATACTTGATTTTTACATACTTTTATTATTGCATACATTAATATTATATATTTGATATACATTCATGATATAAGTTTTTATCCAAGTTAACACGCATTGGAGCTCCAATCCAGATTCGGAGACGACATTGGAAAAATTGTTCAAAAAAAATGGTTGCTTACAGAACCAAATAAAATGAGGTGTATGAAATAACATGCGGTTTAAGAAAAAAATGAACAACAATTGGGCTCCGAGAAAAACAAATTGGGGTAAAGTCAAAAAAATTGGTTATTTGAAATATTAAAAAAATGTAGTATAAATTAAATAGGATATTTTCAAATGAATCCACCAAAAAATTATAATGACTCATAGGGTGTATTAAAATACAAGCATTTACTATTATTTTGAAAAAAACCATACCTTATAATTTTTTTTGCAAGGTAAATAGCCCCCGGATATCTAGGTCCTAAGCGCACGTGTATGCATTAATTAAAGAGGGAGTGACCTCCCCATGGGCAACAGTGGACCATAGTATATGAATACACTTGTTTTGGTTTTGTATTTTATTTGATTTGACAATTATTTTGATTTTGAGAATTTTGAAAAAATTACCAATTTTGTTGGACACAATGTGGAGATTGCTTGATGAATGCAATGTGTTGGGTTTTGTTTTCAAATTTCTAAACTTGGTCTTCATGGATTTCAAGTCTTTTGTCATTGAGATCATTTATCCATTAAGGTACTTCTATTGGCATAGCATTTTTTAACAACGTGTTGGCCACTTCTATTGACTTTGGAATTTAAGAAACAACCTAAGCATTCGCACATAATCAAACTAATGTAAATTAATAAAATAAAAACATTTTTTTTAAATCCCCCTTCATATTCTCATGGATAGTGTTCATATATTTCATGTCAAAAATCCATGGTTATAGGATACAAGTGAAACCAACATCCTTTCCCTCCTTAGTGCTCACATGTCACCGCTCACTGCTCATTGCTCACTGCTCATTGCTCACTGCTCATTGCTCACCGCTCACCGCTCACATGATAGCACTCCCCGATATTGCAGAGTCCATACAAAAAAAATTCTCTAAATCCACGGTAATAGGATAAGCAATCATAGGTACTAATATTTACTTAAAATAATAATTAAAAAAAATGACAGTTATTTGAATTATATTTTCTTACAAAAATCGGGGAAAAACATTTTAAGGCTCCGTGCTCACAAGCTTTATGCTTGCAGCTCACAAGCTTGCACACTAGCGTTGTTGGCTTCCTTCTTGATTTTATTGCTACTATAAGAGTATTAATCTATTGTTGACGTTGTCTTATGTCAAGAAGAAACTAAAAATTTATTCATTTATGACATTGGTTATCAACATACAACATATGTATATGTATCCAAAGGCACCCAAGATGCACATTTAAACTTGAATCTTCAATAACACCAAGGTATTGATTTGAAAAATGTACTTGGAAAAACAAGTTAATTTTAAATCGGGTCAATTTTGACACAAATATATAAGATTTAAAGTATGTAGCTCAAATACATAATTTTGTTCATGGAGAGGCCGTTCATTAGGGATGTTTATTATTAATACCTTCCATAAACTTACATATGGAAGAATTTTGATGACCTAATTTGGTTATTTCTATTCAAATTTATTAAGTATGTGCTTTGGTGTGACTTCAAGAAGGAATATCAAATGAAAACTACTAAAATAACATTGCACTTTGTGTTCAATCCATGGATTCCCATTCTAGGCTACATGGCCAATGTAATCGTTGGGACGTATATGAGCATTTAAATCTTTGTAATATCTTGTGCATCTCCTACTACGGGGTTTTATTTTCATGTCCTATCGATTGGACTTGCACAACAGAACATTTTTTACATTAGCAAATCTACGATAAAGCATCAATAAAAAATTTAAAAAAAAAACACTAGCTTGATTTAGTTATCGTGATTGAGAGTACGTGTTTGTGGATTCCTTAATGAATACATAGGCCTTCCCAATTGTGTTCACTAACAACCATTGAGAATGGAATGATTTATTGAATTTGACCACGTGTGAGGATTTGGCTTTTATTATTTGGTCCTCACCTAAGCACACACCAAACAAATCTAGGTGTTCATGTAAGTAAAATAACCAAATACCACCCTCATACCTCAATAGTTTGTTTCATATTCTATGAAACTAGTGGGCTAGTAGGAGAAAGTAACCATCTTAGGGTTGCTTCACACTATGGCCAAAGGTTGAGAGGCCGTCGACCACAAATCAGATTGCAAGAAACCAAGAATTTTGCCTCTCAACCCTTCACATTAGAGGCTGTGAGGCCAAACCCCCCACCCTTAAGCGTCCGTAGTCCGAGTAGTGGGTTTGGGCTCACATTCCTCCGCGGTATTGGATTTGGACTTGGATGAGTCCATAGTGCAAGGTTCACCCTTCAAGTGGTCTTGGATTTAACTTTGGTCTTTGCTTCCTTTGTCTTGCCATCGCGAGAGTGCTCCACATTCTCCATTAATTTGTGCACGTGGTTTATTTTTAAAGAGAGGATGCAAGTGTTAAAAAAAACACTATTCTCTATAGTCAATCTCAAATACATTTACTTGTGAAAGCCACCATAACACTAACTAGCATAATGTAACTAACTACTTGTCTATGAGCTAATTAGGTAGGCTATCTACTAAGCTCCTTCATGAACCCAGCTCCTTACTTTCTAACTAAACAAACCCAGCTCCTTCATGAACCCAGCTCCTTCATGAACCCACAACTTTGTAGTTGTAATCCCCAACTACCTCACTAATTATTCAAGCCCTTAACTAATCTTCCTACCTAATTTCCCTAATTCTACTAACAACCCCTTTCTAATCACACAATTCTTCTCTAATCCTAAAATCCTAAAATCCTAGAGAGGAGAGGGGGAGAGAGAATTTCCTAACTTCACTAAGACTAACTAATCCACACAAGTATATTTTTGCACTCATCACAACATCAAGTGCTCAACTCTTAAACATGGAACTTGCAACCACGTGTATTCAAAACATGAACTTTAAGTACCACAAATTGGAATCATGAATTAACTTTAAAATCCTTCACGTCAACACTAATTCTACCAAGAGGTCAAGCCCTCTTCAAGGCTAACAAGCCTTGGCTCTCAAACTAAAAACTAAGCACACACATGTGCTCCAATATGGCTTCCCACACCCACACTTATAACTCGTGGGGTGCCTTGGAGCACAAAGGAAAGAGAGAGGATGAGTGAGGGAAGAATGAGGGATTATATAGTAAGCTTGAGGGGGTGAGCACCCTCAAGGCTTACGATAAGCCCTTGAGATTTCCTCCTACTTAGTAGGCGCCAATCCTATCTTCTAAGTCTTCCTCCCTCAAATGATCAACAAGGATCCTAATTCGAACATTTAACTAGCCTTGGCTTTCTACCTACCACACTTTACCAAACTTGGGATGCTTAACTAGCCTTGGCTTTCTACCTACCACACTTTACCAAACTTGGGATGCTTCAACCCAAACTTAGCCTCCTTCGCTTTCCGCCGCCATAACTTTCTCCCCTTACTTTCCCAAATCGTCGCTCACCACTTAATTCAAACCACGATGCTTAACTCGTGATTTGATTGGTGCTTTGAGAATTTGCTTATCCTCCACCTTGCATTCTTCCTTGGGCCTTCCCCATTAAGTGGCCATGATGAGGTGGTCCACTTGTGCGCTCCATGTGATCCTCCATTCATCCCAATTCGAATGCACTTGCCTCTTGAGTCACTTTGGTTGTCTCCATCCATTTGTACTAGCCTACTCACTAACTACTCAATCCAAGTTCTCCTTACCTATCCTCATTCACTCAAATCCTTCCGAAGGTAAAAACACAATAACAACTCACATCCTAGCCTCTTACAACATGGTACTTCTAAGACTAACATTTCACTCTTTTTATATTTTTGTGAAGTAACATGCTACTTCAAAGTGCATCAACTAACGTTTCAAGGGTCTAAGACTAAATGTGGGCACCCTTTTGGGCTCACATAATTGGCGACCATCGGGGGATGAATCCAAACATCTCTTGCTCCAAGGGTAAGTTGCCTAGTCAAGCTCGGTATTCCTTACATCTACTTCCCGATGTACGGGTAGGAAAGAGCTCACCATTCAACGTTTCCAATTGAATTGAATTATTAGGAAAGACCTCATAGACAAGGTAAGGTCCTAACCATACCGCATTGAATTTCGCCGGAAATTCAAGCTTTCGTGCGTCTTGAATCATGACCATCATTCCCGGTGTTAGGGCCCTTCTCTTATGTCGTTTGTCGAAAGTAATCTTTCTCCTTCTTTGGATTGCCTCAATATGTTGAGCCGCCATTCTCCTCCCTTCGTCAAGTGCTTCCAAATCGGTTAGTCGATTTCGTAAGGATTGACTTTCGGTAAGTCTCGTACTCACGGCCACCCTAAGTGACTCGACTTCATATTCGATTGGTAGTGTCGCTTCAAGACCATAGACTAAGGAAAATGGTGTAGCACGCGTAGTTACCTTATAGGTTGTACGGTATGCCCAAAGTGCCGCCGTTAGTTTCGTATCCCAATCCCGCTTCGAGTCTATAACCGTCTTGCGTAGTATACTCACCAAAATTCCGTTAACCCTTTCCGTTTGTCCATTGGTTTGTGGGTGGTAGGGAGTAGTCTTCCGGTGATCAATTTTAAATTTCTCTGTCATCTCTCGAATCAAGTCATTCAAAAAGTGAGTACCCCTATCGCTTACTAGGATCTTCGGCACCCCGAACCGCGAAATTATGTTTTCGTACATAAATGTTGCCGCGTGTTCCGCCGTGTCGGTCTTCACCGCTTTGGCTTCCGCCCACTTGGTGAGGTACTCGGTTGCCACCACAATATATTTCATTCCTTTTGAAGATTGGGGATGGACCTCACCCACATAGTCGATGCCCCATTTTTCGAAAGGAATTAAGGGTAATGATACATGTAAAGGCATCTCCATTCTAAGGTCGTCTCGGGCATACCGTTGGCAAGCGTCGCATTTCCTTACGTAGTCATGGGCGTCCTTAAATAGTGTAGGCCAAAAGTAGCCCGCTCTAAGTATTTTTTGCCCGGTGAGTTGACCCGAGAAGTGACCGCCGCAAGCGCTATCGTGGCAAGCGATTAAAATCGCTTCAACCTCCGTTTTTGACACGCATCGTCGTAAAATACCATCGGACCCCCTTCTAAACAACCTATGGCCCACTACAACAAATTGCCTACTATTTACCCTCACCTTCCTTCTCTCTTCTTTTGTCCACTCTTTGGGCAACTTGTGGGTTGTTAGAAATTCCACTATGCCCGCATACCACTCCGGTGTAGAAGTGACCACAAAGAGGCTATCATCTACTAACATATCATTTACCGGATTTTTTCCTATCTCCTCCGACAACCTAGACAAGTGGTCCGCTTGTAAATGCATACGACCCGGTTTATATTCCACCGTGTAGTCGAATTCTTCTAATAACAAAACCCACCTAGCTAACCTACCACTTAACTCCGCCTTGTTAATTAGATACTTGATAGCCATGTGGTCAACAAAAAATACAACCGGGTTGCACATGAGGTAATGCCTAAACTTTTTAACGGAAAACACCATGGCTAGGCACTCCCTCTCCGTTGTAGAGTAGTTTCTTTCGGCGGGGGTCAATTGCTTACTCGCATAAGCTATAGGTTGATCCTTCTCTTTTTCTCCCGTTGCTTGACAAAGCGCACTCCCTATTGCCACATTACTAGCATCACAATAGACGTGAAAAGGTTTACCACAATTGGGTGGTATCAACACCGGATAGGTGCTCAACCTATCCCGCAATTCCTCAAAGGTTTTTTGACAAGCATCCGTCCACTCGAATTTGACATCATTTTTTAGCAAATGGGTAATGGCCACCGCTATCTTTGAAAAATTAGGAATAAGTTCCCGGTACCATCCCACATGTCCTAACAACTTAGAGATCCCCTTGGAATTGGTTGGAGTTGCCAAGTCGCTTATGGCCGCAATCTTATCCGGATCGGGTTCTCTACCTTTCTCACTAACAACATAACCCAACAACACTCCCTTATTCACTCCCAAAAATGTCTTATCCGGGTTTAATGCTAACCTCATCTTCCTACACCTAACCAATGCCTCCCTAACACAATGTAGGTGATCATCCACATACCGCCAATCCGCTTCCGACACATGTGCTTGCTCCTCTTTGTTCCGATACCAATCGGAAGGCACATTGGGGTAATCTTTCACATCTTGACCTACAACTATCCCCGTAGACGTGGTCTTGAAATGTAAAGGCTCCTCCAATTTCGATGACTCAATAATCACATCCTCCTCTTGAGTCCCATCTACATGAATTAAACTAACCTCACCCTCTTCCACGTCATCTACCCAAGGTGTTAACCCACCGCTAACCCACTCTTCCTCGGTGAGCACCTCACATGGCTCCAACAATGAGCCCTCTCCTAAACTAACACTAGGAAATTCACTCCCTAAGCCTACTTGGTGAAATGTAACCATTACATCAACCTCGGACTCGGGGTACTCCCTTAGCCATTGGGCATAATCCCCATTATCCCCATAATTGTAAAAATTAGGACCTAGACTTCCCGAGCCCGAATCTATAACAACCCTTTGACCTTCGGGATGGACGACTCCCACCAATGCCTTGCCAATCTCATTCTCGTTTAAGTCATCAATTTCCTTCTCCAATGGCAAATACATCTCCTTCTTCATCCATCCTTCTAATGAACCAATGGACACTATGACCCTATTACCCTCCGGACCATAAGTGATGGATGGTTTAGGTCCACCCCAATTGACCATAGCATTCGCCATCCGCAACCAAGGCCTACCTAGCAAAATGGGGAAGGTGTCCTTGTTGGAGTGCATTTTAATGACATGGAAGGTGACCAAGTACTCCTCACCTCCCGTAGTCATTCTACAATCCTTGATCATCCCCAAAGGCGTAGTCGAACTTTGATTTGCCATATTTATGACCAAAGGTGAAGGCCCCGTGAGTCCAAGTCCCAATTTTTTCATAGTATCCTCCGGTAGTATATTTAGACTACTCCCTCCGTCGACTAGCACATTAGGAACCACCTTATCTACTATAACAACTTCTATTTCTATAGCTTTCACGTCTCTTCCACCTTGTGATTGGATCCTAGCGGCTATTTTAGCTTTCACCTTCCTCATCCTCTTGTGTACCGGCATTCCCTCCTTTAATGTTTTCCTTGCCGTGGGTGAAATTTCCAATAGTTGGCCGAAAGTAATATCCGCCTTGAGTGTACTAAGGTCCGCCCACAAGTCGTACCCGGTAGATCTTTCCACCTTAGAATTACCCACTACGTCGAATTCGTCTACGGGAACCCCCGGTCCTTCCCATTCACCCACATCGCTATTATCCAAGTCATGTACCGCATTAGTCCTCTCCCTATCTTGTAAAATTATATTTTCCCTCTCCACATCCTTAGTAGCTCTTCTAGCTACCCTATCCAACTCGGAGAGATTAATCTCTTCATCCGAAGAGTAATTTCCTTGCTCTCCTATTCCTACCTCCAACGGGGCATCCCCTCTCCTAGCCCTAGTAGTTACCGCTAGTGCAGGTGCTTCTTCAACCACACCCTTACCCTTCACTAACTCATATGTAATAGCATTGGTGTGAGGAGGCCATTGACTTTGCTCCTCTCCAATTCTCGTTGGGAGAGGAAGCATGTCATCACATGTGGCCTCCAACACTCCATCCATGAACCTAACATCTTGGGAGTTAGATGGTCCCGGATCCGTTGGAGGCGCTTGTCTCCCGTTACTACCATTAGGTGGAACTCCTTGTCTATTTTGTATTGGAATGTAACCGGTTGTAGTTTGCAAGCCCGCCGGTGGATGAAAAGTTTGCCTAGCATTACTATGGTCATAGTATAAGTTAGGTGGCCTAAGTTCATTGGCCGGTACTCCTTGTGGCCTAGCACCTCGCATATTATCCCTTGCTTGTTGTTGTGGATTAGCCACCGGGTAAGGGACATTAATTATTTTGTCCGGTTGGCGACACGTATCCGAGGGATGACTTCCTCCACAATTGCTACAATTAAACTCTTGACCTTCGGACCAACATTGTCCTTGAGCGTGCCACCTTCCACAAAAAGGATGAAATTCCTTCTTCTCTAAATTTTGGCCACCTTGCCCTCTAGGTTGTGGTCCTCTATTGCTTCCATTTCCATAGTGAGGTGGCGCTTGACCTCGTTGATTTTGTTGAGGTGGGTTACCGTTTCCTCTTTGGTCACGGTTTTGTCCACTTCTACAAAATTGACGCGTGTGGCCCGGTTGGCCACATTGGACACACCATAATCCGGAAGAATGCCTACCCGACTCAACCGGGGGTGGAGGCCCCGGTTGTTGACTCCGGATCATTAATGACATTTGATCCGTGAGGCTTTGCATTTGTTTTATCATAGCCTCTTGGAATCCTAGTTGGCTAGCACCTAGTCTTCTCTCAACCTCCTCCAAGTGTGGATCCGTTCTAGGGGCCGGTAGTGCCAAAAGAGGTGCCGGTTCCCTAACCGCTAAAGGTCGGGGACCGGTGTCCACAATGGCATATGGAATTTGGTTCTCATACTTAGCGGGTTCTACCGCTACCACCCTAGGGCGTATGGGGATGAATTGTGGGATCAATTCATCCTCCCTTCTCCATAGCCTTTCGTGATCTTTATCCAAGTTTTCAATATCTCTAGCCGCACGCTTGGCATCCGCCAAGGTCAAGGGATTCCTTTCTAGAACACCCCTAATAGTTCCGGACTTAAAAAACCCTTGAATGAAAAATTGCTTTAGCGTGTCGTCGTTGAGCATGGTACCCACAAATCTAGTGCACACTAAATCAAACCTCCTAATGTAAGCCGAAATTTCTTCCTCCCTTCCTTGCTTCAATGACGACAATGCCCTTAATGCGGTACTTTGACCCACTTCCGGCCTAAATTCGTTAAGAAACTCCCTTTGTAATTGTTCCCATCCCCTAAAATGTCCCTCGGCATGATCCCGATACCATTCATAGGCTTCCCCCTCTAGAGTGGTAGGAAACCACACTAACCAATAACCCGGGTCGGTTATGAGGAAGCTAGCCAACCGTTCGATATACCGTTCCATGTGCCGAGAGGGGTCCTCATCCTTGGTCCCATAAAATTTAGGGAGATGAGATGGCATATCCATCGCCGCTAAATTTTGTGGAACCACAATTGGTAGGCCTCTTGGCCTAACCAATGGGTCTATTGGAGGTATAGGAGGTATGGGCGGAATTGGGGGTATGGGTGGTGGATCCATCCCCCGTTCCTCGGCCATGGTGACCGGTGAACTATTCAACAATCCCCTATCAACTTCTACCGGGAATTCTTCTCTAAGTGTGTAATTTTCCGAAGAAGTCTCACCACTCAATTTGGAGGGAGTGATCTCCTCTTCAAGTTGAGCTCCGAGTTCTAAGGTGTCTAGAATTGACCTAGTCCTAGGTTCGACGTTCAAACAACTCTCTATTCTAACATTATCTTGTTCTAATCTATCACTGATTTTAGAGGACCGCCTCTTTCGAGTAGATTTCTCTAGTCCTACTATCAAACTTGGTTTTTGTGAGCGAGTCCTACCTTGCATTCCATAAGAATCGATCGACCCTCACTTGACCACACATAATCCTAGCAATTCCCCTCTTAATATTTTCACTTGTCTTGGTGTGGTTATAATTTTTTTAGGAGGTGAGGAAAATAACCTGCAAGCCCACTTAGGTGAAAGAATCCCAATAGGGGATAGGCATGTTCATGTTAATTTTTTGGTTAAGTCGGAGCATCACCTCCGCACCTTCCCGCAAATTAACACTCACCACAATACCGATTGTGAGGGGGTGACCTTCCGAGTAGATTATGTTAAAAGTCGAGGCTTCACCCTTCAACTTCTCACACCATCCACAATTCGGGAATTACCCTCTACAACGGATAACAACAATCACGAGTACAAAAGGCATTCCTTAATTAGTTAATGAGTTCACTTTGAAGAAATAAACATACCTTGAGCAATCGCATCCCCCTGTGAGTTAGCACTCCCCTCAATCGTGACTCAATGTAACAACACCATAAACTTTGTGAAATATTAATTTAATCTAGAGCATGAAATGACAACTCCCAAAACTTTGAGACTCACCCGAGGTGAGTGTCAAAGTTCAATGTCCTAAGGTGAATTTACCCTCTAATGTTTTAATGAGCTACTCGGTTATAGGTTCCTTTTAAGTTCTTAGCAAATCCCCAAAAAGGTTGAGGACGTACCTTCGCCGCGCTCCTTCCTCAAAAATGAATTTGCGTAATTGACAATGCAATTCATTCCAAGGAATAGTTGAAATACAATGAATTCAAATGTAACCCAAAGAGAGAATACTTACCGAGTTTCGGGTGCTCCTTCCCTTCTCTCAAGTTTGTGTCTCCAATTTTTCCTAGTTGCCTCCAAGTCTCCTAGTCGCCTCCAAGTCTTGTAACTACCTTCCGCTTCGCTCCCGGCAGACGCACCAATTATGTGAGGCCAAACCCCCCACCCTTAAGCGTCCGTAGTCCGAGTAGTGGGTTTGGGCTCACATTCCTCCGCGGTATTGGATTTGGACTTGGATGAGTCCATAGTGCAAGGTTCACCCTTCAAGTGGTCTTGGATTTAACTTTGGTCTTTGCTTCCTTTGTCTTGCCATCGCGAGAGTGCTCCACATTCTCCATTAATTTGTGCACGTGGTTTATTTTTAAAGAGAGGATGCAAGTGTTAAAAAAAACACTATTCTCTATAGTCAATCTCAAATACATTTACTTGTGAAAGCCACCATAACACTAACTAGCATAATGTAACTAACTACTTGTCTATGAGCTAATTAGGTAGGCTATCTACTAAGCTCCTTCATGAACCCAGCTCCTTACTTTCTAACTAAACAAACCCAGCTCCTTCATGAACCCAGCTCCTTCATGAACCCACAACTTTGTAGTTGTAATCCCCAACTACCTCACTAATTATTCAAGCCCTTAACTAATCTTCCTACCTAATTTCCCTAATTCTACTAACAACCCCTTTCTAATCACACAATTCTTCTCTAATCCTAAAATCCTAAAATCCTAGAGAGGAGAGGGGGAGAGAGAATTTCCTAACTTCACTAAGACTAACTAATCCACACAAGTATATTTTTGCACTCATCACAACATCAAGTGCTCAACTCTTAAACATGGAACTTGCAACCACGTGTATTCAAAACATGAACTTTAAGTACCACAAATTGGAATCATGAATTAACTTTAAAATCCTTCACGTCAACACTAATTCTACCAAGAGGTCAAGCCCTCTTCAAGGCTAACAAGCCTTGGCTCTCAAACTAAAAACTAAGCACACACATGTGCTCCAATATGGCTTCCCACACCCACACTTATAACTCGTGGGGTGCCTTGGAGCACAAAGGAAAGAGAGAGGATGAGTGAGGGAAGAATGAGGGATTATATAGTAAGCTTGAGGGGGTGAGCACCCTCAAGGCTTACGATAAGCCCTTGAGATTTCCTCCTACTTAGTAGGCGCCAATCCTATCTTCTAAGTCTTCCTCCCTCAAATGATCAACAAGGATCCTAATTCGAACATTTAACTAGCCTTGGCTTTCTACCTACCACACTTTACCAAACTTGGGATGCTTAACTAGCCTTGGCTTTCTACCTACCACACTTTACCAAACTTGGGATGCTTCAACCCAAACTTAGCCTCCTTCGCTTTCCGCCGCCATAACTTTCTCCCCTTACTTTCCCAAATCATCGCTCACCACTTAATTCAAACCACGATGCTTAACTCGTGATTTGATTGGTGCTTTGAGAATTTGCTTATCCTCCACCTTGCATTCTTCCTTGGGCCTTCCCCATTAAGTGGCCATGATGAGGTGGTCCACTTGTGCGCTCCATGTGATCCTCCATTCATCCCAATTCGAATGCACTTGCCTCTTGAGTCACTTTGGTTGTCTCCATCCATTTGTACTAGCCTACTCACTAACTACTCAATCCAAGTTCTCCTTACCTATCCTCATTCACTCAAATCCTTCCGAAGGTAAAAACACAATAACAACTCACATCCTAGCCTCTTACAACATGGTACTTCTAAGACTAACATTTCACTCTTTTTATATTTTTGTGAAGTAACATGCTACTTCAAAGTGCATCAACTAACGTTTCAAGGGTCTAAGACTAAATGTGGGCACCCTTTTGGGCTCACAGAGGCCAAAGTCCAAAGACCATCGCTCTCCAAAATGCCTACATGGCAATACCTTTTGACCAAGGCGACAGGCTCTCAAAGGAAGTTTGGGTCAGACATGAATGGAAACCCAAACTAGGGTCGAGAGGCCATTGATTTTTTTTCAATAAAAAAGAAAAAAGGAACCAGATCTTGGCCGTTAGATTGGAGGGGTTGTTTTGGGCAGGGAATAAAGTGGGGTGCTCCTCCATGGGTTTGGACTTTGGAGGCTTCACACTATGGCCATCCAAGTCGCAAGGCCGTGGGCGTTCAAGCCCAAAGGTTTGGACTTTGGGCTTGGCCTTTGGAGGCTTCACACTATGCTCAGCTGAAGTCTCCATTTCCTATATTTTATTGGTTGTTTTCAACCCATTTCTTTGGACTCTCAACAAAGTTTGACCATTCAATCCCACAACCTCTCAACTTGGACGGCCATAGTGTGAAGCGGCCCTTAGACCCATTAAGCTTATATAAGAACCACCATGGGTGACAATTTTCAGAGTGGAGTGTTTGATTTTTGCTTAAATTAATGTGGCATTCAATGGATGCATGCATCAAGGGAAAAGAGAGGTGGCAGATATTAGGCGGCAAGTCTTGAACCGTTTCTTAAAAATGTAGGGGCAGGAAAGGTATGGTTGGCCTGAACTTGCGAATCCTTCCCACCTCATCTGATTGGAAATCAAGCCAATTAATGTGCAGTGGATGTTGCCTTAGCTATCCATAGGCCGCCCCAAGCGACAGGTATAAATTAGGCCCAAGAAATCGAGAGTTCATTTTCCCAAACATTTTTCTCTAATTGCACGCTGATGATTTGGGTGTCTCACAGACACCCCCACCCCCATAAAGTTTTATGTCACTGTATATAAACTTCATACATAGAGTCCATAAATACAGGATATACTCTAGATTTTAGATGTTTCACTTGGATCAACATAAACTCTATTCACCTCGATAAGACACTACTTGAAAAGTTATTTTGATGAAGGATATTGAGAGTCGGTGTTCACGTTGATCTAGATGAACTGTCACCTCCAAACATACCTTTTCAAAACATAATCCTCAATTTTCAATGGAATGTTCTTATCGATCAAGGTGAAAATAAGTAGTCAGGATGACTATAAGGTAATTGGCGATCAAGGTGAATATGGTCCACTGGCTGGCATTACATTGTCATTGGAAATAAATTTGAACTAGAAATTCGTATTTAAGAATTTGTCTTGAGTCGTTGCCACTTAGCCTAGAGATAGCCATGGGGGCTTTTCTTTTTGCCACATGTATTGAATGTTCAACTAGATAGTTGTCTACAAAGTTAAGATTTAAGTTGTGTTTTTGGTCTCTTGGGTGCAAGCACAGTAAAGTAGATAGCTCTTAATTCATGTCTAGTGTTAAGTGAAAGTGATTCAAAACTATACACTGACTTTTAATTTTATGAAGAAAAAAATCATAGACATTTAAGAAAACATATTGATCTACAAAGCCAAGCAATTTATGATGGCAAAAAAAATTTCAAGAAAAGCCTACATATTTTAGAAGACAATGCAAGTGATGCAAGTAGGTGATATTGAACAAGTAACTATCTAAATTTGTTTGAAATATGATAAAAAATACATTAAATTGATGATTTTCTACAAATTTTTGGGATGATGCTTTCACGTGGATAATGAATTCAAGAAATTTAATATTTAAAATATTTAAAATATTTAAGGTCATGAAATCTACATCCAAGACCAAATTCAACCATTTGTTTTTCAACATCACATGTAATGATAAGTTTTGAAGACCTCAACTTGATATTCTAAATTTGAGTATTTAACACAACAATAAAGGTCATCATGAAAAAAAATCCAATTTAAACAACACTTTGCTACTACTTTAAGGCCTTTGACCAATTATATTATGGTTTTAGTATATCAGAGCACTATTTTGATCTACTTAACCATGCTTGCACCCTCTTCTGTTGCAAAACGGATTTTCAAGAAAATACATATGTGCTTCCTTATTGTTGGTCATGCCCATGATGACATTGATGCCTTAATCGGATGATGGACTATGAAATTGCACAAGAAAGATTGTCTTACAATTCCACACCTAATGAAATCCTACATGGATTTGGAAAATAATCATGTGATTCCACATTTGATATGGAGGCATCTAATTTTAAAGCATTCATTGACCATTACCTACTAGGAGGGTCTGAACAACTCATGGGCTTTTTAAGGCTCAAACAATTTCAATAAAATTGTTCATGATCCGTTCAATCTTGATCCGTACATTTCACTTTGCATTGGAGGCACGAAAGAATCAAAATGGCCCTGTGAAAATTGTCGTGTAAATAGTGATCGTGTGTTACTGCAACTCGAGTACCAACCACCACTAACAAACAATACTAAAACATAGCAAAGTCACACATAAACAACACACCTCAACATGCCCCCCCTCAGTTGACTATGGAGTCCCACCAAGCAGCTAGGACCAATGCCAATCAAAAGGGCATGAATATTGAAAGATTGCTCCGCAACTAACTAATGTGGTAAACGTCATTCCAAGGAATTGTAGGCTGGTAGCAATGTGAGCCCCATCCTTAATCGCCTCTGATGTTTGGCCATCAGATTTCGAAGAATTAATTCTAATAAAGCAAATAGCTCAAACCTACTACATGCAAATGAGGTTAATAAAAAGATGGCCCAATTTCTAATTCAAAGTAGTATTGAGATTAGAATGTGGTGTTTCAAAATACCTTGCACATTGTAAAGAGAAATTTTGTGGAATATTTCATAGATGTGATTATCAAATATAGATTGTAGAGCTTGCACATTGCACACGGTGTAAATACATGTGTGTGTCAAAGTTTTATTAATTATTTACTTGTAATAAAATGATTATTCATGTTAATGGGCCTATAATGTTAAAGTAATTTTGTATAGGATGATAACTATGCATCTAATGATTGTTCCCGATGTTCCCCATTTAAGGTATTATCTTCCAATTGCACAATATTCCCAAAGAAATGTCATGGTTCATGAATTAACATAATTAATTTAAGACTCCCAAAAGTCCAATTGTACCTAATATGGTGTTTTAAGTGATTAATACCATTGTGTGCTTTATACTTGCTGCACGTAAAACATCAATCCCAATCCCCTCCTGGTTATATTGGAGCGCTGCAAAACAATGTCAAAATGACTACACTGCAAAGTAAAAGTGAAAAAAATCACCATGGTTTATTACCTGCATGTGTGACTGGACGATGCTATCATACACTAGAATAGAAAAATTATTACTAAAGAAAGGGTAATGAAACCCATACATTTATAGACACATACAATAGGTAGAGATATTGGCTAGCAAAATCATGTACTAATGGGTTGATGTTTATATGTCACCTGGATAGAATCCTGAATGGCATTGATGCCAGAAATGGGTCCCTCAGCACAAGGTGTCAAGATGATCTGCAATACAATATTCTAACCACAAAAATTCTGAAAATAACCTTGGACATTAGTACGCAACCTCATTTACAAAGTTTTGACTGATTGCATCAGTGGTGCCCAGTCTCTTGAACAAATGTGTTAATTCTTGCTTTAAATTACTATTGTTTAGGCCAAACAGTCCTAGTAATGCTACTCACATGTGCTACCATGTTTTTCTCTTCTAAATCCAACCTCCCAATCTAATGGCTCCCCTGATTAACCAAGTCTTGGCCTATGGGACCAAGGCAACGTCCTTGAGAAGGGAAGTGACCATCAGCTCAAAGAAATGAATTTTTATAGGCTACAAGCATCTCTTTTGGGGTTGGACATATGCCACCCACCTTAGCCAACCTCTCCCCAACCTTGTCACTATTGTCTAGGACTCCAATGTAAGGATTAGGAGCAAAGTCAATACAAATGCTCTCTTCCATCAATGGAACTTGACCCTAACTAATCAAGGTGTACGGCATTTGAGGATTGGTCACATCCCCCAACCAGGTCAGCCTCAACCCCCTTCCCTTGCTGCTGACGACCCAATATTGGTGCCAGAGGTGCTTGGGAGTTACTCCAAAAACTCAACCACAAGATACAACTTGATCAACAACCATCTTGTCACAGAACAAGAAGCAGTTGGTTCCTCGCAATGTGTATTGGACAAATTTCACACATTAGCAATGCAACAATGCTTTCAGTATTTCCATTTTCACCGAGTGATGCAGCTTCAACAGTTCATTACTCAAATAAAAATCGAATGATAGTGTTGTGGATAGCTCTCTTGGGTAAAACAAAATTGTGATATAGCACAATTGCCTACAAAGGTGAAAAACTTGTACTATGTTCCGAATAAACAAAAAAAAAAAAAAATCTCAATTTTGGCTTTCCAAAAGCCCTTCAATAATCATAGACCACTGGCTCACAATGAACTCATACAAGATTGATATCACATAGATGAGAGTCTCAAAGCAGCACATAAATTGTTTGCTACCAGATATAGAAATATACAACTTCAAGCCAACCATCATCCATATAATTTTGATTTTTGATAAATAATAAACATGTGTACCATTATATTTGGAGTGGGTGGCACATTGAGTATGGAGTTCAAGTGGAAATATCCTTGTGGTCATCATTTAGTTACAAACATTAATCTCAAATACCTGACAATGACATGGTTGACATAGTATCTATGTATATTTACTTCAGTTACTTATTACAAGATGCATTTAAGAGCAGGATTCAAGGCTTTTAGAAATCACAAGAAATGAGAATCTTGATCCAACTCTGTACATCAAAGTAATTTGAGTTCTTTAACCTGCACTCCACCTAAAACCTTGACAAAAAGCCGTTGTTCAGAAATTAATCACATCTCCAATTAATGTTGAAACTCAATGACGTCAATCAAGCTGGTTTCAAATAATAAGAATACAAGGATCAGGGTATAGGTTAGATTCAGGTTAATTATTCCAGTGGTGTCTTGTGGCACAGCCATTAACAAACTATTGAGATGAACATGACGCTTACTAGAGGTAATGCGCCATCGATACCAGGTAATTTTGCATAGCATGATGGAAATATTACATTCACCTCATTGTCCTGTAGAATCATCCCACGAGATCGTAAGAAATCATTCATGAGCCAACTTGTGCTACTGGGCCTACTTAGCTCATGTATGTTAAATTGGAACAGGAAGAGGTTAAAATACCTGTTATTCTGTAGCCCCATGGTCAATCCGAATCCAAAAGAGAACAAAGGATCATAATGTTTGTCACCTATATTCATGGGCAACTGATTAATGTTTCGGAACCAAGTTCTTGAGAGCTTTCCAGTGAAGTCATACGACCCAAAAAGAACATCTGCGATGCCTAGGCCCGCCTCTGTACCTGGCAGCCAAGCTGCAACAAGTGCATCCATTATATGCAAATGCGGCTCGATCAACAGTGGCCTTCCTGACATGATCACCACCACACACTTCACATATCGACAGGTGTTCCTGATAGTGTGTGTTCCCTGAAGGGGTATGGTGAGGTTGGTGTTGTCACCGTAGCTTTCTGCATATGGTGGCTCCCCAACAACCACAATTGCATATTTAAACCCTTTATCCTTGATGAGGCTCATCCTTGCTCTTCGAGAGTACACCACTTCTGTGGAGACAGATACCATTTGTCTGACAGCCTGGAGGACTGTCGTTCCTATTGAGCATGTGCAGAACAAAAGTCACACTTCATGGATGTACAATGCAAAAGCCCATACTTCACATAAAGACCATTACTGCTAACAATATTCCATGGCAAAGATATTTTCATTTGTCAGAGTTTCATAGATTGAGGGGGTTGCATACCAGGAGTTATGTCTCCAAATCCTCCTTGCCAGTGTATGGTCCATCCTCCACATTGCAAACCAATATCATCCGCATGTGAGCCGACCACAAGAATTTTCTTTGCATTCCAATCAAGAGGTAAAAGAGGAGTGTCTGGAGTCTTTCCATTCTTTAGAAGGACAAGTGATTTTCGCACTGCTTCACGGCTCAATTCCCTGTGTGTCTGTATTGTTTTCCAACACAAAGACTGTCATGCACACAATTAAATCCCTCATTGAAAGTTCTTTCAGAACGAATGTAGTTCATAATATATTCTACTGTTAAAGATATACATGATTTCATTTTATTCGGAGCCCCCAACTTAAGAGTCACTAGGTAGCAAACAAGCAGTGAGGAAAGGCAGACCTGTAGGTGAATAATCCTTACAGTTTGGCCAACAGAATATTGAAGCTTCATATCTGCATATGGACTCTCAAAGAGACCCATATGAAACTTGACACGCAGAATGCGGGTCACAGCATCATCGATTCGAGACATTGGAATTGCCCCACTTTTCACCATGTTGGTCAAGTTGCCAATAAACTCGGTGTAAGCAAAAGGAACCATGATCTGCACATAAATCAGCAAAACAAACAACTGAAGTGTCTCATATGGCAGCACAAGACTATTTGAAGACACAAGCCCTTACAAATCCCTAGGCAACAACAGTTCATGGACATGATAAAACTCTATATTAGGTAATTTGAAGTTTTTTGGACATTTTGAGACATTTACATAAATAACATTATAGGAAAAATCACAAAAATATTAGGGAATGGCATGTGAAACTCAAACATGCGCACATTTAAGAGTGGTGATTACATCAATACATGCACAAATGAAGGGCACAACTCAAATATGAACTCAAATTAAGATGGTTTACATAGGACAACCCAAATAGGAGACACTATGGAGGAGAAAGGAGATTGTCATAATACGTGAAATAAAATATTAAGCCCTTGCTTGGTCTCACACAAAGTTAGTGTCAATAATAATTATACTTGATCCAATCAGGCTTTGTACGTTATATGTGGTCCAGGCTCCAGTCAAATGCTAATCACTGGGAACTTGGCACTTTAAATGTGGTCACTTATATGACCACAATTTAGAACATGATCAAGGGTCGTAGCCTTTGGAAGAGATGACGATAATGTTGCTCATTGTGATTCAGTTCACTTGGTTTTAACAATGACCTCTTCCTTGCCATGACAATGCAATATTAGTTGGTAATAGATCTCACCATATCAAGGCCAGCATGAATACCAGCATACACAGAGAAAGTGTAGTTAGAACCCGGAGGATCTGTAATCAGGTCAATACCCATGTAATCAGAGATGATGAATCCCTTGAATCCCAATTGATTCTTCAGGACATGAGTGAGGAGGAACTGGTTGGCGTGCATTTTCACACCATTCCAACTGCTGTAGGAAGCCATGATAGTGGTCACACCCTTCTCAATGGCATCAACATAGGCACTCATGTGGATGTTCACCAGATCATGATAGTTAACTTCAGTGTTATTCCCATTCACACCATCAGTCGTGCCTCCATCCCCAACAAAGTGCTTTGCACATGCAGCTACCCTATCACTGCATTTCAGCATCACGACAATAAAAACCTATAATCGGGGCTATCAGAATGTCCACCAGAGTTTCGTATATCTACCAAGAGTGAGTACATAATTGGATGACTGGAAAGGAGGGTGCCTCATATGCTTATGTAGTATGAAGTGTACTCCAGGTTATACTGCAGGAGCACATTGGCAAGATTGTTGGGCATCGCTCGTGCGTTCTGTGAAATTAGTCACATCCACCTATACCAAATGTGGTCATTAGTGTATGCCACACTTACTCTGAAATCTAGTTGGATGGGTGCCACACAGTGCATTGCAACTGTGTACTCAAGGGCAGACAAACACATGCACATGCTCATTTTGCTAAATTTGCACACTAATCTCCCACCCATAGTAATGACCATATTTAATATACCTGTTCTCAATGTATGGTCCAGTCCAACCCACAGGCGCTTTCCCTTGAAGCCCATCAATGATGGTGGTCATACTGCGAACAACTTCCGGGTCTTCACTGTAGCTCTCATAACATCGTCCCCATCGTGGATCCCGACATACCTGACATTGGATTATTAAATGTCACTTGTTAAATTATGGATGTTATAGATGACAGCTGGAATCACCTGGACATGGATAATAGCAGAGAAAACTCAACATAAAAATTGATTCTAGATTTGGTTCAACCTAGACTTCAAGCTAGACTGTGTCAAGAAATTAGTGCAACTCCAAACCTATCTTTTTGTGGTGTGGAGCTAGTCAATCACCCCTCAGAGCATCCTCAGTCCATCTGGGTAAAGCTCACTGCAAACCAAGACCTATCTTGCTTAAAATTGCTCAAGATTTAGAGGGAGTGCACCAAATCTTGCTTAAAAATGGACAAATCCTCCCACACTCCCTCTAAATGTCAAAAATTTGGAGGGAGTGTGGGAGGATCTTTCCATTTTTAAGCAAGATTTGGTGCACTCCCTCTAAATTTTGAAAATGTGGTGTTTTCAATGAGGGATTTCACCTACGTCAAATTTTTACAATTCTTTTTTCTTGAGAAATATCTCACGTTTATTTAGGTGTGCTTCTAATGATGGTAATTTCAGTTTCTAATTTTAGGTCAGTCAAAAGATAGGTTTTGGTTTGCAGTGAGCTTTACCTAGATCGACTGAGGATGCTCTCACCGAGTGCCTTCACTAGACCATGAAGGATGTCAGAGCACATCAAAACAGACATTATTATCACAGATTGTTTGGTCACTTTCGTTAAAATAGAAGCTATCAGCTAAGGGACAGCCAAAACATCAGCTAGTGCTTGGAAGTGCATCACAAAACTAGAATTATACACGGAACTGTCCTTCATTTGTATCAAGCTTACAGCAATACAAGGAGCAAAAACATATGATATTCCTGTAGCGCGAGTCTCAAGAGCAGTGGCAGCCCCAATGCGCGCCACGAGTGCAGGGTCCCTACAACAGACAAAGATGACTTTGAGAACTGGGTAAAGGTGTATCTCCCAATTTGGTCAGCACATGAAGAGACTGAATAATTAGCTACAAACAAAGGCTATTTATGTAACCAAAATATGACGCTGATTGATTTGACCTGTTTCAAGAGGATCGGACCTTGTGCAACCTAGGCCAATATTGTGGGGGTAGATGGTAGACCCATAAACATTGTTGTTCCCATGCACTGCATCAATTCCATAAATGAGAGGAATCCCCAAACGTGTGTTGATCGCTGCTTCTTGGAAATAGTTAGTCATGTTGTCCCATTGAAGCACGGTTGCATTTACTGCAGGGGAGCTCCCTCCGCCACTCAATACACTTCCTGCACAAACATCAATTCGCAACTTTAATTAATCTACAAGAGTTTTCAACCCACATAGAAATCTGCTCTTCACAGATGAAATCTACCAGAAATATACTGATTTCCAGCATCTTGTGCAAACTGAGTCATCACAGTACCTCAGACAGGAAGAATGATAACATCATGCCAGGAAAAACTCAAATGTGATCCCTCCTCAGGCGTAAAATTGCCATTCGATGGTGAGTTGGATATAATCTCATATTCACGGTTGGCCATATATTCTTTCACGGGGAACTCTGATGTCTCAGAATATGAAACTGTAATAACTGGACTAGATGATTTGACAATTACCAAGATGTTCAGCTGGCGCTGCTGATAGGGAATTCCTTAGCAAGCAAATTTGACACAGCAATCCCCCACAAAACCTTTCGCTTGATGTTGCACCTAGAAATATAAGAATAGAGAAGATATAGGACATCGGTGAATCACTCGAGATAAAGGCCCAGCGTAATCCCATTTCCACCACCGGCCCTCTCCCTGCCGGGGTAATAGCGTATTAGGAAGTCTTCGACTTGACTGATACTGTTGAAAATGCTCCCCGTTAATGTCTACAGTCTTACGCATAGCTGCAAAGGAAAAACACTGCCAATCAAGCCTAGCGTGTTGAGACTGTCAAAATGTTCCGTGGGTGCTAAATTTCCTGGGGCGATTAATTTCAAGGCACCACCACGTCATCATTTGATCACGTCAAGAGGATTCCGCATTCCAATCGGTTTATCCTAAAGCCTTCCATCTATGAAATCTCTCTTGTCGACGATTCAGGTCAAGGGATCTTTCTCATCCGGAAGTAGCTTCAGATTAACCGCCGAGATTACTGTGGACAAAGACTTCAATCGACACGAGCCACTCATATGTAAACGAGGAGTACATGCGGAGGACCGAATGTGACCCATCGCAACATTCCAAGGGTGGTGTCCCCCGAGCAGCAGTCTAGCCAGGGTGTCCACCTCCTTCAAGGAATCTTGTCATTAAGAAAACCGCCACCCGATTATAGTCCGAGGCAATAAAACGTGGAACGCATACCCACCAATGCTGTACTCTTTGATGTTGGTGTAGTTCGTGATGGATCGCTCAGTCTGAGTCATCTGGCCAATCTTCTCCAGCAATGTCATACGGGACAGGAGGTCCTTCACACGTTCCTCCACAGGCTGGTGCATGTCCTGGTACAAGCGGTAGAACCTTTCCTTCGGTACCCGCTCCTTGACATCAGTAGCATCAGCCAGGAACGCCAGTGATGTGATCAGCAGCAGTAGCATTGCCGCAGTTGCAGCCATGCCCTATCACAACTGACTGCAGTTTGTAAAACCTGCAGGTGAACCGCACGTCCATAGCATCAGGAGGCCCCAGGAAACACCCAACCCCTTGCAGCCTCAATAACAGCCCCGGTGCACCATTGCAAGCAACCATGGGACATGGATTCCATCAAGGCAATTGTAACATACGAAGCCAAAAATGGCGCGGATGCTCTGAGAGTTATTCCGGTTGAGGCCAGGTTAAGTGTACTTGAAAGAAGAGGGGATTAATTGAGCCTGCTGCCTACAGCGAAGACATTGATTGCTATTAGTAGCAGAAGACTTGAGCGGCGAGATCCACGGACCACCTGTCTCAACTGGAAGGACAAGGAAGAAGATGTCCAGCCAATACCTAGGCAGGCTGCCGCGTAAAGAAGATGGGCACGAGAAGCTGCAGTTCCAGCCTGCACTACATGGGAGCTGTGCCCTCCCTCTTCTTGACCTGCATCTTTCAATTTGAACCAGCTGGAGCAGGGCGAGAAGCTGTAAGCCCCAAGTCTCAATGACCAGGCAATGACCTCAGCGCCACTAAGCACTTATACCGCCAAAAAATGAAGCAGCGCAGAGGACGGTGGAAAAAATTCACGAAGACTGCCTTAGTGTGAGCTGCTACCATGGATCGATGATGGAGACACAACACAAATAAAAGCGGCCTGTTACACACTAGACCCGCAAAGACGCCTCCACTCCTTGTTAAATTACCGAATTGCGGACCGGTAGCGAGTCTTCCGTGAGATTGCGAATCTGGGTAAAATGTCGCACTCTCTCCGACACCTCAAACTCATGGAAGCCAAAATTTCCTCGCAATCTGCTCAGGGACTTTCACCATCGCCAAATGCCACAAATTTCATAGCATATTGAGTTTTCTTGGCTAGGCACTTTTATCTACCGAAATGAGGGCAGATCGTCAGTAAGTTATGGCGACAGAATTAGTGATGTTTGGGGATGTATGCCTTTCGTAAGGCCGATTTTTTATTTTCCATAAGGTAAATGGGCCTTAAACGGACACTTTTCAGGCTGCACCAACTCCTCGCAGGATTGACACTCGCAATTGGTGCGAGATGATTACAGTAATTGCAAATGGTCTCTGAACCTGGGCACATATAATGCCCACCTCACACACGAGCCAAGAGCCGTGACCATGAAATTGTGAGAGCCCAAAAGAAAGTGTCCAAAGGCCATCCCAAGACGCCTCCAAAATCATGTAGTGTGGTCCCAAACCCAAGTGTAGTGTGAAGTCATATGTGACCAGGTCCTCAACCAAATGCTAATTCAATGAAATTCTATTTATGCGGGTCCTCACGCATGATAAATTAGAATAAATCAACGGTTGTGAGCGTTGAGAGTGCAATGGTCTCCCAGTCTTGTGTTTGGCCTACCTCCAACATGTGGTTTTTGAAAATAATCCAATTGACCATGAAACATGATCCATTCGATGCCATGTAAGAATCCATGTAGACTTTACATCCATCTTGCATTCACATACTCCATTGGTCCCTCACGGGTAGTGTGAAGCAAACTTGGACCGGCTATGCCCTTTCCACCAATGAGAGTGCTTGAACTGTAATGGTCACGGGCTCTCAAGTCTTGTGTGTGAAGTGGCCCTAAAACAAGTAATGGAACAGCTGCCGTGGGTTATTTGAGAGCCGCGTTCAGTAGGAAACCATGGCGGCGAGGGGCCAGCCCCACCAGGACACGCGTCTTGCAACTGGAAGAGGCACTGTGGACCCGCTGCTGACGACTTCATCCTCTAAGGATGGCTCCTCATCCGACAGTTTTCGTTGAACTTCATCCAGTCAGGGTTTAGGATAGGGAAAGAAGCTACATGGTTAGGCATTCAAGGAGTTGTACTTTTCTCTCTGCACCCACTTCTCGTAGGATATAGAACACGCAATTTGTTCGTTAATCCAAAAGTTCAAAATCTCAGTTGCGAACTTAATGTCAAAGAGTAGTCATTATTTGACTCCTTGTAAATTCTGCATCTCAACTCCCATTAAAACACCTCAAATGACTTTCAGTAAAGTCTCGCAATTGCTAGCTGGATGTGATACAATTTGTGAATGTGTATGTGGAGTTGGAAGTGTCCATTAATGTCGGCTTACCTAAACACATCATAAATTCTTGTGCGAATGAGCTTGGACGGAATTCATGGTCTGAAGTAATTCACAAATTGCAAACTGTTTTTCCTACGGGAACGTGAAGAAAATCCCATGTCAAGGAACCCAACATTTGCAAAGAAATATTGTAACAAAACTAACAGTTAGACCGAAACATCATGATGCACACCCTTTAAGAAGACTCCAGAATCTGCACACAATTATATGATGCATCATTGCTAAGTGGCTAAAGCCTACTTCGTACAAGACGGCTACACACGACAGAATTTCGCAGAATTTGATAGAAAGGCAGAAAGACAAGCAGTGGCGGTACAATGTGTAGACAGCTAAAAAAGGAGTGTACCATCTGCCGCAAATTCCAATTTGGGCTCTGAATTTATGACGGCAGATTGAATCTCTCTCTCTCTCTGTGCTAATTACTTGCTGCAAACTTCGATATTTATTCCAATTCGAAACATGCACATCGACATTTTCATAAACACGCACACAAACATCTTCATGCAGCTCTCGCTCCCTCTCCCTCTCCCTTACTATGCGTGCGAGAAGAGATTCTGATGGCATTTTATGTGGTCCCTGCAAAATCTTGACAGGTGTCGGTCCCTGACAGCTTCCTAGAAACGGAAGAAGCCTAGGGTTTATTGCAAGAGCATGGGACCAGTGTGTATGTGTGACAAATTTTATTTGACATTCAACTTCAAATCCAAAGTGTCAGGTGACATTTTCAAAAACAAAATAATGTCCATTGACATTTACATTTTCATCAATTATCCACCTGTGAACTGATAAAAGTCCAATATCACACTCAAATCCACAACTACTATTTTTTTCCCTCTAACAGAATCATACGGCTCATTTTTTTTCCATGTCCTACGTGATCCTCTGAACTTCAATTCAAGCATTCTATGGAAGCATTACGATTTTCACATTGTACATTGAACTCAATTGAAAGGAATCCTGCACTATGCAAATCTACCACCTCAAATCATCAAGTCAGGCTAAAATGGCTAATCAACCTAAATGACCAAAGATTGGACTAGGTGGGAACTGACCATAAGAGAATATGTAGCATGAATGTAGATGGTATCACTAGTGAAAGTGGAATATCTACCATTATCCTAGATATTGTGACAAACTTAGGGGATGAACTTCAAGACCTTGTGAACATTGATAGCATTCCATTCACAAACTCAACAACAAACACGATATTCAATATTTTGAGAGAGTGGGATCCTCTCAAAATAATATTGGCCATTTGGACACCTAAAAGTCATGTTAGGTTGATAAATACTAGATTATACTTCAGACGTGTAGTTTCCATTAAAATGAGAGTATGTTAAGCTGGGAAATCGACTCACTTAGGTTGAGTCGACCTAAATGAGGACAATATTTTGTCAATTTAAGTTGAGTCGACCTAAATGAGGATAATATTTTGTCAATTTAGGTTGAGCCGACCTAAATGAGGACATTATGTCAATTTAGGTTGAGTCGACCTAAATGAGGATAATATTTTGTCAATTTAGGTTGAGTCGACCTAAATGAGGACATTATGTTGTCAATTTAGGTTGAGTTGACCTAAATGAAGACATTATGTTGTTAATTTAGGTTGAATCGACCTAAATGAGGACAATATGTTAGTCAATTTAGGTTGAGTCGACCTAAATGAGTCGATTTCCCAGCTTAACATACTCTCATTTTAATGGAAACTACGGCGGAAAATCAAATGTTATTTTTTTACTTGTACTCTACAACTTTCCAGTGGTTTTCATTTCATTCTTGGATTAATAATTTGCTTTATGTACTCTCAATTCATTGGAAAACTCTCATTTTAATGAATATTGTGTTATCATTATTGATTCCAATCTAACATCAACTCAAACATTGCATTGAATCAATGAGAATTTCACATTTTATATTAAACTTAATTGAAGGGGATCTATGCCCTGTGCAAGACCTCAAAATTCAAATCATTTTAAGTTGAGATGGTTATTTTCCCCAATTTTTAATAAAAAAAAACATTCTAAATCTCTTCCCGTTTTTTAAATTTCAAATCAAATGACTTAGGGATTGACCATACAAAAATATCTATCACAGATATAGCCAGTGCCACTGGTAAGAGTTGTCATGTAAATAGTGATTGTGTGTCATTGCAGCTCAAGTACCAACTGCCACTAACAAACAATACTAAACACACTAAAGTCATACATAAACAACACACCTCGACAGAGAAGGAAGAGAGTCAAACACTCATAAAAACTTTAATCTCTCTTCAAATGCACACAATGAGTCAAGCTATCTCTCACTCCATTACGGAAGAATCCAAGAATGTAAGAAAAGGGAGAAAAAATCATAATTTATTGCAAACACATGCAATCTTCACCTCACACAAGCTCTCTCCACACACTCACTCACAAAACTTGATTTGGCAAGAATGCCAAGCCAAGGAAGAGGCTCCTCACTTAGGAGCCTTTCTCTTCACAACTAAGATTCATTCATCCAAATCTAAATGAATGAATCCCAACGGATAAGGTGCGGCCGTCGACGCCGCATACCACGACAGCTATCGTGTAAATAACGATCGTGTGTCAATGCAGCTCGAGTACCAACCACCTCTAACAAACAACACTAAATATAGCAAAGTCACACATAAATAACACACCTCGATATACCCCCCCTCAACTGACTATGGAGTCCCGCCAAACAGCTAAGACCAATGCCACTTCAAAAGGCATGGATAATGAAAGATTGTTCCACAACTAACTAGTGTGATGAATATCATTCCAAGGAACTGTAGATTGGGTGCAATGTGAGCCCCATCCTTAATTGCCTCTGATGGTTGGCCATCATATTCCAAAGAATTAATTATACCGCCTCATTTTGATTGCGTTTCTAAGCCATAATTCCTCATTCTCCATTTGGGAAGGCATAAGATGATGAAAACCATACAAGATCATTAAGTACGATTGGTGGAAGCACCAAGTACCGAAGATCCTCGACAACGACGACAACTCCACTGTCCAGATGGTAAAGAAGTCAAAGGTGGCCCCAAGCATATTATGTGCCAGCCACGTTGACACTTATCACACAAGAACATAGTAGCCATTCCTTTCTTCTTTCCACACACAAAACATGGAAGACCCTCTGGCACGACGGTCAGTTCAGGATGAACTGTACCCTCAATGGGTAGATGACATGGGGCATAATTTTTAGAATGCTCGCGATACTCCTTGCCATCCTTGCTTTCCAACAGCAACAAACCACTCGGCAACACCTCCTTCACCCGAAGGATAGTGCGGCCTGCCCTGACATCCAATGTCATAGGCGCCTCACGTTGGAGATAAACATAATCCCCTTGCCGGAATCTCCACAACTGAGGTCGGTAAGCACCACTGCGAATGCGTGCATAACGCAAAGTATCACGGTGTTGAACAATGGACAAATTCTCCATGGCCATAGGCATGGCCCTCTAGAAGAATTGAGCCCGCTCCTGGAAACACTCTGCCCAAATGTTTGGATCATCCAAGTCCACAACAGGAGCTAGCTTTTCCCAAATAGAACTCGGGAGTACAGGCTCACGTCCATACAACAACTGATACGGGCTCTAGGACACCAAAGAGGCATGCCTACTAAATCGATAGCCCATAGCACTCCAAGGTAACATGAGGTCCCAATCCTGATGGCTTCCCGGAAGTAATCCATATTTCCTCAAACCACGTTTGGTTGTCTGAATAACCCGTTCAGCCAAGCCATCCGCCTCTAGATGATCCCGAGAGGTGGTGCGGTGATCTATGAGCGCCTTAGTGCACAACTCCTCAAAAACACCGTGGAACTCCCTCCTTTGGTCTATCAATACCTCAGCCGGTGCTCCAAAACGTGTCAACATACGATCCAAAAAAACGGTCGTGGCCAACTTTGCAAAATTTTGGGGTAAAGCAACAAGCTTAATCCACTTACTAAAATGTTCCACCATCACCAACACGTACTTTGCTCCACGTGGCATGACAACCAACGGTCCCGCAAAGTACAGCGACCAACGGTAGCCCAATCTCATAATATATAAGGGCTGTAATTGAGGTGACAAGGTGTTAAAGCTAGACTTGACCCGGTTACAAACTTCACATCTCCCAACATAAGTAGCCACCTGCTGATACATGCCAATCCACCAATATTGGCCACTCAACATCGAATGTATCTTGCGTATGCCAAAATGGCCAAGTTCCTCATGCACTTGTCACACCAAGGAGGCCCTCTGATCCGGCCTAGGGACAATATGCCTTGTCCCATCCGACCACAATCAAAATAACAAAACGTTCTCCCAACAAAACATTGTTATTCGATGTCCAATCCTATCCCTTTCCATTGCCGAGGTAGACGAAGGAAATGTCCCCTGCTGAAGCTTATGCAATACAGGAAGATCCTCCCATATATCCGCAATAGCTTGAGGTCGATCAGTCTCATCATCTGAGCCATGTATCGGAACCTCAACAGATGCACCAGAAAATAAAGTGAAGTAAGCAGCCGCGTGCCAATTTGCAACCGCCTCTCGATCACAATCTCCATGCCACCTGGCCCCGATTAAGTCCTCATCCGAAGGACTTGGATTGCGTGAGAGTCCATTTGCATCCAGATTGGTAATTCCAACACAGTGCACCACCTCAAAGTCATACTTTTGGAGCAATAAAGCCCACCTGGCAAGCTTGCTAGTAAGCTTATTTGACTCCATGAGCCACCGTAAAGGTTGATGGTCAGTCACCAAAGTAAAGCGCTGACTATAAAGACATGGCTGGAAATGGGCGATAGCCCACACTGCTGCCAAAGCTTCTCCCTCATAGGACAAATAATTAGCCTCTACATTGTTGTTGCTTCGCGAAGCATAAGCAACAACATACTTCCGACCAACGTCGTCCTTCTGAATGGGAACTGCTCCCAACTCAATGAACTCCAGTCTATATGCAACTAGAAGGATTTGGAGACATACGGACGTCGAAGCACTAGAGCCATACCCAGTCTTTGCTTCAAAATTTCGAATGCATGTTGTTGCTCCCGACCCCAGGTCCAAGGTTGGTCTTTATTCATGAGAATGATGAGAGGCTTGACGATCAAGTTAAAATTCTTGATGAATCGTCGGTAGTAATTCGCCAAGTCCAAGAAAGCACGAAGTCTCGACACATTAATTGGTGCCGGGATCTTCTGCAAGGCGTCAACCTTAGTTTGTTGCACCCCAAGACCTCCCGGAATAATCATATGACCTAGGTATGCCAGTCGGTCATGGAAAAACGTACACTTGCCATGGTGTAAGCGCAATCCTCACCGCTGCAAGCGTTCAAAAATGGCTTGCAGGTGCTTAACATGCTCTTGTGGTGTCCTGCTGAAGATGATCACGTCATCAATGTAATATCGAGCAAATGACAAGCCAGAAAGGACCTGGTTCATCATTCTCTGAAACTCAGCATGTGCATTTTTTAGGCCAAATGGAAGAAACTTCCAATGGTACAGTTGATCCTTCCTATCCTGATCAACTCCCCAGAATGCGGTCTTCATCCGGTCTCCCACAAGTAATGGGAGCTGGTGATAGCCAGATCTTAAGTCCAAAGTGCTAAAGACTCGAGCAAATCCGAGGGCATCGAACAACTCCTCCAGGATTGGCATGGGATACCGATCTGACTTGGTCTTTCGGTTAATTGAATGGTAATCTCCGCACATCCGCTTCTTCGTCCAATTGCCAAAGATGTCCTTCTTCGATGGCATAACCGTAGCACAAGCATACTCCCCGTTGGAGACTTCGATTGGTCTCGTTGTCAAGAGCTCTCGGCAACAAGCCTGGAAGCCAATCCTCTAAGTGACACTGAGCCTGTAAGGTCTCCGAAAAATAGGATGGTTGTCCTCCAATTGAATGTGGATAGGTTTTCCTTTGTAGCCTTCAAGGTCTTGAAGACTAAAAGCAAAACACCCACAGTATGAGCGAATGAACGCCCGTACCCTCCGTGTCTCAGCACTAGTGAGATAAGGGCCCAACTCCAATGGCCAATCAACAAACTTTGTGGTCTCCCTCTACACCAAAGAGGAACCACCTGATGTTGGCAC
Organism: Polytrichum commune; assembly: GCA_950295325.1. Classification (NCBI taxonomy): domain Eukaryota; kingdom Viridiplantae; phylum Streptophyta; class Polytrichopsida; order Polytrichales; family Polytrichaceae; genus Polytrichum; species Polytrichum commune. The sequence continues at coordinate 50,067,875 of OX485806.1, forward strand.
ATACTCTAACTGCTACTCAGGAGAGGGAGCATCCACCATGCCCCCAGCCTCAGTGCCAGGAGAACATTCTAGTCTCCCTTCATTACCACCATCGGTTGATGATGAAGCCACCACTGGAGGCAGAGAATTGACTGAAAACATTTGTGGAAACATTCTCTACGCCTCCTTCTTCCCAAAATCGAAAGCTAAAGCATCAAAAACCCGTTGAGCTCGAAGCTCTTCTATCACCTCCTATTTGAATCGAAAAATTCGTTTGGCTCCCTTAACCTTGGTTTCCCCTCCTTCCTCCATGGATGTGGACCGTTGTGCCCCATGACCAGAGTCCTCTGCCCCTAGAGACAACAACTGGTCACCACAATGCCTTTGCAATGCAAGGCATAAACCAACAGTCCACACCATGGTGCTAAAATCCATGGCTTGGCCCAACACGAACCGTCGTTGGCCCTCAGAAAGGCCATGAGTTGTTGTGGTTCCAGATCGGAATCCCATGGCATGTTCCCGCTCATCGGCAGATGGTTCATAGTGGCTTTGAGTGTGAGCATCCCACACCATGCCAGGCCCTCAATCGTGGAATGCGAATGACTGTGGAAAAGTCATCAATGTCGGGAAGGCCCTCCGAGGTGCCCCCACTTTGTTAACCGATGCTAACGGAGGTAGATCATCTCGAACAACTGGCAAGGATGTCCGGTTTGGATCCAATATGTCATCTACCTTCTGATCCGAAGGTAGAGGCACTGTAGGAAAGGCTGCAACAAATTGAAAAGCGGTGCGAGGTTGGTCCAAAACCACCGAGGGCGGTGTGAATACGAACCAAACCCCGCGGCATCCACACAAATGGGATCTCCAAGGTGCTGGCAAACATAATGTCTACCCTCCAACACCTTAGCTCGAAAGTCTCCCAATAGAGATACGTTCTCAAATATGTAGCCTGGAGGGGAAGGTTGGACAAACCACCACTGCATGAGCAGAATGAGGTCCCAGAAAATACCACACCTAGGATCCTCTTAACCTTGACCTGCTCTAGCACATCAATGACCTTGGCATGGCCATCCTGCGATCATTAAATCCACGGGACCCAACCTCCGTAAGTCTTCTTCACTGATAAGTGTAATATCACGAGGAAGACGTCCAAAGCACCCACGCATGGCAGTCAGTGATAACTGTTGTGGGTACAACACCATCAACCGGTGTAAATGGTGACGAGCCGCACAAGTGGATACCGGGTTGGTATCCACATAAACATATTGTCAAACCGCGAGGCCAACCTTCAACACGGCCGCCAATCCTATACCGATGCCCCCAAACAGCTCCACCAAGGTAATTCCCTCGTCTAGTGGATGCCATGGTATGTCGCGCACCTCTCCATGAGGAGTGCCCGCAACACCATGGGCACAAGGGGGACCCCAGAGTGACACCCGGGATTTGTGGCGCCATTGGTGAGAGGGCCCAAGTACTCTTGGTGTGGGTGAGGCCCCGGGCGTTGAGAACGCCTCTCACCCACGAGGACTAAGAGTCATGAGGGTAAGGCCATAAGTTATGAGTAGCTTATGGCGGTGGAATTCTAGAATGCTAAGGAACACCTCAATCGGAGGTGCTAGCTAGGAGATATGGCCATTTGAGTGGGGCACTGTCCCGGGACAGCACCTTGGGACATCAGTGACCTGGGAGTGGTGCCCGGGACTGCCAAGGTTTGAAGAGCCATAACTTCCTCCATACTTGCCCGAATGGGGCAAGTGAGGAGTTCATCGGCATCTACGCAAAGAGTAGGTGACGATAGAGTGGTCGCTTAATAGCATCAGACATCATATGTAGAAGTTATGGTCGTCTGAAGCTGCTGGGGGGGTTCTAGCCCCAGCGGCTAAGGGAAAATGTCCACTTGGCCCCAACCCTTGTAGAGAGACAAAAGGATACTTGATGGTGGGGTAGGGGCCCCGCCCAAAGTCCTAGAGGCTTATATGGGTGAGGCGGCTTAGCCGACCGACCCCCCCGGAGCATACTTGGCAATGTGCTCCGGGTAGTTGTAGTGTTGTTTTGGCAACACGATGATCAACTCAAGAGTGGACTTCCATGGATGGAAGTCCACCTTAGCCATTGGCTACCTACTAAGGGGAGAGTCCCGAATGCATGTGTAGGAGGGTTTGGTGACCTAGCCATGAGCTTGAAGGTCCGCGGTTTTGGGAGCTAACCATGCATGTGCGTGGGATGTGCAGGTTAGCGCTCGTGGCACTTGCTAGGTTGGAAAGGCGGTCAAGCTAAGTGAAGGAAAACTAGCAAGGGTTGCGACATGGTATGGGATGTGCCAACGCTGTTTGGTGTCCGGTATGACTGGTGTCATCAAACGCAAAGAGAGGACAATGTCCTCACAAATCTGGAACAACTCTTGAGAATCGCATCAGGGAGGAAGAGGATCCTTGGGATGGCGCATTAACAAATCCTTAGGTGATATCACCCGCTGGTCCTTAGTGCTCCCCATGAATACTAGTGACTCCTCCAATAAGATTGAGCCACATGTCAATGTGTAAATAGTAACACCACATCCAAAGACCATGGATAATGGTGCTATGATCGCGGCAACCGCGAATGCCACAGGAATAAGCTCTCTCTTGCCGTCGCTAGCCGACCAGTTTGGTTGGATCCACGCCTCTTTGGTCCAGTTATCTAAAACAAAACCGAGAGGGTAGAGGGCCTGCTGACCAACTAAAATGTCGTAGTTGGTCGCATTCGTCATCGCGCACCTAAGAAGAAGAGGTGCAGGTGGATCTCCAAGTTTCATTTGGAAGGTAAGGAATAATGGACGTGATGATGGTGAATGGGCAAGGAACCAAGTCCTCGGCTGTCAACCTCAGCTCCTCGGCAAGCCTCTTGCCGATCATGATTGGCTGGGCCCCTGAATCCATCATCACATAATGGGGAGCAACCTAAATGGCGTTGACCCCAGTCCAACCAACTACTAGAATGTCGGTGTCATTCACCATGTGTACGACGCCTGGTTGAATGCCTCGGCGCTCGCAGGCAGGTCTAGTAGCTACATCGGACATGTAAGTTGCTCCTATGGCCATTGGTAAGCCATGAGATGTAGAAGGCCCCTCACCATGAAAGATGTGTGCATCGAAAGACGCAATGGCCTCCGCTGCAAGCACGAATCCTGAGCCACTTTTAGGGAAAGTACGAATACCTTCCTTTCCAAAATCTTACTTGCAAGGTGGAACACCTTAGCAAGTTGGATATCTAACGATGACAACTCCATCGCCGTGAACAATGGTGAGTGTAACACCTTTGACGCCAAGATATTCACCATGTTGGACGAAGAATTCGTCGCCTCCGTGCTTGAATGTCGACCACTAACAGATTGGACAGCATCTGCCAATCCAGAAGAGTGCGGCAGTCATGCCTGGCCAATATGATCTGCGGGACCATTGTCCCAAGCTCTCAAGATCACCACGAAGTCCCCTATAGTTGGAGGTGTGGCTCGTGACACGGATTGAGCACGTGACACGGCAACAGAGCTTACCACCTCTCCCACAGCTCCGAGCATATAGTAATATGGTGTGGAGGAGCTAGCCTTAGCTCCGGATGAAGCCGAAAGGGTCAACATTTGGCCAGACAAAGCCAAACTCTTGAATTTCTCCTCCAAGTCACCAAGTTTCGCCTCCATCGTTTTCTCCTGTACGGAGAGCGGTCGATGGAGAATGAAGCAGTGGTCCACGGTGATAGGCATTTTATTGACATGTCAAGTACGCCATTGAAATGTCGAGCATTTTTTTTGTGACAAACAACAACTATTTAGTTGTACCATCAATTTGTACTACATACATTTTATATGGATATACATAAATATTTCTATATATGTAGAAATGATGAATAATCGCGTCCATGCCCTTCACCTCTATGCCATTACACATTTTTTGCAACACCCGCAAGCTCAAGAAGTCGCATTACCTTATTGTAGCTAAATGTCGGTGCATGAATGAACTTGTCAATGGCATAGTCAACCTTGCACAAATACATGAAAACGTAATACAAATGCTTGCATGAAACCCATTGACCCCTCGTTCCCACTGCCAAAGACAACATTTTCGCAAAGTCCGGGCAAGTGCATTGCGGAATATATGCAATGGAGACAAGGTATGTCTTCTTCTCTTTGGAAACTATGGTTATGATGCATCCATATCCAGGGTATGGAATGGGAGTCACACCAACCACATAGTACCCATCCATGTGTGATGCGCTCTCCCATTTATTCATGTGCTCTGATAATGGTGTTGCCATGTTCCGTCGAACTGCCTTGGAAAACCGTGTATTTGGATGCACATCTGGGTTTGGAGGAACACGGAAATGTGAACGAGGGATGGGGAGGTTTGTCATTATTCTCAATTGACGACGTGGTGACAATGCCTCTTTCTGTTGCAATTGAAACCCAACATCTTCCAATGCAAACACCTCCTCCCGTGTAAGGTTTGTATTAACCTTCACCGGCCACACCTTAGGGAGATTTGGCCAATCAAACACCCATTTCTTCTTGCTCCCCTTCACACATCGATTTATGTCATCTGCACAAAACCAAAAATATGTCGGAACGTGGTTGTTGGAACGGTATTCCTTTTTCATGCCTATGTATGTTGGTGCAAGTGTGCCATGTGTATTTTTCCTAACTTTAGTCCAACATGGATGTCTAGTATTTGCCTGCAATGCTTGACACTCTTTCTTGGACGGATAAAGCAATCGTGAAATACACCATTGGGATTTAGGACACTCTGATTCCAAGACATTAGTGGTGTGTGACACTACATTCTCATCACGCTTCAAGGATTCATCTATACGTGCCCTCGTTGACCTTGTATTAGGGTGAGGGATGGAGTAGTTCACTTTGTCAGGACGATGAGAATCATACTCAGATCTAGGTGGTAAGTCTAGTTTCCTCTTGGTTGATCCAAACAACTCAGAGCCCTCCAGTGCATAATTCCTTGCATTAAGATCCTCTGTCCCTGTGAGGCCAAACCCCCCACCCTTAAGCGTCCGTAGTCCGAGTAGTGGGTTTGGGCTCACATTCCTCCGCGGTATTGGATTTGGACTTGGATGAGTCCATAGTGCAAGGTTCACCCTTCAAGTGGTCTTGGATTTAACTAGCTCCTTCATAAACCCAGCTCCTTCATAAACCCAGCTTCTTAGCTTCTAACTAAACAAACCCAGCTCCTTCATGAACCCAGCTCCTTAGCTTCTAACTAAACAAACTCAGGTCCTTCATAAACCCAGCTCTTTACTTTCTAACTAAACAAACCCAGCTCCTTCATAAACCCAGCTCTTTACTTTCTAACTAAACAAACCCAGCTCCTTCATAAACCCAGCTCCTTCATGAACCCACAACTTTGTAGTTGTAATCCCCAACTACCTCACTAATTATTCAAGCCCTTAACTAATCTTCCTACCTAATTTCCCTAATTCTACTAACAACCCCTTTCTAATCACACAATTCTTCTCTAATCCTAAAATCCTAAAATCCTAGAGAGGAGAGGGGGAGAGAGAATTTCCTAACTTCACTAAGACTAACTAATCCACACAAGTATATTTTTGCACTCATCACAACATCAAGTGCTCAACTCTTAAACATGGAACTTGCAACCACGTGTATTCAAAACATGAACTTTAAGTACCACAAATTGGAATCATGAATTAACTTTAAAATCCTTCACGTCAACACTAATTCTACCAAGAGGTCAAGCCCTCTTCAAGGCTAACAAGCCTTGGCTCTCAAACTAAAAACTAAGCACACACATGTGCTCCAATATGGCTTCCCACACCCACACTTATAACTCGTGGGGTGCCTTGGAGCACAAAGGAAAGAGAGAGGATGAGTGAGGGAAGAATGAGGGATTATATAGTAAGCTTGAGGGGGTGAGCACCCTCAAGGCTTACGATAAGCCCTTGAGATTTCCTCCTACTTAGTAGGCGCCAATCCTATCTTCTAAGTCTTCCTCCCTCAAATGATCAACAAGGATCCTAATTCGAACATTTAACTAGCCTTGGCTTTCTACCTACCACACTTTACCAAACTTGGGATGCTTAACTAGCCTTGGCTTTCTACCTACCACACTTTACCAAACTTGGGATGCTTCAACCCAAACTTAGCCTCCTTCGCTTTCCGCCGCCATAACTTTCTCCCCTTACTTTCCCAAATCGTCGCTCACCACTTAATTCAAACCACGATGCTTAACTCGTGATTTGATTGGTGCTTTGAGAATTTGCTTATCCTCCACCTTGCATTCTTCCTTGGGCCTTCCCCATTAAGTGGCCATGATGAGGTGGTCCACTTGTGCGCTCCATGTGATCCTCCATTCATCCCAATTCGAATGCACTTGCCTCTTGAGTCACTTTGGTTGTCTCCATCCATTTGTACTAGCCTACTCACTAACTACTCAATCCAAGTTCTCCTTACCTATCCTCATTCACTCAAATCCTTCCGAAGGTAAAAACACAATAACAACTCACATCCTAGCCTCTTACAACATGGTACTTCTAAGACTAACATTTCACTCTTTTTATATTTTTGTGAAGTAACATGCTACTTCAAAGTGCATCAACTAACGTTTCAAGGGTCTAAGACTAAATGTGGGCACCCTTTTGGGCTCACATAATTGGCGACCATCGGGGGATGAATCCAAACATCTCTTGCTCCAAGGGTAAGTTGCCTAGTCAAGCTCGGTATTCCTTACATCTACTTCCCGATGTACGGGTAGGAAAGAGCTCACCATTCAACGTTTCCAATTGAATTGAATTATTAGGAAAGACCTCATAGACAAGGTAAGGTCCTAACCATACCGCATTGAATTTCGCCGGAAATTCAAGCTTTCGTGCGTCTTGAATCATGACCATCATTCCCGGTGTTAGGGCCCTTCTCTTATGTCGTTTGTCGAAAGTAATCTTTCTCCTTCTTTGGATTGCCTCAATATGTTGAGCCGCCATTCTCCTCCCTTCGTCAAGTGCTTCCAAATCGGTTAGTCGATTTCGTAAGGATTGACTTTCGGTAAGTCTCGTACTCACGGCCACCCTAAGTGACTCGACTTCATATTCGATTGGTAGTGTCGCTTCAAGACCATAGACTAAGGAAAATGGTGTAGCACGCGTAGTTACCTTATAGGTTGTACGGTATGCCCAAAGTGCCGCCGTTAGTTTCGTATCCCAATCCCGCTTCGAGTCTATAACCGTCTTGCGTAGTATACTCACCAAAATTCCGTTAACCCTTTCCGTTTGTCCATTGGTTTGTGGGTGGTAGGGAGTAGTCTTCCGGTGATCAATTTTAAATTTCTCTGTCATCTCTCGAATCAAGTCATTCAAAAAGTGAGTACCCCTATCGCTTACTAGGATCTTCGGCACCCCGAACCGCGAAATTATGTTTTCGTACATAAATGTTGCCGCGTGTTCCGCCGTGTCGGTCTTCACCGCTTTGGCTTCCGCCCACTTGGTGAGGTACTCGGTTGCCACCACAATATATTTCATTCCTTTTGAAGATTGGGGATGGACCTCACCCACATAGTCGATGCCCCATTTTTCGAAAGGAATTAAGGGTAATGATACATGTAAAGGCATCTCCATTCTAAGGTCGTCTCGGGCATACCGTTGGCAAGCGTCGCATTTCCTTACGTAGTCATGGGCGTCCTTAAATAGTGTAGGCCAAAAGTAGCCCGCTCTAAGTATTTTTTGCCCGGTGAGTTGACCCGAGAAGTGACCGCCGCAAGCGCTATCGTGGCAAGCGATTAAAATCGCTTCAACCTCCGTTTTTGACACGCATCGTCGTAAAATACCATCGGACCCCCTTCTAAACAACCTATGGCCCACTACAACAAATTGCCTACTATTTACCCTCACCTTCCTTCTCTCTTCTTTTGTCCACTCTTTGGGCAACTTGTGGGTTGTTAGAAATTCCACTATGCCCGCATACCACTCCGGTGTAGAAGTGACCACAAAGAGGCTATCATCTACTAACATATCATTTACCGGATTTTTTCCTATCTCCTCCGACAACCTAGACAAGTGGTCCGCTTGTAAATGCATACGACCCGGTTTATATTCCACCGTGTAGTCGAATTCTTCTAATAACAAAACCCACCTAGCTAACCTACCACTTAACTCCGCCTTGTTAATTAGATACTTGATAGCCATGTGGTCAACAAAAAATACAACCGGGTTGCACATGAGGTAATGCCTAAACTTTTTAACGGAAAACACCATGGCTAGGCACTCCCTCTCCGTTGTAGAGTAGTTTCTTTCGGCGGGGGTCAATTGCTTACTCGCATAAGCTATAGGTTGATCCTTCTCTTTTTCTCCCGTTGCTTGACAAAGCGCACTCCCTATTGCCACATTACTAGCATCACAATAGACGTGAAAAGGTTTACCACAATTGGGTGGTATCAACACCGGATAGGTGCTCAACCTATCCCGCAATTCCTCAAAGGTTTTTTGACAAGCATCCGTCCACTCGAATTTGACATCATTTTTTAGCAAATGGGTAATGGCCACCGCTATCTTTGAAAAATTAGGAATAAGTTCCCGGTACCATCCCACATGTCCTAACAACTTAGAGATCCCCTTGGAATTGGTTGGAGTTGCCAAGTCGCTTATGGCCGCAATCTTATCCGGATCGGGTTCTCTACCTTTCTCACTAACAACATAACCCAACAACACTCCCTTATTCACTCCCAAAAATGTCTTATCCGGGTTTAATGCTAACCTCATCTTCCTACACCTAACCAATGCCTCCCTAACACAATGTAGGTGATCATCCACATACCGCCAATCCGCTTCCGACACATGTGCTTGCTCCTCTTTGTTCCGATACCAATCGGAAGGCACATTGGGGTAATCTTTCACATCTTGACCTACAACTATCCCCGTAGACGTGGTCTTGAAATGTAAAGGCTCCTCCAATTTCGATGACTCAATAATCACATCCTCCTCTTGAGTCCCATCTACATGAATTAAACTAACCTCACCCTCTTCCACGTCATCTACCCAAGGTGTTAACCCACCGCTAACCCACTCTTCCTCGGTGAGCACCTCACATGGCTCCAACAATGAGCCCTCTCCTAAACTAACACTAGGAAATTCACTCCCTAAGCCTACTTGGTGAAATGTAACCATCACATCAACCTCGGACTCGGGGTACTCCCTTAGCCATTGGGCATAATCCCCATTATCCCCATAATTGTAAAAATTAGGACCTAGACTTCCCGAGCCCGAATCTATAACAACCCTTTGACCTTCGGGATGGACGACTCCCACCAATGCCTTGCCAATCTCATTCTCGTTTAAGTCATCAATTTCCTTCTCCAATGGCAAATACATCTCCTTCTTCATCCATCCTTCTAATGAACCAATGGACACTATGACCCTATTACCCTCCGGACCATAAGTGATGGATGGTTTAGGTCCACCCCAATTGACCATAGCATTCGCCATCCGCAACCAAGGCCTACCTAGCAAAATGGGGAAGGTGTCCTTGTTGGAGTGCATTTTAATGACATGGAAGGTGACCAAGTACTCCTCACCTCCCGTAGTCATTCTACAATCCTTGATCATCCCCAAAGGCGTAGTCGAACTTTGATTTGCCATATTTATGACCAAAGGTGAAGGCCCCGTGAGTCCAAGTCCCAATTTTTTCATAGTATCCTCCGGTAGTATATTTAGACTACTCCCTCCGTCGACTAGCACATTAGGAACCACCTTATCTACTATAACAACTTCTATTTCTATAGCTTTCACGTCTCTTCCACCTTGTGATTGGATCCTAGCGGCTATTTTAGCTTTCACCTTCCTCATCCTCTTGTGTACCGGCATTCCCTCCTTTAATGTTTTCCTTGCCGTGGGTGAAATTTCCAATAGTTGGCCGAAAGTAATATCCGCCTTGAGTGTACTAAGGTCCGCCCACAAGTCGTACCCGGTAGATCTTTCCACCTTAGAATTACCCACTACGTCGAATTCGTCTACGGGAACCCCCGGTCCTTCCCATTCACCCACATCGCTATTATCCAAGTCATGTACCGCATTAGTCCTCTCCCTATCTTGTAAAATTATATTTTCCCTCTCCACATCCTTAGTAGCTCTTCTAGCTACCCTATCCAACTCGGAGAGATTAATCTCTTCATCCGAAGAGTAATTTCCTTGCTCTCCTATTCCTACCTCCAACGGGGCATCCCCTCTCCTAGCCCTAGTAGTTACCGCTAGTGCAGGTGCTTCTTCAACCACACCCTTACCCTTCACTAACTCATATGTAATAGCATTGGTGTGAGGAGGCCATTGACTTTGCTCCTCTCCAATTCTCGTTGGGAGAGGAAGCATGTCATCACATGTGGCCTCCAACACTCCATCCATGAACCTAACATCTTGGGAGTTAGATGGTCCCGGATCCGTTGGAGGCGCTTGTCTCCCGTTACTACCATTAGGTGGAACTCCTTGTCTATTTTGTATTGGAATGTAACCGGTTGTAGTTTGCAAGCCCGCCGGTGGATGAAAAGTTTGCCTAGCATTACTATGGTCATAGTATAAGTTAGGTGGCCTAAGTTCATTGGCCGGTACTCCTTGTGGCCTAGCACCTCGCATATTATCCCTTGCTTGTTGTTGTGGATTAGCCACCGGGTAAGGGACATTAATTATTTTGTCCGGTTGGCGACACGTATCCGAGGGATGACTTCCTCCACAATTGCTACAATTAAACTCTTGACCTTCGGACCAACATTGTCCTTGAGCGTGCCACCTTCCACAAAAGGGATGAAATTCCTTCTTCTCTAAATTTTGGCCACCTTGCCCTCTAGGTTGTGGTCCTCTATTGCTTCCATTTCCATAGTGAGGTGGCGCTTGACCTCGTTGATTTTGTTGAGGTGGGTTACCGTTTCCTCTTTGGTCACGGTTTTGTCCACTTCTACAAAATTGACGCGTGTGGCCCGGTTGGCCACATTGGACACACCATAATCCGGAAGAATGCCTACCCGACTCAACCGGGGGTGGAGGCCCCGGTTGTTGACTCCGGATCATTAATGACATTTGATCCGTGAGGCTTTGCATTTGTTTTATCATAGCCTCTTGGAATCCTAGTTGGCTAGCACCTAGTCTTCTCTCAACCTCCTCCAAGTGTGGATCCGTTCTAGGGGCCGGTAGTGCCAAAAGAGGTGCCGGTTCCCTAACCGCTAAAGGTCGGGGACCGGTGTCCACAATGGCATATGGAATTTGGTTCTCATACTTAGCGGGTTCTACCGCTACCACCCTAGGGCGTATGGGGATGAATTGTGGGATCAATTCATCCTCCCTTCTCCATAGCCTTTCGTGATCTTTATCCAAGTTTTCAATATCTCTAGCCGCACGCTTGGCATCCGCCAAGGTCAAGGGATTCCTTTCTAGAACACCCCTAATAGTTCCGGACTTAAAAAACCCTTGAATGAAAAATTGCTTTAGCGTGTCGTCGTTGAGCATGGTACCCACAAATCTAGTGCACACTAAATCAAACCTCCTAATGTAAGCCGAAATTTCTTCCTCCCTTCCTTGCTTCAATGACGACAATGCCCTTAATGCGGTACTTTGACCCACTTCCGGCCTAAATTCGTTAAGAAACTCCCTTTGTAATTGTTCCCATCCCCTAAAATGTCCCTCGGCATGATCCCGATACCATTCATAGGCTTCCCCCTCTAGAGTGGTAGGAAACCACACTAACCAATAACCCGGGTCGGTTATGAGGAAGCTAGCCAACCGTTCGATATACCGTTCCATGTGCCGAGAGGGGTCCTCATCCTTGGTCCCATAAAATTTAGGGAGATGAGATGGCATATCCATCGCCGCTAAATTTTGTGGAACCACAATTGGTAGGCCTCTTGGCCTAACCAATGGGTCTATTGGAGGTATAGGAGGTATGGGCGGAATTGGGGGTATGGGTGGTGGATCCATCCCCCGTTCCTCGGCCATGGTGACCGGTGAACTATTCAACAATCCCCTATCAACTTCTACCGGGAATTCTTCTCTAAGTGTGTAATTTTCCGAAGAAGTCTCACCACTCAATTTGGAGGGAGTGATCTCCTCTTCAAGTTGAGCTCCGAGTTCTAAGGTGTCTAGAATTGACCTAGTCCTAGGTTCGACGTTCAAACAACTCTCTATTCTAACATTATCTTGTTCTAATCTATCACTGATTTTAGAGGACCGCCTCTTTCGAGTAGATTTCTCTAGTCCTACTATCAAACTTGGTTTTTGTGAGCGAGTCCTACCTTGCATTCCATAAGAATCGATCGACCCTCACTTGACCACACATAATCCTAGCAATTCCCCTCTTAATATTTTCACTTGTCTTGGTGTGGTTATAATTTTTTTAGGAGGTGAGGAAAATAACCTGCAAGCCCACTTAGGTGAAAGAATCCCAATAGGGGATAGGCATGTTCATGTTAATTTTTTGGTTAAGTCGGAGCATCACCTCCGCACCTTCCCGCAAATTAACACTCACCACAATACCGATTGTGAGGGGGTGACCTTCCGAGTAGATTATGTTAAAAGTCGAGGCTTCACCCTTCAACTTCTCACACCATCCACAATTCGGGAATTACCCTCTACAACGGATAACAACAATCACGAGTACAAAAGGCATTCCTTAATTAGTTAATGAGTTCACTTTGAAGAAATAAACATACCTTGAGCAATCGCATCCCCCTGTGAGTTAGCACTCCCCTCAATCGTGACTCAATGTAACAACACCATAAACTTTGTGAAATATTAATTTAATCTAGAGCATGAAATGACAACTCCCAAAACTTTGAGACTCACCCGAGGTGAGTGTCAAAGTTCAATGTCCTAAGGTGAATTTACCCTCTAATGTTTTAATGAGCTACTCGGTTATAGGTTCCTTTTAAGTTCTTAGCAAATCCCCAAAAAGGTTGAGGACGTACCTTCGCCGCGCTCCTTCCTCAAAAATGAATTTGCGTAATTGACAATGCAATTCATTCCAAGGAATAGTTGAAATACAATGAATTCAAATGTAACCCAAAGAGAGAATACTTACCGAGTTTCGGGTGCTCCTTCCCTTCTCTCAAGTTTGTGTCTCCAATTTCTCCTAGTTGCCTCCAAGTCTCCTAGTCGCCTCCAAGTCTTGTAACTACCTTCCGCTTCGCTCCCGGCGGACGCACCAATTATGTGAGGCCAAACCCCCCACCCTTAAGCGTCCGTAGTCCGAGTAGTGGGTTTGGGCTCACATTCCTCCGCGGTATTGGATTTGGACTTGGATGAGTCCATAGTGCAAGGTTCACCCTTCAAGTGGTCTTGGATTTAACTAGCTCCTTCATAAACCCAGCTCCTTCATAAACCCAGCTTCTTAGCTTCTAACTAAACAAACCCAGCTCCTTCATGAACCCAGCTCCTTAGCTTCTAACTAAACAAACTCAGGTCCTTCATAAACCCAGCTCTTTACTTTCTAACTAAACAAACCCAGCTCCTTCATAAACCCAGCTCTTTACTTTCTAACTAAACAAACCCAGCTCCTTCATAAACCCAGCTCCTTCATGAACCCACAACTTTGTAGTTGTAATCCCCAACTACCTCACTAATTATTCAAGCCCTTAACTAATCTTCCTACCTAATTTCCCTAATTCTACTAACAACCCCTTTCTAATCACACAATTCTTCTCTAATCCTAAAATCCTAAAATCCTAGAGAGGAGAGGGGGAGAGAGAATTTCCTAACTTCACTAAGACTAACTAATCCACACAAGTATATTTTTGCACTCATCACAACATCAAGTGCTCAACTCTTAAACATGGAACTTGCAACCACGTGTATTCAAAACATGAACTTTAAGTACCACAAATTGGAATCATGAATTAACTTTAAAATCCTTCACGTCAACACTAATTCTACCAAGAGGTCAAGCCCTCTTCAAGGCTAACAAGCCTTGGCTCTCAAACTAAAAACTAAGCACACACATGTGCTCCAATATGGCTTCCCACACCCACACTTATAACTCGTGGGGTGCCTTGGAGCACAAAGGAAAGAGAGAGGATGAGTGAGGGAAGAATGAGGGATTATATAGTAAGCTTGAGGGGGTGAGCACCCTCAAGGCTTACGATAAGCCCTTGAGATTTCCTCCTACTTAGTAGGCGCCAATCCTATCTTCTAAGTCTTCCTCCCTCAAATGATCAACAAGGATCCTAATTCGAACATTTAACTAGCCTTGGCTTTCTACCTACCACACTTTACCAAACTTGGGATGCTTAACTAGCCTTGGCTTTCTACCTACCACACTTTACCAAACTTGGGATGCTTCAACCCAAACTTAGCCTCCTTCGCTTTCCGCCGCCATAACTTTCTCCCCTTACTTTCCCAAATCGTCGCTCACCACTTAATTCAAACCACGATGCTTAACTCGTGATTTGATTGGTGCTTTGAGAATTTGCTTATCCTCCACCTTGCATTCTTCCTTGGGCCTTCCCCATTAAGTGGCCATGATGAGGTGGTCCACTTGTGCGCTCCATGTGATCCTCCATTCATCCCAATTCGAATGCACTTGCCTCTTGAGTCACTTTGGTTGTCTCCATCCATTTGTACTAGCCTACTCACTAACTACTCAATCCAAGTTCTCCTTACCTATCCTCATTCACTCAAATCCTTCCGAAGGTAAAAACACAATAACAACTCACATCCTAGCCTCTTACAACATGGTACTTCTAAGACTAACATTTCACTCTTTTTATATTTTTGTGAAGTAACATGCTACTTCAAAGTGCATCAACTAACGTTTCAAGGGTCTAAGACTAAATGTGGGCACCCTTTTGGGCTCACAGTCCCATGGTATGACCTCATTGCCTTTGCAAGAAGCTTGGGATCACCGGTGCGTGCTGTAGCTTTGAGCTTCAATGATACTTGATTTGGCCCTTTCCCTGAATAGCCCCTTTTAAGCCAAAAACGATAATTTGCGATTTGCATGAATGCGCACATCATGTCATCCACGGTTGCCTCGTACACATATGTCATTTTGTTCCGTGATTGTTGCAACCACTTGTTATGTATTGTTTCTGCTAGGTTGCAAGTTAGCATCTCAGGGCATTGATCCAAAGTAAGATCCTGCAGTACATATGGGAGATATTTTTAGTTTAAAAAATGAAATAACACAACAATCTCATCAATTATAAAGGAGGGGCACTTGTGTATAGGAAGAATTTACAATGAGCATGTGACCTCCCCATTGTCTATATCGATAATGCCAAAACCCCAACCATTCCGACAAGTTGTACATGCCTTCCTCAGTGGTTGCCTCTGATGACAACCACCATGCCCGTATTCCATGGTATTTGATGTCAGCGTCTTCCAAACTCTTGGCATCCTTGTAATCTTTACGAAGTTGTTTGTATTCATGTTGCAATGAAGGTCGGATGTGTTTTTATGTTATTTTATCCAAATTGGCAGACCAATTAATGAAAAAGACATGCACGCTCGCGACCCTTGAGGGGAACAAATGGGTCACCATCCCCGTAAATCTTCCTCACAACAATCCAATTTGCTCGGGCACTGTCCGCCATGAATCCTTTGAAATTGACATTGGGAACATCATTCTCCAACATGATAACATTTATATTTTCCCAAAAAATGTTCTGGGCCCGAGCATCCTCCGATTGCATATCGTAATATGCTATTGTGAGAACCTTGCAATGTTTGCTATCGTAGACATGACACGCCATTGTAGTCGAGTCTCGTAAATGCTTCACATGGTCAAACATGATCCACAAATTTTCCATGTCTCCTCCATACTGCATGCACTTCACCAAATCGACTCCGCTTCTAGCAAGATCCACAGACATCTTGAACACAAAGACCTTATCTTTGGATTGCTCTAGAAACCGAGTATCATGCACATATTTGAACCCATAGTGGTTTTCCAACGCCATGATGCTATCCAAATAATCCATTCCACTACGAATGAAATGTTTGGAACCCACCACAAAGTTCCTACAGTTAGGGTAAGCCAAAGTGGAGAATTTTTCCATTACCACCTCCAAGGATGCTCCATGAAGATGGTTATTTTCTCCTAGGAGAGGGGGTTTGAGGATGTAATATGCCAAAAATTGTTAACTGGCAGCCATAACAATAGTTGAGTTCTTTGCAGTTGGAGTTTTAGCCACCTCATTTGCCACACATTGGTAAGCCATGTCTAGTGATTCACGACACGCTCCACTAGACACAGGGTGGTTGTGAACACCCAAATGAATACAAATACGGGACATGTTTGACGATTGTGAATGCACGTATATAATTTTTGCATAGCAAACATCAAGACATATGGGACCGGCATGATAAACCTTCCATTAAATCTTAGGTTTCTCTGGTGGGTCTGTACCAACCATGAAAAGAGTGGGTGTAATACCAACCCATTCAATAAAGTTGCAAACTCCACCATTTCGTGAAAAATACACACACGAATCGTTAGGGCATTGGAGATGACCAACGCATGAAGACCTCCGAAAAGTCAAACTAAAATCATTATGAATGTTTGTTGTTTTGAATTTGCACCAAGCATGCCCATCGTAAATCATGTCCATGCCATCCATCACCTTGTCATAAGCATCTGGAATTCCTGTCTTGACCGGTGGCAAAATGAAAAAGGACGTCCCCATTGAAAAAAACGGCAGATACTTTACATCCTCTATAGCAATGTTATCAAAGCCAATATTTGTGACATCGGATTTGGATCTTCTACGACACTTGGTGATTTTGAGGGCTTCTAATACATGGACATTAGATATAGATGACGTAGGATAAACATTAAGTTTTATGGAGGGTATGTGTTGATAAAAAATACTCGAGTGTGTGGTTTGTAAGGGGAAGGGTCATTGCCAAACGGAGATTATATAGAAGATGTAGAAGGAAAAGAACACAAAGATTGAAATAGATAAGACGAAGTCCGTGCAATGTCCACCACTTGGATGCTATCTTCATCTGAATCACTAAGGACCATCACATCATCTACCTCCAATTTAACCTTGCGAAGAGAATGGCTTTGGGGTTCAGGTGTAATGGACTCATTTGTCAACAATATTGTAGATGCATCCATCTCCAATTCTGACAATCCTATCACTTTGAATGAACCTACACCCAATAACCAAAGAGAACCATGGGCAAAGCCTCAAATTACAATTGAAGTTCGAGATTTTCCGAACACTTATATATGCACTTTTGATAAATCTAACATATATACCTAAAATAATAATAAAACAAATATGAAAATATCAACATGTACCCTATGGGACTTGGAAATACTAGGTTCACAATAGACTATGTCCAGGAACCTCCCTGTTGATTTTTCACAAATTGGAAGCAAAGTTTGAGACTTTCCGAATACTCACATATGAAATTTTGATAAATATATGATATATATCTGAAATGAGGAAAAAAATCTGAAATTATCAACATGTAACCTATGGGATTTGGAAACATTAAGATTGCGACAGACTATGTCTTGAACCTCTCGGTTGATTTTTATAAATTGTAGGTGAACTTCGAGACTTTTGAACACTTACAAATGCACTTCTGATAAATCTAACATATATACATGAAATAAGAAGAAAATAAATCCAAAATTTTCAACATGTAACTTGTTGGACTTGGAAACATTAGGATCCAGTACGACTATGCCAAAAGCCTTAAATGTCCAAAAGCAAACCATTGTTCTTTAAACGAGGAGGGAGAGCTGATCACCCCCTTCCACATTTACCCAACAAAAATCTGGCAAAATTCTGCAAATGCAAAATTTTGTCAGTTGTACCTTCGACAACAAAAGTACAACTGACAGAATTTTGCATTTGCGGAATTCTGCCAAGTTTGTGCATAATACACCTCAAAGAAGAAGAAAAAAATTGAAACCATCAACATGTAACCTGTGGGACTTAGAAACATTAGGATCAGGGCAGACTATGTTCAAAAACCTCCGGGTTGATTTTTCACAAATTGCTAGCAAAGTTTGAGACTTTCCGAACACTCACATATGCATTTTTGATAAATCTAACATATATACATGAAATAATAATAAAACAAATCTAAAATTTTGAACATCTAAATTGTTGGACTTGGAACACTAGGATCCAGTACGCCTATGCTGAAAGCCTTAAATGCCCTAAAGGAAACCATTGATCTTTAAATGAGGAGGGAGGGTTGATCATCCCCTTCTACATTCACCCAACAAAAATCTGGCATAATTCTACAAGTGCAGAATTTTGTCAGTTGTACCTTCGGCAACGAAAGTACAACTGACAGAATTCTGCACTTGCATAATTTTGCCAAGTTTGTGCTTAATTCACCTCAAATAAGAAGACTCAAACTTGAAATCATCAACATGTACCCTGTGGGACTTGGAAACACTAGGATCGCAGCATACTATGTTCAGAAACCTCCCGGTTGATTTTTCATAAATTGCTAGCAAAGTTTGAGACTTTCCCAACACTCACATACGCATTTATGATAAATCTAACATATATACCTAAAATGAGGAAAAGAATCCAAAATTATCAACATATATCCTGTGGGACTTGGAAACACTAAGATTGTGACAGACTATGTCTTGAACCTCCCGGTTGATTTTTACAAATTATAGGTGAAGTTCGAGACTTTCGAACACTTACAAATGCACTTATGATAAATCTAACATATATACATGAAATAAGAAGAAAACAAATATGAAATTCTCAACGTGTAACCTGCGGGATTTGGAAACACTAGGATCGCGACAGACTATGTCTTGAACCTCCCCGTTGATTTTTACAAATTGTAGGTGAAGTTTGAGACTTGCAAATACTTACGAATGTACTTGTGATAAATCCAAAAAAATCCAAAAATAAATATATAAAGGGTTGAAGATATCAACATGTAACCTGTTGGACTTGGAAACATTGGGACCAAATATGACTATGGCCAAAAACTTCTCGTGTTGACTTTGAGAAAATAGTTGGTTGAAAATCAAGACTTTAGAGAAATTGCCCATTGGCCAAAACTATAGCTGCAATTGTCATATTGTTTAAAAATAATAATTTGATAATATGCTCGCAGTAGCGGATCCTGCAAATGGAGATGATTTCATGGTGGAGGTATGTTCTTATGCGAAATTTTCTAAAATCGTTGTAATGTGTTTCAAAAAAATTTAGTTTTAATTTATGAATATTTTTGTATGCAGATTAATAAACACTGGACATCCTACTTTAAACCAGAACTCACGCTAGAGAAGCTTCAGAAAATAACCACTACTTGTGTACCTAGCCAATTTAAAGCCAGATGGCTTAGATGGTGGAATTCTAGTTCTATGTCTCGGGTTTCCCTGCATGTGACTTCAAATGATACCAAAGACTATGAACTAGATGCATGGTTATTAAAAGCATCATTTTGGACTTAGGTACCTCTATTTCCATTGATAATAAGTAGTTATTTCTTAAATGTATGATTTCATATTGGAATGGATAATGTATTGATGTGTTGATGTATTTTTTGATATAGGTGGAAACAACCGTTGTCAATGAATTTGAATCAATGAAAGATGAAATAAGAAATATCGAATTTAACACAAGTGCGCTAT
The DNA here is from genome assembly GCA_950295325.1 of Polytrichum commune. NCBI lineage: Eukaryota > Viridiplantae > Streptophyta > Polytrichopsida > Polytrichales > Polytrichaceae > Polytrichum > Polytrichum commune. Next base: position 50,087,448 of record OX485806.1, read on the forward strand.
CGCTTCCACATTACATTGAAAAGTGAAGAATTTTGCTATGGGGAAAAACATTTATGATAATAATAAAAGGAAATCCACCATTTACAAAATCTATCCAGCTCACAAAAATTCCTGAAGTATATTTAATCATTAAGCGTGTTCTTTACAGGTGAATATTGAGATGTAATTTGGTTATTATTATGCTCATTGCAACGATTTCTTCTTGATGTTATTTAATTACGAAAGTTCTTTCAGTTTGTTTGTAGCTATTTGTTTCAAATTATTTTTAACTTCTTTCAATTGAAATTTATTGTAGGTATTTACGACGAGAATTGGTGGCGAAGGGAGCTATTCTTGAACAAAGTTTGCCTCAATACTTGGTAGCGTGGGTTGATAAATCCAGTGGTCTTTGTATTTTCAAAGCATTTCATATGAAAACATGGCTCTAAGAATTTTGCAATCGTGTACATGGTTTTTAGAATGTACGCTCATATTTTGTACTGCAGAAAAAGAATAAAAAAAGAACTCTATTGGCGATGATGTTTCTCTTCCAAAATTAACTCCATCAGAAGTTGTTTGTAGTGTTGTTCCAGAGGTTTGTACAAACTGCAAACGTGGTTTGAAAGTAACTAACACTCTTTCTCAAGAAAATGTGATCTTATGATCATCAGGAACAAAAAAACATATGGTGTCAGGAGCATTTGCAAGTGATGAGCATGTGGACCTCGCATAATATGATAATTATGTGCAAATGATCGGGATATCAATAATGAAAGTATTGCCTCGAATCTCTGCTCAAGTTATGTTGGAAAATACTTTCATTTTTAAGGTTGTCACTAGAGAATCTCTTGGAGTGTTGTTGAAGACAAACAAATTTGTCAAACAAATAAGTATTTTGCCAACATTTATATGTTTTTATATTGTCAGTTTTTTTTATAAAATTAAGTTTTATTGTAAGCAATATTGATAATTTTTTGTTGTTTGCAACAGTTTGATCGTTTGAGAACTACAAATGTGTCCAAGGACACATGCCTACAACGAGGTTTTGATTTGTTAATTGCAGACTTACTTGAAGGTCTCCCTGTGCCGCATATTTCTTGTCCTCCTTCGGTTGTTCCGAAATGGAATAAGTACAATACCACCGAAATTGAATCAATATCTGAGTTCACATTTTTGTTCCTTTACGACAATGCATTCATTCTTTTGTTCATTTCGGAATGTAAAGATGTATGTTAAGATGTTCCTACATATTCAGCTACTTACGGCTTCACTTCATTGAAAGATTGGTGGGGTGTAAATGGCATGAAATTGTGCTTTGGTATCGATGCATTTGCCAGAGTAAGTACAGTTTTTCTCCTCAACATTTTTAATGGGTTTTGAATTATCCAAAATAAAATTATATAATTTTTATTAATATGTGTATTCTTTTGTGGAGTCACGCAAATTCCGAATCTTGTATATTGTTGTGAGAAGAATGCACATGTGAAAGTATCATTCAACAAAAATATTGAGTTTGAAAAGCAAGGTGTATGTGTTGGCAAAGATGATGTCTATTTTAATTATACAATTGAGAAAATTCAATTAATGAATCATTTTGTGCCTTGGCGAGGAGCTCATGAAAAACATCCTATTTTAATGCAGATGTTTATTGAGGCTTTATGTAAGCCTGAAGCGGTAGCCATTGATGTCACAGCTTCTACTGGTGGCTTTACAATCTTAATATGTACCATCGACATTCAGTTTTTCTATCTTAATGATTAAATAGACTTTCTTTTATCCAATGCATTGTAATGCTTATGAAACAAATACTGCATATTGTTTTTAAAATATTCATTTCAGGTGTCTCTGTCCATGCATGTTGTAAAAGTGGACGCCATCTTGTTGCTTATGAGGCAGATGATCTAATCTGCAATAAGATACTTCAACCGCTTTGCGAGTTTTCATCTCAAAATCCCGTAGTTGGTCAATCATCACAACCACCTTCATTGGAGGAGAATGATGAACCTCCTTGCAAAGTAACAGAAATCACGTTTGAGTATGTGAGTTTTGCCAAACCTATTGGAATTTATGATTATTTGTAAACTTGTGTATCATCAAAGTTACTAACCCTCATTGTGTATATCTAAATGTAGTGTTGGCAAGATGATGGAGCAATTGTCATCTCCTCCCAGGTCGTTGTTGCTTCCTGTATATGTGTAGAGCATTGCTCTTGCACAAGCGGCCACATCGACACCTCCACGTCGGCCAAAATCTCGCAAGTTTAATTCCAATGTGGAGATGTTGTTTCATTTAGAGGTATCAGATAACAATGGGGGCATTTAGATAGTTGAAAATACCATCCACTATATGCTTGATTGGATTGGATTGGATTGGATGTGGTTGGTTTGAAATGTGAAATGACATTGGATTTGGCATTCCAATAAAACAGAAAAATTGAAGCAACTGCTTTGCATTGTTTTTGAATTACCACAACTAGTGGAGACTGATTTTATGTGAGCAAATTCCTCTTATTCATAAACGATATGCCCAAATAATTTAGTCCCTCCCCCCCCCCAAAACGCCTCCATCAATTCATTTCTCAATACTTAAAATGTGTTTGCATTTGTTTTGTTGAATCTAACAACAATGTTAAGATTCATCCTGAAACTCTCATGCCAATCTTGTGGTTATTGATTTTCAAAGTAGAATCGCAATAAATTCATTAGGTTTGTTGCATTTTGTTTGCACTCCCCATTTCTAGTATTATAGAGAAATACGCAATCAATTGTGCCAAAATACCACGGTTATAGAATAATATTGGGTGTAATTCCAAATATTTTTCATCCATCACTGCTCACAACTTACCGCTCATTGCTCACCGCTTACCGCTCACAACTCACATGATAGCACCCCCCAACATAGGTAGTCATTTGATGATGAATAATGCGATGCACATTAAACTAAACATGTAATATAGCAACTTCATTATCAAGAAAATTTGGGCTAAATAATCATAGTTCTTAACATATAAAAAAATATGGACCACATTAATAAATTTGTTTTCATATTATGTTATATTTAAATGTAATAATTTATTGATAAAATTTTATATTTTTACTATATTTTTAAGCTAACTGCAAAATATAACTATTAATTCTAGGATTCTATTTTTTAAATTACATATTTTCTTGTAACTTAAAGAACAACATGGTATTTTTATCTAATTATTAAAATTAATTATCCATTAATTATGATCATTTTTAGTTCATTATGTTTTTTTTCACACTTTATAGTAAGTACAAAATGAAACCATGAATCTTGGGTCTTAAAAAAATTATCTAAGTACTCAAAAATTGATCTATAAATAATAATAGTATGTAGTTTTGGTATTACTCTCATTGTCTACCATCTCTGATGTGGATAGAAATTATGCTTGAAGTATAAAACATAAAACATGAACTAAGACTACAAAATTGCTAGAAACTAGTATATTTGTTCAAAATGAAAGAAGCGGGCAACATGAAAGTATATGCTAGCCAAAAAAATGGCATGTTGATTACACAATCTATTCCAAAAAAATATATATATATATATATATATATACATACACAATTGTTGGCACAAGCCACAGTTGGCTATATTTTCAAGAATGCTATAAAGTTTACTATAGAAATTAGAAAATTTATTCTTCATGACTATCTTATGAATGTATAGAATACCAATTTTTTTTTAATGAAATTCCAATAGGCCTATAATTTGGGCTATCAATTGATACTTTACTCTAGTTTTCAACCATTTTCTATTTGTAAAAGTAAATTCTAATGTATAATTATCTATTTAATTATTTTTTGTGTCAAAATAAAAGTTCCCATACACATATTGTTTTTTTTCTACAAACAAATCATGTTCATTATTTGTTTGAAATTTATATATATTGATAAAGAACAAATTATCATTATAATAGATGTGAACGATGCTATCATAGAGGATTCTATATCCAAAGATTCAACATGAAATGAAAAAATTTGTACTAAAATGCAATTGGCCGATATTTGTTGGACTACCATCTAAGCGAGTACATATATGAATTGTAATATTTGATTGTTAATGAAGATGATGATCATACTTCTCATCAAATGTGGATATTACATTTTATTTATTTATTACTTGTAGTTTTATCTCCAATGTTCTTGAATGTCTTTCCTTCATGAAGTGATATTTTAGATGAACGATATGGAACAATATTACTAGCAATTTTAGGTCTAAATGAATAACGATGATTTTTATTTTTACCTAGATTTTCATAAAGAAAAATCCCTTCATAATAAATATTTTCTAACTCTGAAGTAATTTTATATGTGCCTTCATCTAACATGTTTGGAATAAAAATCTAAATAATATGATCTACCACCATGTTTTTGGTATTTAGAGTCACTTTGACATCATCAAATATCACAAGAAATGTTGATAGGATAAGTTATAAAGAATCATATTGAAATATATATTTTCATTTATAATCTATATTATTGTATTCACTTAAGTTCCAATATTTTATTATAATGTCTTGATATTAAATTATTTAATATGGTACATTAATTATATGCATTGTTATTCATGTTGGTAGATTTAAAATATAATAGAGTTACTTAACGCACAAGATAATTTCACCTCACATTGTATTATTAACCCCAATAGAAAATTGATTTCTTTCTCATCAATAAATATTTTGTAGCCTTCGACAAATGCATAATAACATGATAGAGTTTAAATTATGAAACCTCAATAGTTTCATAAGTTTAATAGAAACTTACAATATATTTTGTAATCCAAATTCTAATGATTTTGACATAATTTATGTATATATATATATATATATATAGGAAATTACTATGTGTAATTACACCTTTGAGAATGTCTATATCTTCACAGTTAAATAATGTTAGAAAAATATGATTATTTAATGTATATTCTAAAGAAATTGCATTGTTGAATGACATTATTGAATTTCATTTTTAAAAGTATCATTCTTTGCAATTTTTCCATTCACGTGGTTTATCATGTTTGTGACTCTTGGATTTTTTTATTGTTTTGTCTTTTGAGGTTTGATGAAGATGTCATTATGTACAAAAGCTCAAAAATACAAACAAAATAATAAAATTATTATTAAATGATGATTATTGTGCAAATAATTTAGATATGTAATACCATTAGAGTAATGAAACATAATATATCTTTGTCCAATAAGAACAAGAATAAATTATATTTAAGCAAATAAAAAAAATTATAAACATCAATCTTGAACATAAAGTAGAATGAAATCCAATATTTTACATTAAGGATGATTTGAACTGTTCGATGAATTTATAAACCAAAATGAGAGTTATTTATTTGATTTTCTAAGGAAATAATAATGTAAATATGCATTTGATAATTTTTATGTTTATCTTAACTTTATTTCTTTTCTAGAAAAATGGCTCCAAAGAGACCATTTTTTGGAATTGTGTGCATGAATTTCAAGAACAATATGTGAACTTTATGGAATACTTAATAGGTTGTGATTAATGTTATTAATGCGTAGCTAGGGCATTGGTAACATTGGTCACAAAACACTGCGTCTTTCATAACTCTCACATACAATGACCTAAATCATTGGAAACCATTAATAATGTTATCATTTCTTTGGAAGTCACTACCTTGTGCTGCTCAACACAAGTAAAGCCCCTCGTGAAGCTTGCAAAACATTTGCGAGATATGTCATGTATGTCAAGGATTTGTTTTCTATGCATTGGGTTTGTTTGAACCTCTCGGTTTTTGCAAGTAGCAGTATAAGGTGAGTCACCGACATGTACTGAACACTCTCCAACATCAATCTTTTCGGAATCTATAGCATTTTCTAGCAATGGAATTACGCGCTCCAGATAATCCACATTACTATCCTTGTTTGTGAGTATTAGCAGAGAACTTGGGAGGTGGTTAGACTATGTTTTTTGTACTTGATTAATGACACTGATATTGTCATTCCAAGTCAATCAACCTTGATCTGTATCACCTTCTAACCCATCTTCTTTTGTAGAATCCCCCATAATACTATGCATATGATCAAACCATGGTGATGTGAAACTTGTACTACCCGTCTATTTCTTAGACTAAGTCATTTGTCTTCAATATTTAGCATTCAATTTCCCAATTTTATTTTTGATACGAGTTTCCAACTTTTTAAGCTCGTTGGGCACCTATTGCTCATGCTCCTCGCAAAATAAGCCCAATGTTTCTTTGCCAAAGATCTTTGGTTGGTGCAATGTCACTCATTTTTGTACAAATCAATGTTGTTGGAGATGATGGCATTCCGACCACCTGCCTCCTACTGGTACATCCGCAGGTGTTAGTACAACCCTCTTATTTATTAATTTGTTTGGGAACACTGACCGGTTGTGAATCAACTAATGGCGGGGCTTCAAAAGCGATCATTGGGAAGGATGTTTCACCAACAAATGTTGGACTAACATTCAAGATATTATTCTCACATTCATTTTAACTTAAAATGCCTAAACTCCCTTCAACTCATTGTGACTACTGTTGCTACAAATCTAATGGACTATCCTATGCGCAGTTTCAACTAAGTTTCAGCAAGAACCGATATAAACAAAAACACCTCAAACCCTAAGAGTTGTGCAGTTGAGGTTTGTAAATATGCGTTGGTCGCTTTGTACCCTCAACATCGTGTTTGTACATGGCATTTTAAAATACTAAATCACTTGCATAAATCCCTGTATTTTACCTCTAAGTAAAATCCCTATACCTCGGGCCTTGCCGCAACGGTAGTTGTCGCCCATGAAATACCTGCTACAACCACAGGCCCAACGGCAGGCACAACCATGACGGCAATTGACACCATGGCCTATGTGCCAAGTCTATATGGCGTGACCACAAGCACCCTCTTTTTGGCACTCCCACGGCCCCATATTCAAAGACCGTTCAAATGACTCTTTTAAAGGCCATTAATATTGGAGATGCTCTCGATAAATCCAACCATTTTCCTCATAATTTTTAGAACTTAAATGAATATCTTATTCATTATCAAAATAAATATTTTCATGCTTATTAAATGTTCAAAGAGGTCCCCTCAATTATGTTGACTATTTGAGCCTAGAATGGCAGTTGTTAAGCCTTCCCCTACAAACTTTGGGGGAGGGGTTTAATGGATAAAGGCAACCATTAAAGAAATTGAACAAAAATTTGAACCTTTTCAAGAAAACATTGCCAGCCCCATCCAACTTCAAAATGAAGTTGATTTGTTTTTCTTAAAAACCACCTTTTCCAAAAAAAACCCCTAATTTGTAGACCTCATTTTTAGGCCTAAATTCTAGTATATATGTTGAATACTAGTTAATACATAAAAATTGAATAGGATTTCATTCCCAAAGTATAACCATCAATATTTTGCCTCACAAATGTTACTCTTCATAAACTGCCACATAACACCTCCACCATCTAACTACTCCACAAACACCATACTCTTCAAAAAGTTTTACTAGACATTTGCATACAACATTCTAACTCATACATTTTTATTTATTATCCCCTTGACATGTCTTACAAACCTCACACAATATCCGTCTCACACTTCTCCATGACAAGTGCCCAAAACACCATGGGCACACAAGGGAACCCGAAGTTACACCCAGGACTTATGATGCCATTGGTGAGAGGGCCCAAGTAATCCTAATGTGGGTGAGGGCTTTTGGCATTGAGAACGGCTCCCACCCACGACGACTAAGAGTTAGGAGGGTAAGGTCATGAGCTATGAGTAGCTTATGGCATCTTATAGAATTAATAGCTTTTGGCCATGCCTAAAGTCCTCATATGGGTGAGGTGGCGAGGCCGGTCAAACTCACCTAAGGCCGAAAGGCATAGCTTCCACGGGCATTGGCCCAACATGGGGCAATGGTTGCAAAGTATGCTTCGGGTTGTTGTTGCTCCGGCATAGTTGCGCTGATCAACTAAAGATTGGACTTTTATGGATGGAAGTCCACATCTAACCATTAATTATTTAATAAGGGGAGAATTCCAAATGCATGTGTAGGAGGGTTGGTCACCCACCTATGAGCTAAGAGGTCCAAGGCATTGGGAGCCGACCATTCGCGTGGGTGGAATGCAAAGGATTTGTTATTGTGACACTTGATAGAATCAAGAAACCGTCAAGATAGTTGAGGAAAGCCAACAAATATTACAACATGTGCTACTAGAGTCTTTGCGCTAACATTTTATAAAATAGATGGTTATCAAACATGCGGGTGACGATGGTGAACCCACGACTTCTAAAAAGTTGTGACGCTCAAAACGGAACAATAATCATATCCAAGAGGATTTTGACCTCGCCATTGATTCTAATGAGAATGGTGGTGTATTGGATGAAGAAAATAAAAGAGTTTTTCTGAGAAGGATCCCCCAAATCTCAAAAGAAATTCGGGGGCTAGATTATTGACTCTACCAAAGAATTTGGAAAGTGGTAATTCTGGATTGGAATTCCAACTCAAAATGATTGAATTTATGGCCTCTATGATTCAAGAACTCAAGCGTGGCAAGGTAAATAAGACCTGAAAAAACAAAATGATTGAGTTTCTCATGATACAAGGTGCTAGGCCAATTTATTCAACAAAAAAATTGACCAAAGTAAACATGCCAAATACCTTCTTGGGGTTTGGGAAGGCAATAAAGATGAAAGAATTTTTGTAAGAAATGGACAATTACAATGATGTCTTAAAACCCGAGGTGAACGACAAGGTTTCCATAATAATTACATTTTTTAAAAATCATGCAATTGAGTGATGGACTAGCAAAATAATGCAAGAGCCCAAGGTGGTGGCAAGATTGACTTGGGTTGGCTTTAAGGAGTTGTTTGTAAAAATGTTCAAGCTGGAGTACCAAGAATTGCATGAAAGAATGAATTTGGCGCAAAGGAGGTACACTAGGTCTTTTAAGGCCTATATACGTGATTTTAATGCCCAAATGAATGCTACACCTAGGATAGAAGAGGTTTCTATGAAATGCATTTTCTTAGGTGGGTTGCAAAAATGGGTGGTAGACGTCTTATTCAAATATTTAAAGTTTTCTTAGGACATGGCGGGGATTATCAAGATTGCCGAGAACATTTGAAGCCAATGGCCCCTCAAGAAAGGTGGCCAACCTCTTACAACATAGTGACTTGAGCCAAAATATATCATGAGGCAAAGAGCGCAAGAAGTTTGGGATATCAAACCAAAACAAAGGACAAACCAAAGGTACAAATCCCAACAAAAATGGAAATTAAGAAAAAAAATCACCTAATGTTGGAAACAAAGGAGGTGACATGAAAAACAAGCGGTGCAACAAATGTGGCAAGTTTGGTTACATTTGAGCAATGTGCCTTGACAATAATGTGAGTACCTAGGCAAATTATGTTTGTTCTACGGACAAAATGTTCGAAGGTGGCTTTGTGGCCAAGGATAATAACCCTAAGCCAATGCCAAGTCTTTTGTATTTTGAGGCCCCAATCCATGAAAATAATGTCTCATGTTTGGTTGACAATAAAAAACAATACACTCTTTCATGAGCCCCAAAATTACAAGGGAGTTGGATATGCCAATGAGTAAAATGGTCTAATCCATCAATGTACTATTTGTAAAAGGAAAATTGTATGAAACAAAGGAGGTGGCGTTGCATGTGACTTTGAAATGTGGGAAAGTTTTACACTTTGTGGAGAATTTTATTCTTTGTAAAATAAATTATGTGAACCTCATTTTAGGGACTTCTCCTTTAAAATTCACACGATAGATGTGAGGTGCAAACTAGTATGCTTGTGGTGTGCCATGATGGCAAAATGGCGAGTTTGAAATTGACAAATAATCCTATGATAAGAAGAACCAAATTGAATTTGGTCTTAATGGACCAAATGAAAGATGAACAAATAGTGGTTGAGGTTTAATTAGACCAATTCCAAGGAATTCATGAGGAGGCTACAAAAAATGGGCTTCTTCCAAAGCACATTCATGGGTGTTGGCGAGGTACCCGGATGTACTCACCAATGGGTTGCCAGAAAAATTATCGCAAGGGAGAGAATAAACAATTGTTTTCGATAAGAGTTTGAGCTCTTGGGCTATATGGTGACAAATGATGAAATTAGGCCGGACTTGAAGAAGGTCAAGGCAATCCAATAGTGGAAACAACCATCTACCCAAAAACAACTTAGGTCATTCCTTGGCCTAGCCAACTATTACCGTTGTTTCATTCAAGACTTTTCTAAGGTTGCTAGAACCTTATCTAATTTCTTTAAAAAAAATCTATTCTAAGAGTGAGATGAGCCTTGTCACCAAGCCTTTGGGGAATTCAAAAAAAAATGCTCAAGTTCCTAGAGTTTGACAAATCCTTTGAGATGCAAAAATATGCAAATCATTTTTCCATTCCTGGGGTATTTATGCAAAATGGACGACCATTGCATATGAAAGCAAAAAACTCAATAATCGTGAAAAGAGACAACCAACTCATGAGAAAGAACTCTACGCCGTAGTGCATTGCCTTAAGACATGGTAACATTATTTGGGGCTGCATAGCCCAAGGTGTACACGGACAATGTGTCCTTGAATTATTTTGGGACACAACCACAAGTAAGCGCCAAACAATTGAGGTGGCATGATACCTTAGTGCTTATGAATGTAAATTTGATCCACAAAGTGGGCTGTGACAATGTGGTGCTAGACGCGTTAAGTGGACGGGAAGACTTCCAAGCAATTAGCACGATCCAAACCTTGTGGCTAATGTACAAAAAATTAAAGAAGGGTACATCAATGATCCAGAAGCACAAATGCTTCTAGATGAGCTTTGCAAAGGCAAGGCGCTCAAAGCAATCAAGTTGGTGGATGGATTGCTGAAATATAAGCAAAGTCAAGTGTATATGCCATAAGGCAAGTTGAGGCTATTGGTTTTGAAGGAAGAATGTGATAGTCCTTTTGTTTGCCATAGAGGGAAAACAAACCACCGTAGAGTGGTGTCAAAAAGGTACCATTGGCCATGTATGATGGAGGATATAGCCTATTTTGTGAAGGCCTAGGTGAAGTGCCAAATGAACCAAGCCTTTTACCAGAAGCAAACCGGCCTTTCACAACCTTTGCCTATCCTGCCAAAGCCATGTGTCCATGGATTTTATCACAAATTTGCCAAAGTCACAAGGGTACGATGCCATTTTGGTGATCATAGATTGGTTTAGCAAATGCACACACATGGTGCCAAATGGGGAACTGCAATTGCGTTGGAAACTGCAAAGTTTTTTTTCCAATGAATGGTGAAGGCACCACATGTTGTTGAGAATAATCGTGTCGAACCGAGATCCAAAGTTTACAAGTTCAATAATGTTCGGCTTTAATGAAGCAAAAAGAAGAGTATAAGATGAGGTCTTAGTCTTGTGTTTATGATTGGTTGGTGGAAGAGGGGGAATTGATATGCCAAACTAGGTTGGAAAACCTCTTAGCCATGGGTTTTTCTACGCGACGACAAGGTGATGACCCTTGCTCATAAAAGTGCAACCCAAAACCTAATGAAAGTTGGCTCGTGGGAGTCTTGAACACATGTCGCAAAAAAACAAATCGGGAACCGAATTGGTCGGGAGTTGGCATCACCCTGTATGATTGATGCATGATTTAACAATGCAAAACCATCTTGGAGTTGTAACCGAGACAACTTAGTGGAAGTGTTGAGGTCCAGCTTGGTCACAATGATATAGTCAGGCTCATGGAGCCTAACGTTGGAGGCCCAAATGGAGGGGCAACCCAAGTGAGTTTGAAAGTAGGTGGGTTTAGTGTAGTTAAGGTATTTTCTAAAGAAATCCAAGTTCACTATCGGACCACCTTAAAACGACACCTTTGGGACCTTGCCAAATTTGAAGATGCATTGTGGGGGTTGTGTCCCAAAGGAAAGACAAATAACACACCAAAAGAGTATGAAAACTTGAAAATTGGTGTGTCAATTACAAGTATAGTTGATAAAGGTTTCAACTTCATTTGGTGAGGGTGAGTGTCGCGCACCTATGCATGAGGAGTGCCTAAAATACCATAGGCACAAGGGACCCCGAAGTGACGCCCACAAATTGTGGAGCCATTAAAGAGACACTACTACAAAACACGTCTTTTACAACTGGGTTTTCTAACTCATACAAGTGAGAAACCAGGATTTTACTGACGTGGAAAACGACCAGTCGCTCCGTACAAGCAGTAAAGGAATATCGGACAGAACGTTCCCAATGGATACGTTCCCAATGGCAGTGAAGTTGGACTTGCGACGCGTGCCTTACTTCATAGAATCATGTCCTATTTCACTATGTTTTGGCAATATAAGTAAGATACGACACATGTCCATATAACTCAACGAAGTGATACAATATCACGGGCACTAGTCATGTAAGGTTTTGTTTACTTCACTGAACAAAGTAATACAATGAAAAATGCGTATACATACATTCCAAATTACTAGTGAACGATAAGAACGTGGTTGAAACAAATATGTAACCACGTGGCTAAGATTAATTGAATTAATTCTCACACATTACTTATTCCAGTAATCGCGGACAACCAAGTGGGTAGTCAATAACGTTGCGTAGTTAGCTTCTTTGACTTTAGGTAGTAAATACATACAACAACTGCATATTTTCTTACTTCACGTCGTCATGTAAACATCACTGTCTGGAGTGATGTTTACCTCAACCAGTGGTTTATGATCTACGTTGTTAGGTCATGTGGTTCACGAATGTCTTTTTTGTGTATTACTAGCAGTGAAGTATATATGATATTGCCAAGTGTATGTGTAACTGTACGTAATAAGTGTCTGTGACTACCAAGAGTGAATACATATTTAGATGGCATTTATTTCTTACTTGAAGTCGTGATATCTATATTACTATGTAACGTAATGTAGACAACAAATTCTGGTATTTTTTGTACGTTGTGAGGTTATGTGGTCTTCACATGTCTTTAGTGTATATTACTGGTACTGCAGTGAATATCGACTGCGCTAAGTGGCATAATTAGGCTGCAACTGTGCGCGTTTACTGCTACTAGTAACATGCGGCTGACTCAACATAGTCATAAATTTATGGCATTAACAATATATTGATATTTATCATACGAGGATCATCGCAAACATGATCATTTAGTTCAGAAACCAAATCATATTCATCCAATAGTGTCATGAATGTTTCACAAATTGCTTCTAACAATGGTAAACACTGAATTCCAAATGTCTGCAAATCAACCTAGATCTACAAATCCACTCCACACTCACATAGCCGCACATAAATTTACACATTCGCTTAACCAAAGAATGTAATAGCCCTTCGCTTTGCCAATAGTAATCACTGGAGGGTCGTCTCCAGTGAGAGGTTCGAGCAAAAGATAGTCGTCTTCAAGTGACTCCGTGACGGCCAATGATACATAACCATTGCCAATCACCTTCCCATGCAGCATTCCACTTGCTACATTTTGAACTACACCCTTCCCAATGGTTTTCGCTTTCGAATCCGGAGAATCATAGCCACGCAGGTAAACCAAGTCCCCCGTAGTCTGCACAATTCCCACGTACATATGTTACTATTCCAAATTTTGAGCACGAATCACACTATTTTGTTGGTGTTGATATTTGCAGATCAAAGAAATATTCAATCCAAAGTACTAAAGTTACATTGTCGTCATATCTACTTTGCTGTGTCAATTTTTCTTTACTATGTCAAGTAATGTTTACTATGACATGTCCAGTAATGTTTACTATGTGCAGTAATGTTTACTATTTCATATTTACTATGTCCAGTAATGTTTACTATGTCATGTTTACTATGTCCAGTAATGCATCATCAGTTTAATTAACCCTGCAGAAATATATGAAATGTGCTTCCAAATCAAACATATAAATCATAATGAAAGCATCAACCACCTTAAGCCGAATTAAATAAACAAATTGCGTCTTAAATCCATAATGAAGTAATTGAGAAACTTGAATTAATGTGCTTACTTGCACTTAGCTACCAGGCTTCATTAGTTTGACCGAATGCTCACCAAATCCTGAATGGGTGATGTCTTCTTTGACGCCTTTGTGCCAAGGGGAGGTTTGTCACCCCGGCGCTTGTCCGCCATTTCCTTGTCTCCTTCTTTCTCCGTTTTCTTCGAGCCCTTTTTTAATGGGCTACCCCTGGATTTTTCTGCAATGTGCAATCGAAACTACATATATTTAACAAATACTTTTTTATGTGCTCAAAATATATTAGCCAATCTAGGCTCAATAGTCAACATAATTGGGGGAATTTACATGACCACTTAAAGAGCACAAGACCTTCACTTTGATATTGAATAACATAGTCATATGAAGTCTGAAAATCTTGAGGTTTACATGGATTGGCTTTCATCTGACTTAGGGTAGTAAGCCTCATTGACTTATGGTAGTAAATAGAAACAGTTACAATGAGCATTATCTCACTATTATTTTTACTATTCTATGTTTAGGCTACCTTTCGGTAGCAAGGGACCGGCCTCTAGAGTAAGTTTTTGTGACTCGCTGAGCCGAGCACGCTTCGGCCTGGGTCCCGAAGCCGGCTTTCCACCGTCAGCCGATGTTGCTTGGACAACTGACGGTACGCTGCCACTGGAAACGTCCGGTGCCTACAACCAACAACAAATTATGAGCGCATTAAAGCCCAACATTGAGCTAAAGAAGACTACACTATTACACATGAGGTTCTGAAATTTGGAAATGATAGATTTACGTAATGGAAACATATTTATCAGATGCCAATGCTTTCCAACGGAACTAATTCAAACCTCATACCTGTTCAGCCTCGTCATGCAATGAGGAGGCTTTCTGGGAGCCGAAGGGGATGTCTGGGCTTAGTGAGGTGACCTTCTCACCTGCACTGCCAAAGTCCATGGTCTTGCTTACCGGCTCCTTCGACTGAGAGCGTGCGGGTGGTGATACACTCCTACGAGAGTCTGCTCTGCCTTTGTGATCACTGGAAGGTTGCTCTCCACCTGAGGGAGCGCTGGCTGTGAACCCTTTGAGTGGTCCACCACTCTGCGGGATCACTTTTAGTTAGAATGTTAGCATTAAAAGTTAGAATTGATAGGGAATTTAGGAAAATTTAGTTCATTTAGCATTTAGCCTAGAAGAAGGAAGGTCAAAATGAAACTAAGTAGTGCTAGAAGATAGCAAAGTAGAAAAAATGTGCTAGCTAGTAAAAACAACTAGCTAAGCAAATATTAGTAGATGCTAGTTATTAAGCAAATGTTAGTAGATGCTAGCTAAGCAAGTGTTAGTTTATTAGTTAGTGTGAGGCACACAAGACTATTGGAGGTGTTTTACGTAAGAAGATAAAATCGGCGTGAAGAATTTTGAAGACAAAAAAGAAAGAGAGCAAGGGGGATACTTGCCCACTTGCCCCCTTGCCAACTCGATGGCGGAAAAATTAGAAAGATTTCTAAAGGTTTTTTGTCGGAGCCACCTCGGCGAGAGGGTGGCAACCTCAACCGGGAAAACCCCCGAGCCAAAATTTTGGGAAAGGGTTTGAAAAATGGATCCGGTGGAGGAGGGGTCCAACCCTTTTGTGAGAGGGTTTAAAAACCCCTCCTTCCACCTTGTAGCTCTCTTTCTTTCTCTAGTTTTTGGGCGAAGCCCTGCTTCAATGTAGTTAGGAAAAAATCCTTTAGCATGTATTCTCAATGGTCTAAAAGAAAGGCTTGAGAACCTCCTCTACTCCCTCTCTCCTAGTTAGGTTGTGTGTTTATTAACACACCAACAAAATTATTCCTTCTTTTGTAGAGGTAGGTTGGATGGTAGAGTTTTGAGTAGAGGCATTATAGACCTCATCTGCCAATGCCCTGAAGGCTTAGTTCAAAAGCTAGAACAAGATACTTATCATTTTTCTCTTAGAGAGATTTCATATAGCCATCCATAGCTGTTTCCCATTTGTGATTTGGTTGAGATGACAATTAGTTATGGATTTTCAAAGATGGAGTAGAAAAACTGGGTGGTCTTGTGGGTAGCGGCTGCTGGATCAGACCTGCGAGCCCAATAGGAATTTTAATTCCAAGAAATTATATTTTTCCCAAGTAGAACTTTTGTGTAGCTTTCCAAAATGGCTTAGAACATTTGATTTGAGCATGATTTGAATTAGATATGAATTGTGCAAGATGGGACACATAGTTTGAGAACTTTTGGTTGACTGCTGCATTACAGAGGATCTGCTGGGTTCACTTCGGCTTACCTTTCTAATCACATATTTTTATCAAATACATCTTTTTAATATCTCTCCAGGGTCATATAGAACGTTTGATTTGACTAAGATTTGAATTAGATATGAATTGTTGAAGGCGAGATACATAGTTTAAGCCTTCTTGATTGACTGCTGTGTTACAAGGAGTCCGCTGAATTTCTATTAGCTTAACCTGCTGATGTCATAATTTTTCTAGTTAGAGCTTGTTCATAGCTTTCCAATGGTATAAGGAAAGCCTAGATCCAAGTAGTAAGGAATGTGCTATGAATTTTTGAAGTTAGAAGGTAGATAGGTGGGTTGGAAGGGTCGGTTGAATCGACCTCACACTTCCAACCCTCATAACTTTTGCATTTCTTATCCGATTAGAGTGATTTTTAGATCATTGGAAAGATAATTTGGTGCACTAAGTATAAATATTATGCTTAGGATTAAATTACAGGGCAGAATAACACTTTATATTTTAATTGTTAACTAAGGTACGCTTACTACCAAACTAGTTACAAAGAAGGAGGCAAGGTCGACGCTCGGAAAGTGGAGCAAGGAAGGAGGTAGCGGCTCGGCCTACATCAAGCCCAAATCAACCGAGGAAAATTGAGGTAAATTAACTAACCTTAAGCCTTCCATTTAGGATCGGAGGGAGCACGGCTAAGGTACGCATCTCTAAATCCACTCACCTATCTCGTAAGGTCAAGTGGCTTGACCACTTGACCGCCAAGGGAGTACCCAATTCCATTGTTTTCGGGGCCCTTGGTATATTTTGTGGTAGTAGCTTCATTTATTAGCAAGTTTCGTGTGTGGTAAGTCGGATTAATCACCGACACGACCACTCTGAATGTTGTTGGTGGAAAGGTGGGGTTAATGACCCGCGAATCCACTATTATGTTGTTGGCCCCATAGATTGGGAGTAATGACCCCAATTTATGAAGATTGCGCAACAGGTTGAACCTACAGGTGGCCCGTCACCCTGGTCCCATTGAGTTGCATTTCGTGGTCTATCCAGTGTAAACACATTTAACAATCAAAACATACAAAATAAATCGTAAACCCTTGTTGGCAAGAGACCCGAGGTAAGGGGTGATGCCTAATATGTTAATGTAGTAAGTTAGGACGTGCAAACAAAAGTAAGTAATTAAGAAGGAATTTGTGTGAAGGGTGGGACTTAGGCCAAGTTCCCCCGCTTAGAAAACTAAATAGAACTAAATAAAGAAATAGGAAGAATTGAATGATCCATCAAATTGTCGTTATTCCGTTCGTTGAGTTAGGGTGGTATGAGTCACACCCGGTTGGGTGTATCAGAACCATCCCAATTCACAAATTAGGATTGCCTTGGTTTCAAGGCTGGTGCGTCTGCGCGTAGAATAGGTTGTAGGTTAAGGTTAGAACTAGATATGAAATTGGTTAGTGGAGTTTAAAGCCACACTAGTAAAAAACTAAGGCCTAACCTCCGGAGGTACTACGACGCATATTTAATCTCCCTTAAAAATCTAACTACTCACGTTATACACCTATCATCCGGGTTCGGCTTGGGCGCCTGCAAATGCAGGCCACCTTCACCGAAGGGCTTGTGTGATACTTTTAGGCTCCCTCGAAAGGGGGTGGCCCAAAAGTACCACACTGGCCATTCTTGAAATTGTGATGCCAAGCTTGGCCATCACCAATTCAATCGAGCTCTGCATTGCATTAAATTTTTTTTCTAGGGCATTAAATCTGAGGTCTACCTCTGCCCTCCTCTCCTCCATTCCGGCATCCCGAGTGCGACTTACGTGCGGCGATACTCCAAACCCGCCCTCATACTGGGCGTCGCTGACTCCCCCCTCGACATATTGGAACTGTTTGGTCGGCCGCCTTTGGACTTGGAGGTGTTCTTGTCGCGGACAAGTTCATCCTCGACCTCGTCCTGCCGAGGGTCCCTGTTTAGTTCGGATGCCTGCAAGATCAATCATGAAATACTCGCATTTAGATAAATTGAACACCTATCTTTGCTCTACCCGCTGATGGTTAACTGTACAAAGTAACATCAGAGCCTAATTGTCACGTCTACTGTGCATAGTTATAGGTGCATAGTAACATACAACTTCGCATAGTTAAAGGTTCATAGTAACCTACAACTTAACATTAACTTTGAACTGAACACTTGTTTTTAACTATGCTAATATTTGGAGGTCACATTTATGTCTAGCACTTACCATCACGGTAAAGAATAGGGTGGTAACAACACTAATTATAATCATCGATATTCAAATATTACAATGAATTTACACTAATAACTCAAGCTTGCTCACCAGCCGGGCTCGGACCTCCCCTTCGGAGCGTCCAAAGGTAGAGACCTTTTTTACGCACTTCCTCGCCTCCCTCATCACATTCGCTTGATAGATTTTGCGAGGATCACGTGTCAGCTCAACCATGTGCTGCTAGTGGTCCAATCGAATAGACTCAGATCTGCATAAACCTTTTAATATGCGCATCTTCATCTGCGCTCTCTTACTTTTCAGCTGCTGACCTAGATTAGATTTGAAAACTTCATACCTCAACACCCTCGTTTCTCCTCTCGAGCCGCGATACTCCCAGTTCTCCTTCATCCGTGTGAATATGTTGTCGAGAGCCGTTTCAGACTGATCGTTTACGTTGTCCACGCTCTAGTCCAGATCGCTGGAGTAGCCTCGCAGCGCGTTCAGCCACTGCGGCCTATACACACCGCTGGGATTGCCTACAAAAAACTATACGAATCAGCCACAAACCTCCTTCAACAAATAACAATAGTCATGTGTTAAGGGCATATACATTATATTGTCACAGGTTGTAGTAGGCACTAACTCTACGTAGTAATCATCTGCGACTGCTCAGAGTGAATACATATAGTAATGGGTTATATCTCTTACTTCAATGAGTGATAAACACTTTACTATGTCAAGTAACGTTGACAACAAGGTCTCGTATTACTACAAGTAATGAGGTACATATCGACTTCGCTAAGTCTATAGAATGCAAATGAGTTTGGTTACTGTAACGAGTAACATGCAGATCACTCAACTTAGTCGTATGTTTATAGCATGCATAATATGTTTACACTTATCATACCAAGATCATTGTGTTGAGTCATATTCTTATTGACAACATGTTATGCAGCGATAGTTCTTGAAGTTTGGATGCCTAAGAAAACATCTAATTAACATTGGATAAAATACTAAGTTGGATATGGTTTACCGTTATCGTCAAGATCGACAACGAATCTTGGCTTTCCCTCCCTTGCTCTCTCATCGAATTCATCCCGGCATGCTTTATTCGCTGCCCTCCTCTTCGCCTTCATCTGCGAGTTGCGATTAGTAGTCCTTCGCCATTTTCCCTCTCCTCCATCTTCCTCTTCATCGCTGCTATCCTCCCTCACCGAGTGGCGGCGTGATGTTAATGCCAACTCCCGTTTCATAATCAACAACTCTTTCTTTTATATCTCTAAAGCCAGCTTGGCTGCACTACTATCCTTGGGAGGGCTTAGAGCATCCCGCTGAGGATGCTTTCCTCGTGCCCGGACATAGTCTCTCCCGTCCTCTATCAAGATTGGCTGAGTCCAATCGAAATCTTCTTCTTCCTCGTCCTCATCCTCTTCATTCTCACGTAGTTGCGAACAACCTTCAGGATCTTCAACAGGTAGTTTCCTCTTCCCTCTGCGAGGTGAAGCCATTTCCTTCTTCCTAAAAGTCCAGCTTCTAGGATTGTCTCTCCTCTGCAAAAACACCCAAACAATATTCTTATTGACTATACATTGTGACATCCAAGGCCACATAGAAATTGCCTACTGTGCATAGTTAAGGGGTCAATTAACATACAACTTTGCATAGTAGAGTTCAACTGGACCAAGTAATGTGCACAACTAGACAGTAGTAAGATCCAATTCCAAATGACTACAACCCCACCCACAACACTTATGAAGATTAGGAATGCGTTAAATGCATGAAAGTGACCAACTTCAGGCATGCAATAATTAAAGTGACATATGCAGCCAGAGATCAAGATTACTTACCGGTTTGCCTTGGGTTGCAATGGGTTTTCTGTGGTCTTCTTCTGCTTCTTCTTCTTCTTCTGCTGATTCTACGCTGTACTCTATGTCCTTATCAATTTTATGCTCACTTGACACACCATCTTCCTTGCTACTCTCCCTTTCCTCTATATGCGTTGAAATTAATGGTTTAGTTGACAACCTGGCACTCCTCCTGGGTGGCTGAAGGGAATCGGATTCTGGGGTCCTGGCATCCTCGAAAGTATTAGCAAGCAGATCTTGCATTTTGGCTAGCAAAGACGAATTGATTGCGGGAAATTTGTGAACCTCTAAAAACAAAGTCTTCACGTCTTCATCGCTCAATGTTGCTATTTCTCTAAGTAAATTTTTCAGCTTAATCTCCATAATAATCTGATGACAGTTGGATAGCTGCGACAAATGAACTAGGGTGAGGGTTCCAAATTAAGTTTATAAATTTAAAGTGTAAACAGTTCTCAAAGTACACTACAATCTCAGGCATACCAACAAGTAACGGAAGTTTACCTCTTCAAAATAGCTGACGGTTGCACCGAAGCTGCCAATGCAATAAGTCCCAAGGATTCCAACTTCCTTGTGTTCGCTTCAATTTTAGATCGCCTTAGTCGCTCGTATTCGGACTCCACTTCCATAAATTAAGTACACTACATATGATGGAGGACCAGAATAAGGTAATACACAAAATAATATCTACTTTATATTTTAAGAACGGGGTCAAACATAAAAAATGTTTGCATCAGCCATTGAGCATAACTTTAAAAGACATGTTTTTAAAAAAAATTGGACTGCACACTCAAAATTTGTTAACCATACTACTGTCAATAACCGACAAGTTAACGAGGTGCAATGTTCATAAAATTATGGCCTCAATTTGGATTTGCTAATTATCTCGCACTAAGCGTGTACTTGATATCCGCAGAGAAGTGGGTGCAGAGCTAATAGTGTTCATTTCAGGCCCACTTACCTTGCTGGAAATTAGAACCTGCACTGCAATATCCACCAGGATTCACGAACTCAAAACGCAGTAAGTAGGTGACTCGCCCAGTTTGGAATGCCTCACAATCCGAGTCCTGGCAGGTTCTAGTTACTGAAGAATTAAACCAGGCTCGCAAACTTGGAGTTTTTCGACTAGCTAGTACTCTTCACCAGCAAACCTGCTTACCCACTTCAGAGGCTCCATTGCACTTGTAGAAACTGCGCCAGTACTAGAGTAAGAGCTTGATGAAAAGTCACTGCGGATCAACACATGCATAATGAAATTTATAGCTGGAAAAACCTACTTACATTGAAATATTATCCACCAGAAACTCAAAACTAGGTGACCCACCACCCAGTTTGGGGTGCCTCAGGCTCAAAGTCCACAATCTCCCAGGGGCATATTCTACTGATTGAATTAGTAAAACTCACCGGCATAGAACTTTGGAACCCTAGTAGTCCTTCCCCAACAACAAATCTACCCACTTCAGCATGTAGAGGTTCGAACTTGAAGAAGATGGATATTGCAGACTTACTAAATAATGGACTAGTGTTATGTAGACACCTACATTTGAGTGGAATATGGTGACACTTGCAACCAAGAATGGACACCACCAAAACATGCGTTATGGTGAGATTGGACTATGTGCTGAAATGGAAACTATTTTTACTTCAACACATTCAAAGGGCCTATGTGATCACTTAAAAGAGGAAGGAGAATCTTCACTTTGACCTCTTATAACTTTTGCATTTCAACTTTGATTTTGACAATTGGAAACAACAATCTTCATGGTTCACAACTGTTCACCTCATTGAATAAGGCAATTCATGGTCCCATCCAACAACCAAAAGTGTGTGCAGTCGGAAGTAAACCTCATAAGATAATCATTAGAGTACAACCAGGAACCTACTCAAAGAGAGACATTGTGTTATCAAATACTATACGATGGAAGAATCTTCACAACAATGTGCATGTTAGCAGATTGAATGACATATAAAGGCAGATTGGTCATGGGTTAGATGCGAGATTGAACTGCCACCTTCTTTAAGACTTGGGACACCTATTGCCTATCATTCAGATGGGAAGGCAGAGAGCAAGACAGATGACTCCAATGTTGCCACTGGCATGAAGTATGGTGTTGCTTCATCTTTGAGTTGGTCTCATTCTATATGTAATCCTGAATCAGGTATGGAGATTTTCAAGCCCCTCAAAGGCTATTGCCTGCTTTAAAAGGTGAACACCTTGAAAGGGTGGAGGCAAGCTGGACTGAACCTACCTATCTCCCCTAAACCCCCTAGGTTCCCACGTTGTTTGGTTGTAAGCTAAATTGGATGCCAAAGTGATATCATTAAGTTTTCCCATAAGGCTATATTGGGCTACTTTCATACCACTTGAAAAAATCTGAGTTTACATATGTGATAAAAATGAATAAATCTTATTTTTGCAAACAGCCTCATGAGAACCTTTATTATTAGCCTACCAAGTCTTTGTTTGATGAAATAGTCGTTTAAACCAAAACCTTATGAGGGTGAGAGGTGATGAATATACACCATACTCTTGCATTCATTGCAGCAAATATGCAGACCATATGTCTATACATCACACTTTGCAGCTTACAATTCATATAGCAAAATCAAAATATAAGTATTTAAAGACCCACGTCTGACATGAAAGTCAACAGTTTGTAGTATTAACTTGCGAATAGCTGCAGCAAAACAATGAGCTTTTCAATCTAAAGCAACAAACACCTGAATTGCTGGACCTGACCCTGGACACTACATACCTTAGCGTAACGTCAGCCATTAGCCTATGACAATTCAATTCTTGACTAAGATCTCCACTGAGAGCTTAGACTTATATTTTCGTTCAAACAATCAATTAAAACTGCAGAATGACAAAACTTGGAAAACTCAAACAAACGAGATGTGCACCTTTGCAAGTGTAATAGCAGACGGGTCCAATGAGCATGGGATCAGCCCACTTGCGAAGCTATAAGGTATGTGGTTGTTCTTCAGTTTTTTGTACATGTTCTCCAACTTCTACCAATTAAATTAACACAACACAACCTGTGGTACATTAGCAAATCTACAATGAAGCAGCAGCAGAAATCAGATTGAGAATGGGACCACCTCTATTTAGTTATGGTTATCAGAAGTGCAAGTTTGTTGATTCCTTAACTGATCACATAGGTCCTCCCAGATGTATTCACTATTGAGTGTGGAGTAGTTAATTAAAACGTAGTCCAACCTCTGATATATACATGTCTTTATAATGTTTGTTCTTTGATCCTCAGATAACCACACACCAATCTAATATAGGTGGTTGGTTAAGAAAAAAACCAAATAACACTCGCACACCTTATGTGAAGAATGTTGTCTCCTATTTTGCTCCAGCTTGAGGACTCATCTTCATCTGTATATAGTTTCACACTGGCAGGCAGCCCACTTGTGTCCATAAAACGCAATGCAGGTTGTGAGGCCACTGCTCTTAATTCCGCCAAATCTGATAGACTATCAGCCAAAATTTCAAACTTCTTGCACCTCTGCCACTTGCTGCTAAAACAATCCAAGGTTGCCAAACTCCCAATTTCTCCCACTCTAGTAGGGTTCAGGTGATCTCTTGTCCCTAAACCCTAATGACAAGATCTGCCTGAAGCGGCATTGATTTTCACGTCCAACATCACTTGAATTTATATCCATTGAAGATCCAACAATGAACCTAAGAGGAAAAAAAGATTGATGGAGACCATCCGCATGTCCTTATGATATTCAATTCAATGCAGATAAATGGCATGCAAAAAATTTCAAAGAGAAAGTGAGCAGCCACATGAAAGAGATTGCTAACTAGATCATCCACAGGATCCGTGAACTTACATGATGCATTGACCAAAAAATGACAATCATTGTTCCCACTACATAGCTCCTTCAAAATTAAAACTCAGCACTGAGAATAGAATGCACATTTTACGCCTGTGAGCATGATTGATTGAGACTATGGCAATCAGTTGGTGACTAATGAATGAGTTAGAATACCATAGAGTGCTTCCGCATTCGGCTTTTTAATTGATGATTGTTCTTAAACTTTTGCCACGTGGCAGTCTTACATTGTTTGAGACCATTCAAATTCCACATGGAAATTATAGTTGGCCATCAAGTAGTGAAGTGGATGTTGGAATAAAAGACGTGTTTTGTAGTAGTGCCTCTACACAAACTTATTATTTCCGAAGAATGGGAGCATTTGGATGTGCATGAACTTAAGTTGGCAGCTAAAAATGCGAAAGAGTAGGATGCCCTACGTCAAAATAAGACTTATCATTCAAAAGACACTGACAACTGCAGATGTTTAGTCTAACCTACAAGAATGAGACTACTAATCCTAATTCCTGATGCTACTGGATTTCAATTTGGACAAGAATAAAATAAAACGTAAAAAACAGCTCAAACCCAAATTTGGGTGAAGAAATGGATTGTGCGTAAAGAAAAGATGGTCACCTAAGCATGGAAAAGCAGCAGCCGAGGAAGCCAAGCGAGCAGCAGTTGTAAAGTTGTTTTCTGATGCGATATGGATGTGAATGTTGCTCCAGTCTTCTTTGCAGATGCTCTTGCTGGTGTAATCGATTACCACTA
Source organism: Polytrichum commune (assembly GCA_950295325.1). Classification (NCBI taxonomy): domain Eukaryota; kingdom Viridiplantae; phylum Streptophyta; class Polytrichopsida; order Polytrichales; family Polytrichaceae; genus Polytrichum; species Polytrichum commune. Next base: position 50,112,320 of record OX485806.1, read on the forward strand.
CATTGGCCCCAGCATGAATCCAAAGCTCTAGTCAAATCTGTCTACAAATACACATTCTCTTACAAGAGGACACTAACATATCACATAGACATCAAGTAATCAGAGGTCATCAGAATAAATCCATCGATTCCTCAAAATGAAGTGGCCTTCAAAAATACAGCACATTGCATCATTCTGTGGCATCCACTAGGCTCCTGCAAGCACCCACCCTCACATGTTTCCCACTTTCTGTGAAATTTGACAATTTCCCCAGGACCCCACACCTGCAACCCTAAAGTTGTCCAGCGAAGACAAGTTGTCCAGATTTTGCAAAAATTGGAGAACATGTTCAGAGCTAACAGACTGCTGTTGCACTCAAATTGCAACACGCTGTTCACATCAGTAGGCTCGCCGAGACGCCACCTTTCAATCACTGCAGACGTGGACGAAAGGGTGATGAGTCGATCAAAGGCACTCTCTTCACAGGACTGAAAACCTTGGATCTCCTGGTTGCGCTGATTTCGTAGTGTAAACAAATTTAGTATAACCTGCACTCATTTCCCACACTGAATGGAATAATCAGTGTAGTACCCGCAAGAGAAGGGTCGATCAATGTTATGAACCAAAATTAGCAAGGGTTCAAATTCTACGTAACCATGATCACATATACAAAATATTAAGCAAACTATTTGTGATGAGAGGAGCACATGTGTATTTAAGAACGGATTCAATGTAAAGAAATCCTCACTGGGCTGCAAATCTTAAGACACATCGAAACAATGATGTCACAAGCGTCAATCTGATGAAATCCTGGAAATGGGTCAGTTGTGTTTGTCTACGCAAGTGAGTGTGCAGTAATCCAAAGAAGTCGAACAACATTGGATGTCATTACAAACTGAATTCGCTGTGGTAATTTGTTGTTACACCAGTAAATGTGACATTGGAACAAAAATATCTACGCCGTAAGTGAATTTTGGCAGCCATCAGAAAGGCCTACAGCTTCATGACATAAGCCCTTCGGCTCCAGGAACCTATAGTGTTGCCTCCACAATGATAGTAGAACAGCTGAATGAATGAGCTTTGAAGACACCAAGAAAATAAATTGATCTGTAGGGAAGGCCAATCTAGATTTGTTCACAGTCAAGGACTCTGCATCAACATCCCAGTATTCAAATCAAGATGGTAAGCACAATTGGCCCAGCTACAAATTAGTCCAAAGGACATCACCGCATTTCTATGACGATCTCTGGCTACGAAAAGCTTGACTAAGGTTTTAGACACTGCAAATAAGTAGAGCGTTTGTCAAATCTTCTGTCATGACTTAAAAGCCGAAGAAATTTGGAGAGACAACGTCCAGAAGAGGATGACTGTATAAGTAGACACTTTTAAGTGAACGACCTGACCGATCAATAACTTTCTTTCAGGACACAAAAGGTGACCCACCAGGATGTACCTTTGACTCTGTCACTCATTGAAGGGAAACAATAGACAGACAATGGTTGGCATGTAGAGGTTCGAACTTGAAGAAGATGGATATTGCAGACTTATTAAAGAAAGAGCATGAAGAAAGCCACTCCGGATCAATTACACACTGCATCGACATGGAGTTTTGGCTAGAAAAAACTTACACTGCAACATACATAATCCCCCAAGAACTTGACTCGAAAAAGGTGCAGTACAACTCGATCAAGGGAGCCAACTCTGGCCAACTCACCAAATCTCGCTACTCCGGCGAAGACTGTCGCTGAAAAAACCCTAAGTTTTCCCTGCCCGTTGCCAACAACCAGAATTCATCCATTCCCACCTTCGCTAAATGCCGTTGAAACCTCAAAGCTGCACACAAACCTCAAAGCTACACACAACCTCAAAGTTGCACACAACCTCTGCGGCTGGGTCTCCGCTGCGTCCACGAGAGCTTCTGCTAGGGTCACCGCGTCTAGCAAGCTTCCCCTAGGGTCGGAGCCAGTCTTGCGGTCATCGTGCCCAGTCTTCACACGGTGGCATTCGCCGTTCACACGAGAGCCCGAGGTGCTTTACGGTTGCAGGGCAGATTTTGCCCGTGGTAAATACTCAGGTAACATTTGACTTTTCTGACCCTTACATTTCCCCCCTCTCTCAAGGGTTTGTTGGCGCTATTTTTAGACAGAGACTATTCATCAACTTCTCAGTTTCAAAGAGTAAATTTCCTAACCACTTTGCGTTCACACTTGAATGTTTCATGCTATTTTTGGTCCAATTCATTGAATATGGATGTTAACTATAGTTATATACTTAGTTTTTGCTGTAGTGGCTACTTAGAATGTATTGAAAAAAATATAGTTAACTATACTAATTGTGTTGTGTATAGTAATGAAGGCTACCATTTGGAGTGACGTGTTGCTATAACCTTTTACAGGAAACTTTTTTTAGCAACTAAGTTATAGCATATCATTAAGTGCGCCGGCTAACTACTTATTTCATTTGTAATAGATAGGACACTCTTGGTAAAAGCTATATCAACACGGAATTCCAAGTATTAGCCCAAGTGTAGTTGACAATACAATGTACACTAAATATAATAAGATTTAATGTGTTGGTTCCAGCTTCACATGTTCTATAATTGCCCCTTCAACTGTGAAGTAATGTCACTCTTTGAAGTAATGTGATTTACTTCATGGAGTAATGTCATGTATCAAACACATACTCCTTCACTTTGGTGTATCAATCACTGTGAAGTTCTACTATTTGCGGGCACATCTACTTAATATCTAAAATTCTTCATGAATGCAGTTGAGAATCACATTCAAACTTATACACTCATGTCTGATTTGCTCTTCAACATATATTTCTAGGTTTTGCAATGACTTCCTAGTTTATATCTACAAATGTATCGCCCAATGGTAAGTATCTAATTAACTGATGAACTACTCACATTATACGATTTTGGTTATTAAATTACATATAACTACATACAGTTGTTGTTCACTGTGTCAACTACATACAATTATTACTCAACTACATACAGTTATTACTTAACTACAGTTGTTGTTCACTGTGTCAAGTAATGCTAATTACTACATCTAGTAACGCTGTCCGTTTTAAGTAACAAGATTTTATTTGCTGAAATACAGATTCAAAATGGACGGATCTGCAAGGCGCGCAATGTTGGACTTGGAGCTATGGAACTTGGAGGAAAAAGAAGCAGACAGACAAAGATTGGTTAAGTATCGATGCCCCTGTAGTATGTGTGCAGGGGGAAAGGTACTGTCTAGAGCAACCATACGGAAACATCTCCGTCGATACAAACGAGATCCCGCATTCACGAAATCCATATCGGTAAGTGTTATATTTGTGTTCATTCAATTATATTGTTTTGTAATTGAGGCACTTTAATTTTGATGTAATAACGATTCCATACGTGTAGGCACAAAGAAGACCTTTTGTTGAGGAAGCAGCTAAGACGGCTATGGAAGAGTTTTTTAAAGAGATGACAACCCCCACACTTGTCCCTCAAAAGAAAACTTACACTAACGAGGAGCTGAAATTGATGAATTGGAGGGTTGACAAATTCGATGGGCAGTGGTGTGGTGGACCCATACCAAAGTTTAGTACTTTCAACTTTCATGATAGAAAGTGGGAAGTTCAAATTTCTAAGTTTTCGTTCATGGGTTGGGGTTTATTTGCAATGGATCCCGCAAAAGCAGGCGATATCCTTTTGCCATTTGTGGGGCCTCAATACACTAGGACAGAATACCGGAAGATGAAAAGTCTTGTACCCCGCTTCAAAAGCTATGTCCTTAAAGTTGAGGATGACATTTACATCGACGGGAGAGTGGAGAGGGGCAATGTTGCAGGATTTATTAATAGCTCCATAGGGCGAGAGGAAATCGGCAATGTAGTGTGGGAGTATAGTTTGCTTCCAAAGCCTTGGAACAAGAACGAATGGGGTTTTGTTATGACCATTGCATCAAGGGATATAGAAGTAGGAGAAGAGCTGTATGCATATTACTCCGTGAATTAAAATTGTGTTATTTTCTCTAAGATATGTCGCGTACGCACTTCATTGCATATTTGAATATCAACTTGCATTACTTGACCTAGTGAACCCCAACTGAATGCAGTTAAAAACAAGTTAACCATCTGCATTCCTTATAACTATAAAAGGTTACTTTGAAGTTTCATGCAATGCAATCTTATTGTATACACATATACCTGATGAAAGTAATAAGGCATGTTGTGTTGGATAGCTTTACTTGATGCAGTAATTTGCAATACTCGACACAGTGAACTAGTACTGGATGAAGTTGAAAGTGCCAGAAGAAATCATGTGAAAGTAATGGTTCCTCCTGGATTTGTCGTAAACATACAAGGTTACTGGATCACAAAATGTAATGATTTCTTATTCCTGATGCAAACACATGTTCAACACCAGGAGGCTTCTTGTGCTGGATAGTAAGATGTCGCCTTTTGCATTACTTGTCGTAGTGAGTATCAACTTAATGCAGGTGAAAGGACTAGAAGAGAACATGTGCCAAAAATTTAACCCACTAGATTCAACATGTTGAGACATTGGATTAATAAGAGTAAATGTATTGTTTCTTGTTGTTGATGCACATACAGGAGGTCAACAACGACATCTACACTGCTAATCGTGACATATGGAATGCGACACAAGAAGGGAGGTACATGACGGTAGAGGCAAACAATGATACGGGACAAGATGTAGATGGAGACATATTACTAGAATCAAATACGGAAACAGTGGAAGATAGCAAGGAGGGAGTGGAAGTAGTTCGGATGGTGAACGAGTGTTTCAAGAGGTATGATGGATTGCCCGCACGCGCAAACACCACATCACACAATGAGGGTATGAAGGAAGAAGACGAAGGTTCACAAGAAGACGAGGACGGGATGGCCAACATGGAAGTACCTTTACTTGAAGAGAGCAATGAAGAAAATGACTCAAGTATGGAGGATTTATTGAAAGAAACGAGAACTCCGCTCTTCAAGGATAGCCCCACCAACCGCTTGCAAGCAATCCTAATGCTCCTCAATGTATGCAACATTTTTGGAGATCCAAACGCATGTGTGGACGAGTTGCTAAAGTTGCTTAAACATGATCTACTCCCCAAAGAGAACACTTGCCCTCCTTCACATTACGAGGCCAAGAAATTAGTGAGGAAGTTGGGTTTAAGCTACAACACTATTCATGCGTGCAAGAATGGGCATTGCTTGTTCAGGAATGAACTGAAGGACGCGAAAGAGTGTCCTCAGTGCAAAGAATCGCGGTATATTCCCGGTAGTGACCGCATTCCAGTGAAAGTGTTGCGACATTTTCCTCTTATACCTCGGTTGCTCCGAATGTACCGTTGCAAACGGTTGGCAGAGCTTATGACGTGGCATGTGGAGAGAAAAAACAATGACAACAAAGTGAGATCAGTAGTGGATTCAAAGGCATGGAAACACGTGGACGCAAGGTGGCCGGACTTTGCGAAGGAGCCAAGAAACCTATGTTTGGCACTAGCCTTGGATGGTGTCAATCCATTTTCCAACCAGTCTTTAAGTCATTCAACATGGCCAGTGATTTTGTTAAACTACAATTTACCACGATGGCTAATTACGAAACGGTTTTTTGTGATGTTAACCCTAATCATTCCCGGAAAAGAAAATGTGAAAGAGGAGAATATCCATGTGTATTTAGCACCGCTTATAGAGGAGCTTCAAAGGTTTTGGAAAGGCGTGATGGCAATAAATGGATCCATTTTGGAGAAGGCGAGTTCAAGTGAGGGGAGTATTTATTCCACAAACCCAAATTTCAACCTTCGTGCGATTCTTATGTGGAGCATACATGACTTTCCGGCGTATGGGTTGCTTGCCGGACAAGTAACGAAGGGGTATAGGGGTTGTCCCCCATGTGGGCCACATGTGTCAACGAGGAGGTCCAAGTCGTTGGGGAAGAACGTTTACCTCGGTCATCGTCGTTACTTGGCAATGCACCATCCGTATAGACGCCTAAAAAATAGCTTTGATGGAGAAGAGGACCACCGAGGTCCCCCGCGGGTAATGTTTGCACATGATCAATTGCGGTTTGCAAAACAAAGAGAAGACTAGTTGGCAAGCTCGACTGAAAACAAAGAAGGAGACAAACTGGATCCAATCCACGAGCATGGAGTGAAGAGAAAGAATGCACTCTTTGCATTACCATATTGGAAGGTACACACTAGTGACTATTGTAATACTTTGTGAAGTAATGCATGTCTATTAAACGTAAACACATTTTACTGTGTGAGGTAATGCATAATGACTAGAGAAAGTAAGTGTTCACTTATAAATGCATTTTTCCTAATACTCTAATACTTATAGAAGTAATGGTATAGTCATATCGGACAACCATTGTTTCAACACTTTGCAACAGTTTAATATATGGGAATAACTTAGGTCTTGCAACAGTTTAATATATGCAGCAACTTAGGTCTTGCACTCTTTGCATTACCATATTGGCAGGTACACACTAGCGACAATTGTTTTACTTTGTGAAGTAATGCATGCTTATTAGAAGTAAACACACTTTACTTTGTGACGTAACGCATAATGACTGGAGAAAGTAAGTGTTCACTTATAAATGCATATTCCCTAATACTCCAATACTTATAGAAGTAATGATATAGTCATATCGGACAATCATTGTTTCAACGCTTTGCAACAGTTTAATATATGGCAGTAACTTAGGTCTTGCAACAGTTTAATATATGCAGTAACTTAGGTCTTGTACTCTTTGAATTACCATATTGGAAGGTACACACTAGCGACTATTGTTTTACTGTGTGAGGTAATGCATAATGACTGGAGAAAGTAAGTGTTCACTTATAAATACATTTTCCCTAATACTCCAATACTTATAGAAGTAATGGTATAGTCATATCGGACAACCATTGTTTCAACACTTTGCAACAGTTTAATATATGGCATTTGACAGACAGTGTACTTAACCAAATTTTGTGTGCACCAACAGGGCCTTCTTATACGCAATACGTTGGATGTAATGCACTGCGAGAAGAACATCACAGAAAGTCTTATGAAAACCATATTTGTGGAGAAGGATACACTCAAGGTTCGCATGGATTTACAAGAAGCCAACATACGGCCGCATTTGTGGCCCATACCGGGGAGAAAACCAGGAAGCCTCACTTTGCCACAAGTCCCATATGTGCTCACAAAGAACGAGAATGAGGTATTTGTGGATGTTGTGCGGCAATTTAAAACTCCAACCCACTACGTGGGCCAATTGCGGAAAAGAGTTAACGTGAATGGGACATTGAAAGGATTGAAATCCCACGATTACCATGTCTTTATTCAACAAATTTTGCCCCTTTGTGCACGCACAATCATGAGAAAAGAGGTGCGTATATGCATAATAAGATTAAGCCGCATATTCAAACGGATATGTGCTAAAACCATCAATCCGTTGGAAATGAGTTCCTTGAGAGAGGATACGGCCATCACCTTGTGCATGCTTGAAAAAGAGTTTTCACCGGCATTTTTTGATGTCATGACGCACCTTGTGGTGCACTTGATTGAGGAATTAGATATTTGTGGGCCTATACATGTCCATTGGATGTATCCTATGGAGAGGTATTTGAAGACATTGAAGGGCTATGTTCGAAATCGCAATAGGTCCGAAGCTAGTATGGCCGAAGGATATGCCATAGATGAGGCGTTTGGCTTTTGCACGGAGTACATGACGTCATATTCCATTACAAGTCGCAGGGTATGGGACGACAAAGAGGATCCTACAATGAACGACGAAATATTGGAAGGTGTTGGGCGACCAAGGATACTAACCCCCAAGATACGCGAGTGGATCCATGAGTTTGTAGTGAATAATGTGGCCCCCTTAGAGTCGTGGAGAAAGTAAGTTACTTTATGACTTATATTCTTGGCCGTGACATTATATTCCAGGCATAATGATATGTTAATGGCATGCACATTATAATTTCACTAGTCTTACTAGGCAATAACTATACGTAGTAAGCGTCTGTGACTGTCAAGAGTGAATAAATATGGAAATCACATATATTTATTACTTGACATAATGATATCTACGTTACTATGTAAAGTAATATTAACAAAACATAAGTGGGATTTGAAAGACAGCACAATATTGTGTTTTTTTGCAGGCGCCATACCGCAAGCATGACACAGCGTAAATTGGATCGTGAGGAATATCGAAGGAAGAAACGAAATGGCAAGATTGTCTATCTCGAAAATCTCCAAGATGAGCCCTTTCACAATTGGTTCAAGTTAGAGGTTTCACGTGCCAAAGCGGCGGGAGAGGAGATTGATGAAGATGTATTGGTCTTGTCTCTTCCACCCTCTAGCCAAGCAACATCTTACCGCTCCATGTATGCTTTTGGAAACCATATCCGTGTGCGAAGTGCAGAGGGAACATTGACAACATGCGACTTTGGCGTGGCCGCCACCTTCTCACAGAATTGTCGATCAAGTGCACGTGCCAAGAACATGAAGGCGGCGAACTTGGAGTATGTGGGATGGGTGGAGGAAATATTGGCCGTAGACTATGGTCGATATGAATTGGTTGTGTTGTATTGTAATTGGGTGATGGCAAATATGGTTGGGTACAATGCCACCATGAAGCGAGATGAGTATGGGTTTAGCCTAGTGAATTTTGATAGGTTGGTACCATTATCTGCCGAATCTTTCGCATTTCCACTCCATGTTGAACAAGTTTTATTTGCAGATGATTTGAACAATCATGGGTGGAAGGTGGTTCTACGGAAAGAGCCAAGGGGAGCAAGAGTTGTTTCTAACAAAGGACATAGGTTGCCTATCTCTAGGCAACGTTGAAGAGCATTGTGGTTTGGTGCCCGCATCTTTAGAGAATGATGCAACACCAACTGACCCAATATTGGATGAGGTTGTGGTTTTAAGCAGTAACAAAGTGGTCGTAGCTTTGAACGCAATTGAGCACGCATCTCTTTTTGAAGATGAGGATGACTTTGGAATTGAAGAAGATGGAAATGTTCAAATAGATTAAATTAGATTATGTTAGTTGTGTAGAAATGCCTCACTGTATATAAATGTGTACATTCCATTATGAATTGTAAAACGAGACGCCCCTTTTTGGTGAGTACTAAGTCTAAACCCTTGAAACACATGACAATCTGACCTGAAAATCTTTCCAAATCGACCACTTCACTACCTATAGTAATGCACGTTCCATTGGGTGTTCCCAAACACGTTCACACGTGCGTTCTCAACTGAATTGTTGTCCTACTTCACTACCATGACTCCTCAAAGTAAATTCGGACATTGAATGAACAACATTGAATTTCGTGCATTCCCCCAATCACTCTTCATAGTAGTAAAAGACATGTAGTGAAGTGGGTGTTGGAATAAAAGACGTGTTTTGTAGTAGTGAGAGGGCCTCAGAGATCCTAATATGGGTGAGGGCCTTGGACATTGAGAATGTTTCCCATCCAAAAAGACTAGGAGTCATGACGGTTAGGCCATGAACTATGAGTAAGTTATGGCGTTTGAATTCTAAAATAGTTAAGAACACCTCAATCGGAGGTGTGAGCTAGGAAATGTGGCAAAATGAATGGGGTGCTAACTACGGGCTCCGCCCAACAGTCCGGGGGGTTCTGTGGTGGGACAATTGTGATTTGGTAGTGGTGCCCAAGAGTTATGTGTTTAGAACAACCTTCAGTTCCACAATACTTGCCCAAATGGGGCAAGTGATGAGCCCATCGCCATTGCTCAAAGATTAGATGCCAATGAACTACTCGGTTGATAGAATTGGAGACCTAAAAATTAAATTATGGAGGTTTGAAGTTATAAGGGGTTTCCAGTCCAAACAACAAGGGGATAATGCCTACCTAGCTCCAATTCCTAGGAGAGGGACAAAATGTTACTTCACGGTGGGATAGGGGCCTTGTCCAAAATCCTAGAGGTTTTCATGGACGAGGCAACGTGGCTGATGGAACCCACTCGAGGCCAAAACGCATGGCCTATACACGTGTTGGCTCAACACAGGGGCATAATTGCCAAATATGCTTTGGGTTGTTGTAATGTTGTTCTAGCAACGTGATGATCAAGTGAGGATCAAGTCCACATTTAATCTTTGGCTATCTATTGAGGGGAGAATTTGAAATGCATGTGTAGAGGGTTGGTCACCCACCTATAAGCTAAGAGGTCTAAGGTATTGGGAGCTAACCATTGCATGGATGGAATGCAAAGGATTAACGCTCATGACACCCGCTAGAATTGAAAAAGGTCAAGATAGTTAAGGGGTTCTAGGAAGGGTTGCGAAAATACCACTTCCAACACAACTAAAAAGTAACATTCAATTATTTGCGCTCGGTTTTTTTTACCTCATGAGTAGGTCATGGACTTGTGCACATGATTAACATTAGCCTCATTCTCAAAATAATAAAGTGGAAAAACATGCAACCTACATCACACTCAATTCCACTAAGGTGATAACTATTAACCACAACATTGGTCCAAAAATCATATTAGTCATTTTACCATGCAATACCTTACTATACTATAGCAACAAAAAACCTCCCCTCACCTCCATATCACTAATCTCTCATCACCCAAATGCCCGACAATACCTCGTCCTTAACACAGTTTTTACATCTTGTAATATATATTCAACCTCCACCCCCCAAATGCACATACCCATCTCTAAAACTTCCAAATCCTAGCACATAGCCCACCTCCCTCCATTGCCATATATACCCACCACTAACCCTCCGTCCTTCCTACACTCTAGAACGAATATCCTACCGTTATATGGATGTTTGTTTACACCTCTGCATGGCAAAGATTATGGGAACATCACATGTGCCCAAAATTCTAACTGCATAGTGCAAACTAATGCCTTCACATGTGTGAGCAAGAATCATCCACCACCCTTAAGTGTGTCCTAGTCCGGGTGGGGATTCCTTCTCCACACGAACTAAGTTAGCATTTGCATAGGCACTCTTGTTCCATTTAATTGAGAGAGAAGTGATGTATATAACACCCTTTTATTAAGCAATGCAAGGACTCAAAAATGCTTGGCCACCAAACAATGTCAATACAATTGAACCAATTAAGTCCTAACCACATCCTAGCCTAATTCCACCTTCCTCCACAAGTGGAGGATTCGGTCCAATTCCTACCAAGAGCCTTCCGCTACAACAAGCTTGTCTTGATCCCCCATTTTTGGCACCTCCGTCCACGCTGTCCCCTTGTTAAGCGAATTAGCAGCCATGGAGGTGAGCTTCCAACCCAACTCTTGAATTCCCTCCGCCTTCTTGTTGTAATTGAATTCGGCTCAAGCCACAAGTAGCTATAGTCTCCTCCCTACTAGCCTCAACACACTGATGATCCTCGCAAATAAGCACCCGATGAAGAGAGAAAAAAAAAATGCATCCTTCTTCTTTACAACCTAGTGGCCCCCCATTGACTAAGGAGGTCCGCCAAAAATCAGTAACAGAAGGGTGCCATGTGCAGCCTATGATCACTCCCAACCCTCCAGCTGCAACTCGACAAGAATGAATGCTTACCGCCTTAATCCCACTATAGTCCTCGTGCCATACTACTTGGGACTCCTAGTTAGGAGGCTTTGGTGAGGTTGAAGATCCTACGCCACTTGTTGAATTGGGAAGAATTTACCGAAGAACCTGGTGACAACCTCCATTTCCAAAATTTGGCAATGATTGCAAGTCCTAGAGAGAGGCAAAAATGGGGGAGGTGCCGGCCAGGCAAGCTTCTAGGGAGGATGAAGAGTTACGGCAAGAAGTTGAAGATTCTATTGATTCCATGAGGGAATCTAAGCCAGTGCCGCGTCTGCAACTAGATCCCAGCTGCAAGCCTCACCTGAATCCCACGCCCCAAATCAAAAACAAATATGACCGATATGGGATTGAGAGCTGACAAAAAAAAGAATGAACCGATCGTTCAAGAGCTGTGTGTGGGAGCTGTGTGGGGAAAGACGTGGGCTAAGCGAGACGGCTCATTTTCCAGGGCATGACAGAGGACCACACTGAATTTTCTCCACTTGTGTGTTATTTTTGCTCAGCAATTGTTGTGGTTTCCTGTTGTGGAGATAAGTGTAGGGAGGAGGTAGGCTGCCGGAAGCGGAGGAACGGAGATCTGGCAAGTTAGGATAGTTGGGAGCGACCTGGTGCAAAGGGGAAAGTTCCAAGTGGATGAGCTCAATGAGTAACTCGTCAACTTTGAGTCTAAAATCGAGGGCGGATGGAGAAGTGCAGTGCAGGCAACGCGGTAGTTGCAAGAAGAACATTGCAACATGGCTAATTGTCCTCCGCACAGGAAGCTAAAGGCAACTGGGGAGATGATGACAATGCTCTGGGTTCAACAAGAGATACTGGTCCTATAATGAAAGGGTTATCAACCCTACCGCAAAAGGTTGAGTTGGTTTAGTGCTGCTGCTACTAAGCATTCCTTCAACGTGCATGTAAGGAGGGAAGGCTTACGAACTGCTCACATGCGATTGAGGCTATGGTGCCTTTGTGGCGGCATTGCAGTAGGGTGTTTAGATGTAAAAAGGGTGCTGATAGGGCTAGGAGTAGCGTTTGTGATGTTGTAAGCGACGCGGTGTTTGTGAACAACCGAAAGAAATGAAAAAAAAGTATTATACACACCACTTCTCCCACTTCAAGTGAATTGCATGTGTACTTGCATATGAGAATGTTAGGCTTAGGATGTGGCACATGATCTCCCACTCGGACTAGGACGCAATTGAAGGGTGGGGGTGATTGTGGCTCACAATGTATAAAAAAAATCTCGTAATAACCTAACATTTGAAAATTAAGGTGAGCCATCCAGACCGCTCGGGATTTGATTTGAGACTCATCGTCCAATATAAAAAAACATTGATTATAACAAGCTAGAATAATGTTAATTAGTTAGTATTTTTGAAACAATTAGACGATACACGAGGACCCAATATATTTTGTTAATCCTCAACAATCCCCACGTATGCCAATGATTCCTCCAATAATGCGGAACCATAAGGAAATGTATCCACAATAGCATCACATCAACAAACCATGGATAATGGTGCTATAATTGCGGTTGCCACAAATGCCATAAGAATAAATTCCCTACGAACGTCCTTAGCTGACCAACCTAATTGGATCCAAGCCTCTCAACTACGGTTGTCCAAACCAAAACTGAGGGGGTAGAGTGTTTGCTGACCAACTAAAATATCGTAGTTGGTCGCATATGTCATTGCGCACTTGAGAAAAATAGGTGCGGGTGAATCTCCAGGCTTCACTCGGAAGCTAAGCTATAATGGCTCTTGCGTATAACCAGTGGTCTGCTCCACATGGCCAATAAAGGTGAGGATGGAAAATGAGCAAGGTACCAAATCATTGACCGTCAACCATAATTCTTGGGCAAGCCTTTTGCCGATCATAACTGATTCTGCCCCCGAATCCTTCATCACACAACAAGAAGCAAACCGAATAGCGTTGCCCCCAACCCGACTGACCACCAAAATGTTGGTATCATTCGCCATACGCACGACGCCAAGTCAAACGCAACGACGCTCGCAAGTAGGTCTAGCAACTACATTAGATAGATAAACTACTCCCGCGAATTCCAGTGAGTCATGAAACGTGGTCGACCCCCTATCATATGAGGTGTATGTGCATCAAAACACGCAATGGCCTCCCTTGAAAGCATTGCTCGCCGTTTGGCAGCTTAATTAGGATCCTCAATAGTAGGGAAGTCTACAGTGGCTTGAGCCACAGTTGGAGAATACAAGGATGCATGTCCTTCCAAAATTCTACTTGCTAGGAAGAAAATCTTAACTGGTTGGATGATGGGTGACGACCACTTCATCACTCTGAACAACAATGTGTGCACCATGTCAGTCGCCGAATTGGAAGCCTCCAAGCTTAAATTTGACCACATATAGATTAGACAGTATTTGCCAATCCAAAAGATAATGACAAATTTGCTTGACTAATCTGATTTACAGGATCATTGTCCCTAACTCGTAAACTCTCTACAGACTCCCCTGTGGTTGAAAGTGTGGCTCATGACAAGAATTAAGTATGTGTCACAACTGCCAAACTCACCACCTCCTTTGAAGCTCTAAACATATAATAATCCATAATGGAAGAACTAACCTTAGTTTGGGATGGAGCCAGTGATTCCAAGATTTGATGCCAAATTCTTGTATTTTTTTTCAAGGCGCCAATCTTTGCTTCCATCGTTTTTTCCTATTCGGAAGAAGGGCATTTTTTCTTAGATGGAGAATAAAGCAAATTTCCACCGTAGAATTATTCCACCCATAATGGGTACACTTCACATGCTATGGTAAATGATTACCAACCTCCTTCATTGAATCCTTAGCAGGGACAATTGGCTTCCGCTTCGGATTATTCACGGTATGGGCATGTTTATATTTTGAAGGAAAATCCTTCTTAGTGTGGCCCAAATGTCCATAAGACCAACAATATAAGGTCTTGTCCACCTCTATCTCTTTCAATCTTGCAGCCATGACCGAAGTCTTGTAGAATTTCTAGAATCCACTAGCAATGATACCAAGTGAGTAGCATCGTGCTCACACACGGCATAATCACACTGCTTCACAATGCCAAACGCCTCTGCAAATGTTGCATGTCCACCATAATTCATGATGATCTTGGGCAACGCTAAGGCGTGTGTCAATTTTTGAAAAAATAACCTCACCAAGTGGCTCTCCGTGAAAACACCTATAGATTCCTTGGCAAATTTGACCAACCTGAAGTTTTCTGCCTGAAGTTTATGATCCGCTACATTTGATATCGACGAAAACATCCGTATTCCTCCTCCAAATGGAGTTGGAATTCATGCAAATAATAAAACACTAGCGGAACCCCTCGAGAAACAAATGCCACTTAGGTAGCTTGGACATAATTGGAGAGCAAAAAAATATGGCTTGACGTATTCGCGGATGCGGAAGCAAGAACCTTTTTTTTAGGTTCAACCAAAAAAATCCTTTCAGGTCCATTACAAAAACGTCCTCCGTTTGCTTCGTTTTAACCACAAGAGCGGCCAATGAATTGGAAGCCGCGTATTTCTTTAATGTGGATACCAACTTCATCTGACTCTTCTAGTACCGCTCCACCTAACGCAACTTCATTCTTTGCTCATAAGTCTAGAGCCTTTCATGTCCAAATGTTGAAACAAAAGCTCAAGTACATATCAGTCATTAAAATTGGTATTGCGTTGTCGGTTTTCCCTCATATACGTCATAAACCAAAATTTCCAATCTTGTAGAGAACAGGTCCTTACTCCACCAAAAATCGGTCAAAACGTCTCTTCCATACCGTCAAAGGTTCATACCCAAAGAAAGTGAGACCGAGTGACAGTCTCCCACGCCAAAGTAGACTGAAAAACCTCGTTGAGTACTACCACTGGTTCAACGTCTGATCGATTATTTGATAATCCTGGACATAGAGAATGATATTGTTTACTCTGAATCGTAACCATAAATCCACAATGAGGTTGGTCTCTGGACCCAACAACCTATACTAATATGGTGTCAAAGTAATATGTAAAAGTTAAAATGTGAAAGGCAATCTACACCTACAACAACCACCAACTTGTCGGTCATCACTCTGACCTCACCCCCTCGACACCTTATCTCAAATTAGCACAACACAAATTTGGACAATGCTAACAATATACAACAATACAATCTGCTTCCGGAGAAGGTATCACAACAAAATATGGAAAACAATGCAATTATGACACATAATCATCTTCCTGAAACAACAGTTAAACAAAAATTGAAATTGGCTACGGACAATTAGCATTCGCCTACGGCTGGTGGTTAAAGATGAAATATCTCCCTTGCCGTTGGAAAGAATTTGCACATAAGCACATCTTTCATCTCTCCACTACCACATAAAAACTTTGTGTTACAAAATACAATTCGACCTTAACAATTATGTTATAAGGTCGAATGGTAATTCCATGTGTCATACAATTCTTAGTGGCAATTCCTCGACATTCCATGCACATATCCCTAAATAAATTCCAATGCCTGCCAAGTTGACCCCATGAATTCATGTATGTGGTTGCTTAGGTGCCTCCATTTATTTATTTTTTAACCAAAAGAAAAGCAAAACCCTTATGCCAAATACCTCTTCCAACTTGATGTACGTGAAGGAAAAATGAGCCAACAACACATTCCCCACAATCCCACGCCCTTTACGTGTTCTCAGATGCTCATACAAACTTGCTTGCAATTTCTTCCCCACGTCTTCAAGACCCCAAGTACCTTAACGTCTCATAAGGTGTTTGCATGAGCCAGTTTCGGATTGTCTCTGATCCCTTTAATTTTTGTTTTTTTATTAACGAATGCAACTTTAGCAAATATTCTTCCTAGAATTCGTAGTGATTGCCCCTCCAATACATCTTATTGAAGATCTTGTTTTTTTTGTTACCAATATATTTGGTTAATAAAAAAAAAAAATGGCATTTCCCCCCGTAGTTGTTGTTGTCGCAACTGCAACCCTGCTACTGCAGGGGGGGCCTGGTAGGGGCCTAGGGGGGGTAGGCTGGGGCTTGGGAATAGAGGGTAGAGGGGGAAATAAAAGGGGAGGAGGCTATGGTGGGCCTAGCTGCTGACCACCGCCACGTGCCGCGGGTTGATGCCAAACTGCCATCTCATCCAAGAGCCAGCCAAAGGCTTCGGCTCCTCCGCCTCTCTCCCTCATTTTAAATTTTCTTAAAATGATTTTTCCCTTAAAATTAGAATTAAAAGTGTATTTCAAAGATCAATGGCGTGAATTGAAGCTTGCAAACGACCAAATGACATGAAATTCCGTGGAGATCATAAAATTGCAGTCATAAATTGCAGTCATAAAATGTACGTTTTGTTGTAGTGAGAATTCAATAAATCATCACCATAATTTACCTTGATGTGCAACTCACAAGTAAGCATTTATTTTTTGTTGCTCTACAAATCCGCGGTGTTCTTCGTTCTTATATTCCGCAACTTCGTCACTCCTTGTCTTCACGCTCTTATTTGGATGTTATATCTCAGGAATGAAGAAAAAAAATGAAGGATTCTTGCCAAGTGATAATGAAGATAATCAAACCGTAATAAGAGCTCTAATTTACTCTTCAAATGCACACAATGATTCAAGTTATCTCTCACTCCGCCACAGAAGAATCCAAGAGTGTAAGTAAGTGGAGAAAAATTTAAGATTTATTGCAAAAACATGCAATCTTCACCTCACACAAATTGTCTCCACACACTCATTCACAAGGCTTGATTTGGCAAGAATTCCAAGCCAAGGATGAGGCTTCTCATTTAGGAACATCTCTCCACTTTGTAAAATTCATTCATCCAAATCTAAATGGATGAAATCCTATGGATAAGGTGCGGCTGATGACGTCACATACCATGATGAAACCCATAATAGGCAAGGAATGTAATCGGGGTGACAAGGTGTTGAAACTTGATCGAACCCAATCACATACATTACACCTACCAACATGGATAGCAACCTATTAGTATATGACAATCCACCAATTATGGTTGTGCAACATTGAATGTGTTCTACATACCCCAAAGTGACCAAAGTTCCTCATGTATGTGTACTATGTTGCATCCTACAATCCTTTTAGTAGATGCGCATGCATAAATTTGAGATTGTTTTTCTTCCAGTTCACGTGATTCCATAAAATATGGGCAACGTTGTCTATCATACCCTTAACTTATGGCCTTGGCCCTATGGCCCTACGTTTTTTCCAGCATAAACCATCTAGCCCCAATTAAGTAATTTTCCGATGCGTTTAGATTGCAATAAAGTCCATCTACATCCAAGTTGGAGGTTTACTCAATTAACATCCTCAAAATCTTATTTTTGGAGTAAAAATGCCCATCTAGCAAGTTTGCCAGTGAGCTTATCCATATACATAAGCCATTTCAATGATTGATGATCGCTTACCAAAGTAAAATTTTGACCATATAAATATGGTCTAAGATGAGAGATGGCGCACATTAGCCAGTGTGTCTCCATCATAAGGTGAATGGTTTGAGTCAATTTTGTTATTTTTGTGTGAAACATATGTGATAATATACTCTTGTCATACATCATTTTTTTTTATTCAATACCACTTGCAAACCCAATGTACTCCAATTTGTATGAAATTGAAAAGCTTTCGTAACGTTGGGATGTCAAAACACTAAGACATACCCAACCTTTGTTCCAATGTCTCAAAGGAATGACATTGCTCATGACCCCAAGTCCAATCTTGGTCCTTTGCTTGTAAACATAGTTAGTGGTTTGGCAATCAAGTTGAAGTCCTTGATAGTTTGACAAAAATAGTTGGCCAATCCGAGGAAAACACAAAGTTGTGGAATGTCGTTAGGTGTTGGGATCTTTTGCAAAACATCCACCTTTGCTTGTTGTACCTTACGTCCTATTGGTACAATCATATGTCCCAGATAAAGTAGGTGATAATGGAAACCTTTGCATTTTCTATGGTGTAAGCGTAAGCCCTACCTACTTAATTGCGCAAAAATTGATTGCAAGTACATCACATATTTTTGTGGTGAATTTCTTAAGATGATTACATCATCAATATAACACCATGGAAAGGGCAACCCTGCTAACACTTGATCCTTCACTCGCTCATACTCAGCTAGTGCAATTTTGAGACCAAAAAAAAAACTTAAAGTGATTGAGTTGATCTTTTCCATCACGATCAACCTCCCAAGATGCCATTTTGACTCAATATTGGAGCCAAATTGGAAACTAGTAATAGCCAGATTTTGAGTCTAATGTGTTGAGACCTCAAGTGTCCCCTACCACATCAAACAATTCCTCTAGGGTTGGCAGTGGGTATTGGTATGGTTTTGTCTTTTAGTTGATTGGACGGTAGTCCACACACTTTTTTTTGTCCAATTACCAAAATAATATTTGTCCCGCACTGCTTGGCATCGTTGTGCCGCTTAAAATGTCAGCCACAAACCCCCACCCTTTAGCGTCGTAGTCCGGGTCAGAGCCCATGGCTCACATGCACTAGTGTAATCTCCCTTATTCCTTGGAGTCAAAATCCCAATGCTACAACAAGATGAATATAAAACACATGCCTTTTATTCAGAGAGCACAGGGCTAAAGCATTTAGAAATACTCCTCGCTCTTGTGGTCATTGACGCGTCATCATACCCATCACCAATCACCCCCACTCCACACCTGAGTTTTCCTAACACACCATCCTAGCATGACCTAAATTCAATTCACTAACCTAGCCACATTCATAATTGGCCACCACCTGTGAAGGCAACTTGGCTAACAAGCTAATCCAACCCCCAAATCCTAACTGCTACCTTGTTTTAGTGTGCCCAATGATGCCTTGGTGCCCCTGGTCTTGAATCGGTTTCCCCTCCTGATCTCCTTCCCACTATGGCTCAACTGCCATCTGCCTCCGTCAACTGGGCCACAGACTCTTCAGCTGAGCTGCCACAGTAGCCTCCTGCCACCGAGCTCGGCGAATTCCCGCTACCTCAGTCGGCAAGTTAGACTCCTGTAATCAACTAGGCTTCCGCTTCGAAGCGGTTGCGCATTTCAGCTCCCTGATTACCCGTCAATCGAATGAGGGAGAGTCTGAGTTGATCAGTGCCCACTTCCCACCTCACCTCAGGTCACTTGCAAGGCAGGAGACAAGCGACCTGATTCTTCCCTCTCCCTAATTCTTCCAATGCAAGCATGTACTCCACTGGCCGCTGCCATGCCGACACCGAGCTCCTTCAATCAACATTGCGTGTTGACAATCCCCGCCTTAAGATACCTGCTCACTCAGTCCAACACCAATTCTAGTGTTGATGCCATTGATGCTGAGGTAGATGTCCAATGTAGATTAGCCTACCAATTCATCCAGGGCAAGGCACTGGTCGTGAGCATCCTCAGACATCCACACCAAAGAATTCCCCTGTTTGGCTGTCCCAATGCATGAATGCATTCGCCCATCAGTGCTATGATCTCTTGCGTTGGGGCTTGCACAACACCCCAGCGATCCAGTAAGCACGACCTCCAATTCACCCTGCCCACTCACTTCGAGCACTCGAACCCGGTCTTTAGCTACCTCGGAAGCGCTCAAGCTGACCTAGCCGAGAAAATGGATTCAGGTCAGGTCACTTGCCTTGGTTGAAATCTCCTCACCAAAGCCTAAGCTCGGGAGCTCTTCCAACCATCGATATATATATATATATATATATTTTTTAATTTTCTGAGGCCCCTCCCACTAGAAGCTTGAAAATCCAGCAGGGGCTCCCCCCTCCGGCCAGCCTCTTGGTCATTATGTGTATGAAAGAGAGTGCTCCCAGGCCCGAGGCTTCCAGGCCACTTTCTACTGATCCGAGAAATCCGAGGCCGATCCATTTGAGAAGCCCCCCCTCTAAACCACATCACACTCATCCTAAAACGAACAATACTTTGGTCTAATTCTCCATCCTACACCCACACTAACCTAAGTCATGTCCCAACTAACTCTAAGTCTCTTCTAACAATTAATTAATTTCCCAAACTCTATAAGTCTAGCCTCAAGCCCAAGTAACTCCCACCTAAGCCTTCAAACTTAACTCAAACCTAAACTCAAAGTCTCACTCTGTTCATCTTTTTGAATATTCAATATAAATCTAAAGCCTAAGGTTTTAGTGTTTTTAGGATTAAGAACACATGTGGGTACCAATTTGGGCTCACATGAAGAAATATTGAACTACCAATTGATTTTTTTTTCTTGCTTATCTTTCCCTTTTCAACTTAACTTCTCCACTCAAATAACCTCAACTTCTTTTAACTTTGATTCTTTTTATCCTTTTAGCATTTCTAGGGTGTGTTAAATTATGTAATTTCCTTGTATTTGCCTTCTAGTTGGTAATTTAAACATGGGGGGCACATTCTTGGGCTTACAAAAGGGTAGATATTTTTCTAATGATATTATTTTTGGTGATATCAAAATTTTGAGCACTATGAACTTGAGATTCATGTAATTGTGATTGCCGGGAGGTCAATTGACTTCTTATTCCATTAAAGGAACAAAATTTGATCCTTACCTTCTTACTATGTTCATTCTAGTTGTGAGAACTAAAACTGTTGTGGTGTATATCTAAACCCTAACCCTCTTATATATTGCATACACGTGTGCTCATGCCTTATTTATCGGGGGGCTATTTATTTTGTAGAAAATATTATAAGGTATGGTATTTCTCAAAATAAAGGTAAATGTTTGTATTCTAAAACACCCTATCAATATTTATAAATTTTGGAGGGAATCATTTTAAAATATCTTAGTTTACTTATATTGCCAAAGAAAATTGGAAAGAAAATTGCAATTCAAACAACGCGCTAAAATTTTCCCTCTCAGCACGTAGGTAAAGAACATTAACTTCACATTGGATACGTTGGTTCACTAATGTTCAAGCTAGCAGGCTTGCAAAGTCATTCATCAAAGTTTTTTCAATAAAAATTTACCTCTTTTCATTCACTAGTATAGACCCTAGACCCTAGACCCACTACCCCTAGTAATTGTTTCCATGTTGTTTCACATGAACTATAAGATAAAATAGGCCATTAAATGTGATGTTATTTTACATGTAAACATGTTTCATTATTTTAGAACCCTCTACATTATATGTACGTTTTTTTGCAAGTGACCCCCTCGAGGATATTCCAAGTTTGAAGTAAGTGATCTTAACGTTATAGAATAGGAAAGCTTTATATTGAGGTAAGGTAAAACTAATTACAAACAAAAAAATTGTGTAGAAAAAGGACAAAGGTTGTCCAAGTGGAGGAAGGGAGTGCCAAAAGACTATGGTCTGGAAAATTGAATTGAATCCTAAGAGGCGATTGTTGTTGTAGTATTGAGAGGATATATTAGTCTAGGTGAGTGATTCAACCAGAAAGAAAATAAAAAAACAATGACCTTTGAGGATAGACATGAAGTTGAAAGGCCATTGGCGAGGGAATTAAGAGATAACTCAAATCAGAGGAAGACGATCAACTAAGCAAATAACGGTGAGAACCTTGATTTATTAGTTTCTGACTATAACATATGTAAAAATTACTTAAGAAGGGATGTTCAAGGTACCCAGACTAAAGTCTATCCATGGAATTGAATGGAAGATTAATCAATGAAGACAATAAATTATGGAAGGATGACTGTACATCAATTTCATATTACATTAAAAAATAAATTAACATGAGATTATTGACTATGCCAAAATGCCATTGACTTTTGTACAAAGACTCTAATGGGATACACATGCAAGACAATTGACTTTGCTTGTGCCTATGCTTGTGCACCACAATTGGTGCAATGAAAGTGAACTCACTGCTAGATTATTGTTTGGATAAATAAAGTGAGGTGAATAACAATCACAATTGCATGCACTGACATTGAGAGATTTACCCACTAAATAACAAGATGTTTTTTAATTAAAATCCAAAATATATAAAAAAAACCTTGTGTTTTTCCTAAATAAACTTATCTGAGATACCTAGACTATACAAAAATCATCTTTTAAGTCTTCTTTGAGTATTTCCATAGAGTTGTTTGTAACCAAAATCTAAAGTACATAAAGATTGGCATGAAAAATCAAAACTTGCACAATACCTACACAACATATTTTAATCATGTAATTTCTCTAATTGGGAAACCACCACCAAAAAAAACTAAAGTTGTGAGATTGGTTTTGGATTGCCTTACATGTTTTATCCAATTATTAAAGGACAAAATCATTTTAATCACCCATGTTAGTAGGCCTTCCTCATAGTGAATTAATACCAAAAAAATTACCACTAATTTTCCAAAAAAGACTACCCAAGGAGGGGTAGGGTACCACATTGACCAAATGCAAAACATGTATGCCCTCAAGGTTTGATTTTCCTCCAGGACTCATTGTGTTAGATTTCATTAATCCTTTGTCCCATTCCCTCATAAAATGTTCATTTAGTTGATATGATTAAGGCTATGCCTTGTTTTTGAACATACGGATAATTTGCTTCATGCAAATGAGGGCATCATTTATAAGATTCCATAAAATTTTAAAATGCACAAAAATAATCATATTTATGGTTTTTTACAAGGGGGAAATTCTTTATGCCACATGAGTGTAGAATAGGGTATTATTTGAGGCAATCCATGTATCTATATACTAGGAAAATTAAGGTGCGGTGGTGGGAATCCACAAAATATAGACACATGTCCAAGTAGTTTTGCAAAGAAAACTATGTGACAGAATAAATAGGAAACAAATGTGGAAAGGTGAAGGGCTACAAATGCAAAAGGTGGGCATGGTAAGCTAGCTAGGGGGAGGTGGCAAACATGAAATTAAGGTGGGACATAGCATAGGCAATTGAATAAAGTTAGACAATTTATAAGAAAGGTTAAAGCATGGTTGTGGTTGTGGGGAAATTGAGGACATGCATGGACATATGCTTACATGGGTGCATGGGTGGAGGGAAGCTAGCATGGGAACGGTGAGGGGTGAACAATGAAGGGTGAACAATGAGCGGAGAGCAATATCATGTGAGTAGTGAGCAATACCATAAGATTTAAGTTTCCATTATAACTATATTCGATGAAATTTCAATAATTTGGCAATGAATGGAACGTAATGGGACATTTTTCACTTAAAAAATTAACATTCTTATTGTGAAATCTTATTAAACGTCTATTACCATGTAATCAATCTAGCATATGTGTTTTTTAAAATAAGCTTCAATATATTTCTTGAATATATAGCTTGAATGTTAGTACGTGGGCCACGAATTAGCTACAACCACCTACATGTATTGAAAATTTATAAAGTCTATATATATCAACAACATAATAACATTCAACATTAGTTGCAACCCTATATGATGTGGGTATGATGCGCATGACTTTGTTGTAGTTTAAGGTTATAGCCATATACATGAAGGTGTTTGCAATCATCTAGTCAACCTAGCATAGATACATGAACACAAAATACACATGTATTGTAGTATAATTCATTGGCGTTTTCTCTCCACTTTGCCATATGTTGTAAGTGTTGTATTTTCTCATTTGTTCCCGTGCTCTACAACATGTGCATTTAGTTTATGCTAAGTTGTTTTGGAATAACAATTGGTAGGGTGGGTATATGTTTTATTGGGTTGCTAAATGCCAACACATAAGTTTAATAATAGAATCAATTATCAATCAACAAAAACTCAATTTTTGCAATAACTAAGGCATGCTTTGAATTTACGTCTCCTACATTGTCTTAGTAAAAAAAGGATCAATGAATGTGACAAAACATGGTATTATGTATAACAATTGGGTACATTCAATCTAGATCATGCACATAATGACCTTTTTAAATAAATACCTTCTCAATGCATACATATATTACAACACATATTAATTGTCCTCCTTAAGAATGAACTAAGATCATGTGACAAATTAATTGTTTGTAATAAAAAAAACCACAATCTTAATTGTTTAAAGGATTGTGGAAGTTCTTATTTGTGGCTGCACTAAATTACAACCACCAACATGGATTGTGTTTCAACATCCTTCATGTATTGTGCACATCTAATCCTTGCAAGGTTTTTGTTTTGAAATTGCAACAACAATTGCATGTGTTTTTGGGTGAAGCTATTGACACTGGCAGACACTTGGATAATCTTCTACATTCATGATCCATTTTGGCTACAATATATATATTGAATGTGCAACAATTTCACACTCCAATCCACTATATATGGGCAATGTTTTCCATGAATTCCTTAAAATTTTACACAATAAATATTATTAACTACCATGATTTTAGAATGGTTTTATAAATCATAATTGGGTTGCAACATTTTTAGATTGCATATCACAAAAATCAACCATACTTATTGTATAGTATTTGTTATTGCACTTAGGGTATGAGTTTGTGGTATTATCCCTCAAATGTTTAAATTTCAAACAAAAGTTTGAGGATCACGATACAAACAATCCATCATTTTGATATTCATTGCAATGTAATGATTGAACCCCTAAACATATCAGGGTTGGCATACAAAAAGAATGCTTGAGCAGTTTTTTTCACTAGGTGGTACCTAGCATTTAACATGGATGTTTCCCCAATAAATAACCTTCAACCTCAATAATATTGAATCAAGGCATGCAACCATGACTTGTAAATTGTAATCTACTTGAAGGTTTGGATCCAATCCTCCACCTATGGGTTTGTATAGACAAATCAATTTGTTCTCAGATTGTTGTTGCCATTTGTTGTGGACCATTTCCACAAGCTTGCAAATTGACAATGGGCATGTCATAAGTGCACATTTAATCTTGGTTATGAAGGCCCTATACAAAACAATATGTGCACTAAGAGGTTACAAAGAAGGATTGAACAAACCACCTCATGACAACCACCATGAACAAATTAAACATTGTTCATTGTCTCAAAAAATTTGCTTGTGTTGGAACAACATTGATGGCTTGATATACTTCTAGGTTATGTTTTTCAAATTAGTGCACCAATGAAAAAAACATGTGTGCTCACGGCCAACCATGGTAGATTTGGTCACCGTCGTCATTAATCTTCTTCACAAGGTTTGTGCATTATCCATCATGACAATGCATGTAGAGTTTTCAAAATCTAGGTTTGTATTGTTCCATCTTCAAATTGTATATCACACCATACTATTGGAAGGATCTTACAATATCAATATCAAACACATCACATGCAAACCTTGTCTAGTTTTTCAAACATTTTACATGATCAAATATGATCCACAAGGTCACTATGTCACCAACCTATACACGCTTCACCAATGTTTAATATGGTAGATAACTAAATTTTTTAAGACAAAAACTTTGTCTTACAACTAACTTGAAAAACAATTGTTATGGAAAAATTTGAAATCCTCTTTGAACAACATGCTATTGTCCATGATAACGATTTTTTTTTCACAAATTTCTTTGACCTAAACCCAAGATTACAAAAATAAAGCAAAGCCAAAGTTTTGAATTTTTCATGACAACCTTCAAGTAGGTAACCCATAGATAATGGCCTTCACCTTGCATTGGGAATATCAAAATTTATTTTTCCAAGATAGTTTGTTTGGTGCCATCATTGTCCACAATATTTATGGAATGGGGGCTTTCATCATATCCTTTGCAAACATATATTAACAATGTATAGTGATCGTACAAATGAATTTTCTTTGTTATTTTGATAATTCTTTTTGCTCACAAAAAATAATATACCATTTACCATTGGCAAAGTATGTGGAGTTTGGGAGTCTGCTTGGACACTACCTCCTTTGCCACTAATGTGCATGGGGTCATGGAATAGTTTGACTTTTGTTCATGTTGGATTATACACCTCATGAAGCTTGTTGTTGGGAGCCGGCTACATTGTCTCTCACGTCCTCAACGTAATCATCCAAAATTTATTTGGAATTGCCAGCTACATATCATTGCACCTAGAAAATTAAAACCTTAATTATCAGCCTTTGACATTGACACAATGCCACCCCCCACCTCATCCTGTCGATTTCTTTTGTATTCCAAATGTGCAACCATACAGTCTGTCTTATATAATAATTCCAACTTGCAAAATTTTCAATCCACCATCTTAGACATTGGCGTTCATTCCTTGGGCAAAAACCAAGGCTTCCATTTGTCTCACATAACCATACCATTTTCCACTTGCAAAAAATGCCTAAAGGTAATCAAGGTCAAATGGATCTGGTGAAAATGATGAATGTCAATGAAATGGGGACTTTATAGACTTGGTGCATTCATTTGCATGAATCAAAAACATCATTTAATACTTATTATTAATAGTCATGTTCAACCCCAAACTTATTGTAGTAACAAGTATTTGGATATTTTGAAAAATTGACAACGCCTTACATTCGATATGGTAGTCGACTACAACCATGAAAACAAACCAAAAATTACGTACACAAGGACAACTATTGGCTATTAAATAATTGACAGCGTTGCATCAACTTCATTGAGCTGCCCATGTTGATCATTTAATAACAGTTGATAGGGTGGTTGACATGGTTTAACTGCATTTTAACAGTTGATTGTCTTGGTTGATTGCAACCTATTAGTCGATAACTAAGTTGCAATTATTTTCTTTGGTGGATTACCCCTTGGAGTTGACCAAAGGTTTTTCCATCTTGATCATTGGATGCGACTGCATCCAACAATCGTGATAAAAAAAGACCTTTCCCATGGGGTTTTAGATCCTTCCAACCTGTATGTCGGGTAGAAGGTCTCATTTGATGTCACTTCTAACCAACCCTCCTCAAGTGGAACGTTGGGGCCTAGCATACTAGCATACTTTGCATTATGTACAAAACATGATAAAAAAACATTGGAACACCAATGGCAGGGTCAACTCTTTGCCAAATTTGGATTGGATTTTGGGGCATTGAGTTGTGGATTCCACCATTTCGGCAATTTGTGTTTGTGAATGTAGTTCTACACAAATAAGGCAAGTTGTAGAATGCCATGCTCATGGCCACCTCAAATTCCCGAGATGTTTTGAAATATTTGGGCTTGCCCATTATCACAAAGGTCCATTGTTATTGTACGAAAATGTGTTTCCCAAACACAATTTTCTTCTATTTGGTTAATTTGGAGAAAACATGTTGAACGTACATAGGAATTGTACGAGTTTTCCCTCTTTACCAATGTGGGCTTCATGAAGTCCTACCCTGCCTCCCCCATAAGAATTCTCATGGAGGCTTCTGAACTTGTACCATTTTTTAACGCCATTTTATTTGCCTAATTGACCTCTTTATTCACAATAAGGTTCATCTTGGGCACAAGTTTGTTGATCTTGTGCACTATGTTTTTTTTTTTTTTTTTTAATGTTGAATGAAATTTTTTTAATCAAATAATAGAACGGATAAACCAATTTTGGTTTTATGAAGGCAATCTTGGGATGATTCCAAAACCATTTCATTGTTGGCACAATATAGAGGATGCACATTGCCACTCTCCATCTCTATTTTGTTGAGATGCTACAACATCTCCCTATCTAGGGGTCTCACTTGTTTGAATGTTGATGTCTAGCACATTGCCATCCCCGTGTTGGGATTGATGTATTCCCCTATCTATTGTTTCTTAAACACCTCATTCCATTTGTTCCACATAATTCCGAAGGAAGTAATCAAATAGATATTTTTAGCAAATCCAATTATTTTAGCATTTGTGGTAGGCATTGTCGAAAGAGCTGAATTTGTTGATCATCTTGTATTTGAAGTCAAGTGTACAACAATAAAATGGACTAGCCACAAAACTTACACCTTTACATGATCATTTCTTGTGGGGACAAAACTCAAAAAATTAAAACAAAATGTAGGAATGAGGTTTTGTGCAGTTGCTTGAAATTGTACTTACTTCCAAATTGATGTTTTGGTGCTTGGTGATCTGTTCCTCAGAGGTCTGATGTTGAACCTTCACACCTACTCGGGTGCCATGATATTCATTATCCAAGAGGCTTGGATATGTCACTCAGTCTTTTGACATTGAGCCTTCCACACCTTTAGCATATTTTGTAGCCTGTTGGGATCATTCAAATTATTGATATGCTAGACTTTCTTGGCACATTGTGTTCACCATCAATCAATGAAAAATATTTTTTCTTAAGGTTGTTCCACATGTCTAGTGTGGGCATCTTTGACAAGCCTTGGGGCATGACAACAATTGTTTGCCTATCATCCTTGATTTTCTCACCCATGATTGGGTGATAATCCAATGTATGTAATCGTTTTTCTTTGCATGTACAAGTTTTGAGAGGTGGGATTGGTTGATGTTCACATCAAACTTCAACCTCCTACCGATGAGAAAAAAATAATTATATTTTATAATGAAAATGGCAACTATCTTTTAGATTTCATCCGCATCTATTCTTTGCCCATGTTTCAACATCTTCAATTCTAGATAGAACTTCACATCAGTCATGCCCAATTTTTTTGTCGTTTTCTTCAAAGGTGTGTTTTTCCTACTATTGGAAGGCATGCCCATGTTTGTTTTATTGGGGCCATCCGTTGTGGAATTTTTCTAAACACCACTATGGTTTGTATTGGGTTAGATTTCATGAAGATCCCACACTCTTGCTCCATGGCCTACTCACTCTGGGTGAGTGGGTTTTGATTTTTTTTAGTTTTGTCTTATTAAGGGCATTATTGGCAAGCTTGAATTTTTGAAACATGTTGGCCACCCTTGAGTTGGTAATGGTGTTTTATATGAAAAATGTCTCGGGTTTGATAACGTCCTCATATACACAATTCTACCTTGCATAAGCATTACCAAATGCCTTAGTGAATTGGTCCATGATGATGTGGGTGATCTCAAACGTAAATTTCTTTAAAATGACATTTACGTACTCCACCATTGCTTGCACCAATGAAATCTCCCAAGATGTCCATGTTGGGCACGTGAAATTTTTGTGACTCTCCACCTTCAAAACAAAAAAGATTTTATATATTAGACCTTCATTACTTAAACAAACCACTTCATAACGTTGTCAATCTACGGCACATAAGGTGCATCCTAGGGAGTCTTGTGCACCGCTGAGATTTGGTTGGGCACCAACTTGAACCACCTTTCATTTGGGTTCCTCTTCAACACCGTCCACAAAGGCTCACCAATGTTCAGTGAATGTGTAATTGGTTTCAGACAGTCAACCAAAACCATTGCCGCCTAAACTGATTTTGTGTCACTATTGATGTTAAAGTGATTGCATTCTGGAAGAATTCAAATACAAAAAAATTTCCTCCATAATTGGATAATAAACCATTTAACAATGGCAAAGCTTAGGTATGTGGATCACTCGGAAAGACACAACCAAAATTTATCATTGTGAACTGTTTCATTCTATTACCATCAGGGAGGATAGACTTTGGCAAGCCATTCTTAACATAGTATTTTTTGGTTAACCGATTGAGATCAATAGCATGATTCAATTTTTTTCACATCTTTCAATAATCTACCATTTCACAATGGCAAAATTTAGGTATGTGGGTCCCATAGAATGATATATACAATGTATGTTGTTGTAAAATGTTTAATTATATTGCCATCATAAGGCAAAGATTTGGACAAACCATCAAAACTTATTATTTTTTCACTTGATCAACCGAAGCAACTTGTAGATGGGAAGATACAAAGAACCATTCAACAATATCAAAATTTAGGTCTACTGATCAAACTTTTAGATTGATTAGCATACCATAATTTAACATTGATATTAGATTGCCATGGAATGTTTCTAAAGAAATGTTTGAGTTGGTCAATGCAAATTTCTCAAAGATATCACATCAAGAATGAATAAGTTTGCAATGTTAGATTTTTTACGATAATTTTTTTGATTCGCATACACAAGTTTGATACCGAAAGTTGTCACATTTTATTGGCATTTTGGAAATCGGTCAACCAATCAAAAAATAATTCCACCAAATTACTATCCATTAAATGAACTACATCGTTTCTCCTAGTTGGCACCAAGTTTAGTCTAGATTTTTTTTAAAGTTTGAATGATAGAAATAATATTGTCATTTTAGTTAATTGATACAAAAAAGTTAATTTTTTTGTTTTTGGGCTTACTCTTTTGTTGTCCACTGTGTGGTTTTTAAATGTATAAGATAGTTTTGTCAATAGTTTCGGTTGACCCCCCATAACTATTGGTGGTTTGGGTTTCTAAGTTTTGGGCTATGAACCAAAACTAATTTTTTTGTTAAAAATTTTCATGGTTCCATCAGTAGTTTCATCGGCCACTCAAAGATCATATAATCTAAGGTATTTTTTCTTGATTTTATAAAGTTTTGTATCCAATTTTTTTCATAATTTAATTGCATTTTGGTGAAAATGTTATTCCAAAAATTTGGTCAACTGCTCAAAACCAAGTGTGAGTTTTGCTCCCTTTGTCTCTCTCTATGAATATTACTCTCTTTGATTTTTGTCATCTTCTTTCATTTTCTCAAGCTCCCACTTTTTTGCTTTTTTTTTGTTGCTTTATTTTGTCTCTCTACCTCAAGTGGCACAATATTTCACAGAGGGAGAGAGAGAAGATAATGAAATTGGGGTTTAGCCTCTCAAAAACATACCTTTCCTCTTTTGCCTCCTTTTCATGAGAAAATTATATTGCATGTGGGTTTAGGTTTTAGGATTTATAAAATTTAATGGTTTTTCTACTTACCCCATCAACTCAAATAAGGTAGTTCAATGATTACCAAAAATAAAACCAAAAATGAAATGAGCTTACCATTCTAGACTAAATAATTCACACAGTTGGAGAAACATATATGACCATTTCATGAGGATGTGAATGTTAATGAAATACAACTAGCTAGTCATGGAAACAAAGTTTGAGAAATTCTACATCCTACCAACCTAGTGTCATGGGTGATGGATATTTTGATGAAAAATAATTTGGTACATGAAATTCATGGAAATATTATAAATTCTCAATTTTCAAAGATTCTTACAAGTAATGACAAATTTCAGTTTTGCCAACACAAGACATGCAACCTCACCTCCAACCTTTACTTATAAAATAAAACCAATCTCACAACACGGTCCACCATTTCTTGCCAATGTGCTCCCACGTGCTAATCATTGGCTAGGCGCACCTTTGTCATGTCCAATTGGATTGAAAAGTTGAAGCCATGTATAAAGTTTTTTCATGGACTTGCTTGCTATTTTTGGCATATTAGTAGATGAATTAACTACCAATTAGGGCATGTTTATATTGAATCAAGGTTTTGTATTTGCATTATAATTCATTCTCACAGGTACCAACTTAGCCTCAAAATTCCACTCTGAGCCAATCCAATCATCTCTTAAAACCTCGCCGTCCAACCTCTAATCATAAAATAAAACCAATTCCACAATATGGTCTGCAATTTTGTTCCAATGGGTTCCCACGCATACATTATGAAACTGAAAGGGAATTTCTTAGAAGTATACTTTGTAGCAAATATAGAGACTAAAATCCTATCCATGAAGCAAAAAAATAATTAAGGGTGCTAAAAATTCCTCAGAGAAGTATAAATAACTATCTCTTCAAAAAATTAGTTTTTTATATTTTTATCCTCCTCGAGCTCATGGAACATTTTTCAAAGGAAAGAGTATAAACAAGTATGTGTACACACCATGCTCATGCCCTTGTATTCCACCGTAGCATACAGAGGGTTATGGTTGATGGACCAAAACCGGCCCTTAATAATATGTGTGGAGGTTTTAGTCGGTCAACTAAAAACTTTACTAGAATAATTGGTGTACAAATATTAGTCAGCCAATCAAAACCTTGACCTTAGTATTTTGTGTAGGTTATAGTCAATTGATCCAAACCCTGATTGGTGTGCAGATTCTCATCATTGCCAACTTAATATATCAACCAACAAAAATATAGTACCCATTGATCAACGTCTATTGTTTGGTTTGACTTAGTATTATATGAGTTACCTATGCATACAAAGAGTTTAGACCTAGTCACTTAGTTAAGGATCCCTTTTTTTTTTGCTTAATTGCTCGAAAAATTTAGTACATGGAATTCATTGTTTCAATTGTTTTTTTGTTATGTATAGTCATACTATTCATGGAGGGGATCAATGGGAACATGGATTGGTCCACAAAAGAAATGGTGGATGTTTTTTTGTTTGGAGAATAAAATTGAAATTGTTGGAAAATGATGAACACCGTGGATCATTCCTTTGCAATACTCTAAGGAGACTCACAATGAAACATCATATAAACTTATAGTTGCTTAAAAATATCATGCCTCGTTAGTATGCTCAGTCAAATTCAATTGGATATGAGCTTTGTTCCGTTTTGAGCATCACAACTGTTTAGAAATTTTGAATTCATCATCATCACCCGCATATTTGGTAGCCATCTTTCTTT
Source organism: Polytrichum commune (assembly GCA_950295325.1). Lineage (NCBI taxonomy): Eukaryota > Viridiplantae > Streptophyta > Polytrichopsida > Polytrichales > Polytrichaceae > Polytrichum > Polytrichum commune. The sequence goes on from OX485806.1 coordinate 50,145,212, forward strand.
CAAAGTGCTAGCTCACAAACATAACCTTGCTCTGATACCACATGTCGCAACGCTTTGCTAGAACCCCTTAACTATTTAGACCATTTGTCAATTTAGGCAAGGTTCGTGAGGGATAACCCCTCACATTCCACCCATGTGAATGGTTAGCTCCCAATACTGTGGACCTCTTAGCCCATAAGAAGGGAACCAACCCTCTTACTCATGCATTTAAAAATCTCCCTTTAATTGATAACCAATGTTTAGATGTGGATTTCCATTCATGAAAGTCCAATCTTAAGTTGATCATCGCGTTGTTGGAGCAACACTATAATAAACCAAACCATACTAGGCAAATATGCCCTCACGTTGGGCCAACACTCATGGAGGCCATGTTGTTCGGCCTTGGGTGGGTTTGCCTGACCATGCCGCCTCACCCATATAAGTCTCTAGGACTTTGGATAGGACCTTGTGAGGCCAAACCACCCACCCTTATGCGTCGTAGTCCGGGTGAGGGCATGTAGCTCACATTCAATGCCTATGGCATCCTTCCCCTTCAACCTCCTCAACTTACACCACACTCGACATCAATATTGGCACACCAATTTATTCCATAATGGAAGTACAAGCATTAACAAATGCTTTCCTCTACCCATTCCCTCTTTCCTACACTCCCTCATAACCCAACACTAAACCCCTACCTAAGTCTCACTTTCCTAAGGCCACGATCTTGCCCTTTGTGGCCCCCAAATCTATAAAAAATCTAATTTACTAACCTAGTTCTTCACCATTTGTCTAATTAATTGTTCCACCCCTTAAAGCACCCCTAATGCTAACTGCTTCCCCCTTTCTCTTCCGTTCAGTACCGGTATTGGGACCGGGAAATTGCCCTGTTTGGCTCGGGGACCAGCCCGTCATCGCCCGTCACTGGGTCGGCGAGGGCTCCAGGCCCAGTTGCTAGTCTCTCCCGCACTTGCCTTCGGCTGCATCAGCAAGCCTCCCCGCACTCAATCTCAGATTCAAGGGAACAGTCACCTCCGCCTGCGGCTGCATCAGCAAGCCTCTGTCGCATTCCATCTCAGATTCAAGGGAACAGTCACCTCCGCCTTCGGCTGCATCAACAAGCCTCTTCCGCATTCACCCTTGGCCATATCAGCTAGCCTCTCCGCATTCCATCTCAAATTCAAGGGAACAGTCACCTCCGCCTTCGGCTGCATCAGCAAGCCTCCCCGCATTCAATCTCAGATTCAGGGGAGAACCACATTCGCCCTTGGCCGTATCAGCTGGCCTCTCCGCATTCAATCTCAGATTCAAGGGGATAGCTAGGGCCTTCCTGGTTCCTCCTCCTCCGAGCCAGAGCACACCTGCCGAAGTGAGCTTCTCGGTCCATCATCCCCCTTCCTCACACTGGACCTGCACCTATCCTCAAAAACCCCGGGACCCCCCCAGAATGGGCAGGGGTGTTGCCTAATTCGAACTCTAAAACCCTGCCTCTACTTCCCGCGGCTTAAACACACCTATTCCTAATTTAATCACCCCCCCTCATTAACTCTAACCATTTCATAACATCAATTGCACACACTTAGCGTAAGGCTAAAAATCCAGTCCCATTCCAAATTTATATTTTGAATAGATAAAATAAAACCACAATAAAATCCTAATAAATTACTAAGGGTTTAGCAACACATGTGGGCACCATTGTGGGCTCACAAGCCCTTACCCCACCGTCAAGAAACCCTTTGTCTCTCTCCCAAAGGTTGCGGCCAAGTAGACGTTTTTCCTTAGCTACTAGGGTTAGACGCCCCTAGCAGCTTCAGACCACCATAACTTCTTCTCATGATCTCTCAAGCAATCAAGCGACCACTTCATCGACATCTATTCTTTTCATACATGCCAATGAACTCCTCATTTGTTTCATTTATGCAAGAATTCAGGAAGTTATGGCTGCTCAACCCTTGGCAGCCCTAGGCTCCACTCCTAGGTCGCTGCTATCCTAGGGCGTTGTCCCTAGGCATCGTCGCACTAAATTGTCATATCTCCTAGCTCACACCTCTGATTAAGGTGTTTTTGAGCATTTTAGAATTCAGCCGCCATAAGCTACTCATAGCTCATGGCGTTATCGAGTGACTCCTAATCTCTATGGGTGGCCTGCGTTTCCAATGTCCGGGGCCCTCACCCACACTAAGATCATTTGGGCTTTCTCACCAATGATGCCACAAATCCCAAATGTCATTTCGGGGTCCCCTTGTGCCTATGGTATTCGAGACACTCCTCACGGAGAGGTGCATGACAATATTGAACTAGAGCCACATGTAGAGATTCTGCTATGGACTGTATATGTGGAGCCCATTGCCAGAAATTTTGAGCTGCCATATAACACAACTTTTGCTAGTGTCCCTACCTATGTTGACCAATTCTCATTTCTAGCAAGGATGACAAATGCTTTCACATTGCACGCATGTAAATTAAAAGCTTCCAATGTCTTGGACCTCCTAGCTTAGAGATGGGTGACCAACCCTCCTACATTTCCATTGGGGACATTTCCCTTAGTCAGTAGCCGATGGTAAGTATCAGCCTTAAACCCCCACCCTTGTGCTTCGTAGTCCGGGTGAGAGCCTAAGATTCACATGTGATTGATTGATATGGACTAGCACATGTGGTCATCCTCCAATACTCCACAAGACATATAATAAGTCCACTTCTTTTTATTCTTTTGGCATAAGTTTGAAGCCTTGAGAAACACTCCACAACCTCATGCTTATAGCCAACACACACTTCCTAATACATTCTTAATCCTAGCAAGAAGCCATCACTACTCTAATGAGTTTAATTATGTCCTTCCAAGCTGCAGCCACATCAGCTAGGCCTTTAATCTAGCTATGCCCTTACTATCTTAATTGATTACTATCCCTAATTTATGAGCCTAGTGATCCACCAGATGATCTTCGGCAGCAAACTCGGCCATTGTTGACCCAGCAGCCTACTTTAATGAACTCAGTCCCCCGTTCACCCCCTGCTGTACTCGGAAATCCTTCCCTGGTTCAGCAGTTACAAGAGCAACTTTGCCCTCTCCTCTTGTGGTCTCGACCTTCACTCCCACTCTAGCTCCCAGAGTGATCATTCACTTCAATGTCCAACCTGCGATCGAAACCAGGCCCAAAAGCCCAATTGTGAGCACTCAATTAATTCCCAATCCTGGAAATAGAGTTCCGATGGTCTCTGCCCACCTAGCAGTTCGAGAGGTTCTCTCCAGCCCGTATTGACTTGTCACATGCTCTGGCAATTGTGCCTCTGCTTTGATCTGCCGAGGTAGGATGTCTTACAGAGGAGGCTCAATATTTCCCCTTTCCACTCGCCCATCTGTTTGGTCAGTTCCACTTTGCGAATGTCATCACCGAGATTAATCTAGCCCTCACCCAATCAGCTGAAGCCTCGTTGGTGGTGTTACACTCTGTTTTGCTAGGTTGACCCTGCGATTCAAAGTTGATGTTGCGGCATGGACCTGATGCCTACACACGGGTAGGTCACTCTAAGGCATTTTTGTGCACCACGTGCGGCTGGGGTTTTTTTTGTTTTGGGGCTATTTACCTTCAAGGGTTGATTTAAAGCCTCCCTATAATTACTTAAATTTCAAAAATGGCCCATTTGTTTGCACCCTTCCATTACTTATATTGTCCAAGTCACTGCAATTTTTTGTACTCTATATTCCTTTTAAGTAATAAAAGCTAATCTACTTCCTAACGCATTGACGAGTGTTAAGGGAAACAATGGAAACAAAGAAGGGTGCAAACAGTAATATCATTGCAAACAAAGCTATGAAGAAAAGACATAGGAGACCATAGCAAACATACTAAACATACCTTCTAGGATCCTTATCTTCAGCCCCTATATTAATTTTACAAAAAAATAATGGCCCACATTTTATGTCCATCTAACTTACTTATAATGGGATTGTCTACATTTAATGGCCCCTTCATTATTTGGAATTCCTTTATAATTTTTATTTCAAATGATTTTAATCCTCTCTATATTATGCCGCACATCGTTTTTAAAATGCACTAAGTGACCTACCCGTGTGCCTACATTGTCTGATGACCAGACCTGCAACTCCAATTTGCCTTCCGAGATCACAAAATCTTGACTCCCTGCTATTGGTAGACACCGCTACCGACAAAGAGCTTGGATCTCTGATCATCCCAACTCCGACCTTGCCTCTGGCTTCAACCCCAACCACTTCTGTTCGCAGCCCAACGACTTGGTTGTGGCCTTGCCGCAGATCACACTAATGCCAACTTCTTTTCCGTGAGCTACTTCCTCCCAGTAGAGCACCGCAAGCACTGTCGAAATTCAGCCCAGAGGCCAAGCTAGCCTCTGAGCCACCTCCCCTTCCTACTTCCACCTGCTTAAGCATCAGCTCTCTCCATTCCCCATTACCCAGACAAGCCATTAAAATCCTCCTAGCTGCTGCACCCTTCCCTTTGCCACAGTCTCAATCCATCCATTCCTTTAGCGCCGCAAAAATCCAGCACAGCTTCCGCATGCTCGAGCCAACCTCACCGTCCGAGAGAGAGAATGCCCTGCGGCCTACGCAACCATTACAGGTCCAGAGGTCCGGAAAATGCTAGGGTGAGCAGTGCTCCCCCCTTAAAATGAAGAGTAGCAAGCTCCATTCTGATTAAGATGCAACCCAAATCCACTAAGCCTAAGCCCCTAAGCCTAATAAACTCACAAACTAATTCCCAAGCAACCCTTCCTATCCTTCACACCATAAAGTGCCCCCATTCTAGCCTAACATTTAAATTGCCCTACAACTCAACCCCACTCTTTTTATGATTTCAAGTAATTTATGAAATATCCAATCCTAAGTTTTAATGGCCTTCTTAGCTTAAGAACACATGTGGCCATAGAATTTGGGCTCACAGTAAGATGTCAACTTTCATCCATTAAAATCGACTCTTGAATTGATCATCGAGTTGCCAAAACAACATTATAACAACTCAAATCACACTTGGCAACTATGCCCCCGTGTTGGGCCAATGTTCGTAAGGCCGTGCCGTTCGACCTCGGGTGGGTTGAGCCGACCACGATGCCTCGCCCATATAAACTTCCAGGACTTTAGGTAAGGCCCCTACTCCACCATCAAGTATCATTTAGTTTCTCTACAAGGATTGGGGCCAAGCAAATATTTTACCTTAGCCGCTAGGGTTAGAAGCCCCTAGTAGCTTCAAACCACCATCATTTCTTTCCACAATGTTGGATGCTATCAAGCAACCATTTTATTGACAAATACTCTCTGCGTAAATTCCGATGGACCATATAAGCATTGTATTGAAGAAGTTATGTTTGTTTAAACTCCGGCAATCTCGGATGCTATTCCCAGGTTAGTGTTGCTCCAAGGTATTGTCCCTAGGCAGTGCCTCACTCAAAGTGCCATATCTCCTAGCTTACACGTACCTTAAATTGAGGTGTTCTTGAGCATTATAGAGTCCCAACGCTATAAGCTATCGTAGTTGATGATTTTTCCCTTGTGATTCCTAGTTTCCGGGACCTTCATTCACACTAAGATCACTTGGCCCATTTCACCAGTGGCATCACAAGTCTCGGGTATCACTCCGGGGTCCCCTTGTGCCCATGGTGTTGCAGGCACTCCTCATGGATAGGTGTGCAATAGAGAGGGCCCAAGTGATTCTAGTGTGGGTGAGGGCTTTGGGCATTGAGAACGCCTCACACCCATGGGGATTAAGAGTCACGAGGGTAAGGCAATAAGCTATGAATAACTTATGGCATCCCGATTCTAAAATGCTTAAAAATACCTCAATTGGAGGTCTTAGCTAGGAGATATGGCAATTTTAGTGGGGCTATGCCTAGGGACAGCACCCTAAGCCAGTAGTAACTTGGGAGTGGTGCCAAAGAGTGCCAAGGTTTGAACATCCATAACTTTCTCAATACTTGGCAAGTGAGGTATTGACACAAATAATAGATGTAAATGGAGTGGTTGTTTGTTAGCATGAAAGATCATAGGATGAAGTTATGATGGTCTGAAGCTGGTAGGGGCACCTAGCCCTAGCGGCTAAGGGTAAATGATTACTTGGACCCAACTCTTGTAGAGAGACTAAAAGATACTTGACAGTGAGGTAAAGGCCTTCCCTAAAGTCCTAGAAACTTATAAAGGTGAGGTGGCATGGCCGGCTAAACCCACCTGAGGCCGAACGACACGACCTCCACGGGCATTGGCCCAACGTGGGACATAGTTGCATAGTATGATTTGGGTTGTTATAGTGTTGCTCTGGCAATGCAACAATTAACTAAAGATTGGACTTTGATGGATGGAAATCCACATCTAACCATTGGTTACCGATTAAGAGGAGAGTCCCGAATGCAAATGTAAGAGGGTGGTTCATCCACCTATGAGCTTCAAGGGTCTGCAATATTGGGAGGTAGTCATTCGCATGGTGGAATGCAAAGGATAAGCACTCGTGAACTTTGCTAGAATTTGAAAATGGTCAAGATTATTAAAAGACACTAGCAAGGGTTGCAATAGTCTGTATGATTTTCTCTCCACAATTCTAAAGCAAACATTTTTGCCTCCGACAACGATGCTTACCTAACATCAACATTTTTTTTTTCTCAATGTCTAGACACACTTAGTGTTTGTGTTTATGTTTGTCAAATTCTTTAATTTACTATTTCATGTAGATCTTTGAGATTCACCTTCAATGCCATTGATGACATTATAAATGTAGAGGAGTTGTCTTTCCACTCGAGTGCTAATGCTTCTACCTTTGCATTATAACCCTTGTCTTTATTCCTGTACAAGTACTTGTTGTAAAGATACATCATTAACGTCTTTGCGGCACTTTTCGTGTGTTTGTTTGTTTTTTGGTCAATGAATTTGTGACAAAATTTCTCCAAATTCATCATGCCCTAGGAACACAATGTTGCCAAAGGTGGTAGACACTTCAACGACCTAGATTTGAGTTGCATGTTTCATTATGTGTGGCCTTATTTCAGTGCTATCCAAGATTGTTTGTGGCTACCTACACAACATTTTCTTTGTCATGTGTATTTATTTTATTTTGTACTACGTAATTCTTTGTTATTGTTGCTCACTTTTGTCAAACAAAATATTCGGTTCAATAATGTCATTTTTTGTTCTTTGTTCTTTTGCTAAAATATTATTTCATGTGCATTTCATCAAAAATGGGTCCCACATTCGCACTACAGATCATCATTCATTAGTGTAATGTTGCCCCCGAGTTTTTGGTGGAGCTTTTCAAATGAATTTTAATTTATGTCCAAATTGAAGGTTACATTCTCATTTTGGATGTGTTGGTTTCAAATAAATTTAAGCTTAAAGATTTGTTCCTGGCAGTTTCAAGGTGCCGCTAGTTATTATCCTATTGAATAAAATAATGGCAGGTTCTTTATAACTAATTATTTATGAATTTTGAACCTTAGTTTAAACCCTTGTTAGTTTACCCACTTTTAAGTGGACTATGCCACAAATGTGACCTAATCTAGTTTCTCTTCCTCCTTTGGATAAACAACCTGGCACTAAAAGAAGGCACAATAGACATGTTGTTTAGGAAAACTACCATGCTTAGAGTGTTCCAAATAATGAGCCCTCATTTAAATTGTGCAACAAAACATGAATGGTGCAATGAAGTGTCCATGCTGGAAGTGTGGATACACTTTGAGGGCTATGAAAATGCTTCATTGACATGTTGTAAATGGGCATATTATTGACTTTGACATTCACCTAAAATGGCGGGTAGCATTTGCTTGCTTCCTTTCCGTTATTGCACCATGTAATTTTTAATATAAAATGGACAATTGGTTTTCCCTTATTAATACATTCTTGCATCCATATATTCATGGTTTTGCTACACCTAAAAATTAAAGCAATTATCCACTATCATGCCTTTTTGGTATGGCACCTAGGTCTATTTCCCAAATTTGTCCTTATTGATGTTCAGGATGTCATGCCATTTATGATGCGATTTATTTCTTGAAATTAAAATATGCGTGGTTTGGAATGGCTCTTAGAAAATATGGCAAATGTATTTTAAACTATGTCATAGAATTTGAAAACTTTTTGAGAGGTAAAGTTCATAAAACAACCACATGGGCTAATTGTTTTGCAATTCTTTGTGGTACACACCCCTATTGTTGGGATTGAGAACTTAAATTACTTAATTCTAGTCACCCTGGAATCTCCTGGTCTACTACATGCAAGAGGCCCTTGAAATCATATAAATTGATATAGTTCCGAGCCCCAAGTGATCCTAGTGTGGGTGAGGGCCCCGGGCGTTGGGAACGCCTCCCACCCACGGAAACTAGGAGGCAGGAGGGTAAGGCCATGAGCTATGCGTAGCTCATGGCGTGGTGATTCTAGAATGCTCAAGATCATCTCAAGTGGAGGTGTGAGCTAGGAGTTATGGCAATTTGAGTGGGGCGCTGTCCCGGGACAGCGCCCTGGTACAGCAGTGCCTGGGAGTGATTCCCGGGTCTGCCAAGGTTCAAACAAGCATAACTTCCTTAATACTTGCCTGCATTGGGAAAGTGAGGAGTCCATTGGCATCTACTTGAAGCGTAGATGAAGATGGAGTGGTCGCTTATGAGCATCAGACTTCATACAAGGAAGTTATGATGGTCTGAAGCTGCTAGGGGCTTCTAGGCCCAGCAGCTAAGGGAAAATGTCTACTTGGCCCCAACTCTTGGTAGAGAGACAAGAGGTCTCTTGATGGTGGGGTAGAGGCCCCGCATAGAGTCCTAGAGGCTTATATGGGTGAGGTGGTGTGGCCTCACCCACCCGAGGCCGAACGACACGGCCTCCATGGGCATTGGCCCAATGTGAGGCTATAGTTGCCTAGAACGCTTCGGGTTGTTGTAGTGTTGCTTCGGCAATGCGATGATCAACATAAGATTGGACTTCCATGGATGGAAGTCTACATCTAAGGATTGGTTACCGATTAAGGGGGTGAGTCCCGAAAGCAAAGTAGGAGGGTTGGTTCCCCTCCTATGAACTATAACGTCCGGGGTAGGAGGAGCTAACCATTAGCATGGCGGTATGCGAAGGGTTAGCACTCATAACCTTTGCTAGAAATGGAAATTGGTAAGATTTTTAAGGGGACAAGTGTGATACCATTTTTTGGACAGGATGTGTAAATTTTAGTCTTGAAGGGTAGATGAATGACAAATTTCACTTAAGACTACTAAAATAGTGAAGAACTAGGCAATTATTTACTGAGAAAGGGAAACAAGCAAGTAAGATAGAAATTTCCTCGCTGCCCGTACTACAGAGGATATCAGAAGTCATGCAATGAACATCTGACAATTAGTGATGCATTTTTTGGTATCCCAGTTCTTAACAGATGTGACTCTTAGGTAGGGTAAGTAGAGGAAGGAAGAAGACAAAAGGGAGTGAATCCAATTTTTCTGGATATCCTCTCAGGAAGAGAGGAATGTTTTCCAACTTACCTCAAACTCTTGTAATTATCAACAATACATGGGTGCGAAACCCATTGTTTTCTTGTGAATCGTACTTGGAAATACAACAAACTGTCTTTCAAATTTCTATATCTTGTTAAGTATGTTCTTGTGTGGGTGGAAGTGGTGAGACTGATTAATTAATCTGAAATAAATTTGGGAGTGTGTTACTCTCGTATGAAAGATCATGGAAATTGTGTCTATCTCGAAGTCAGTTTGAGCCAAGAATCTCTTAGACAATATCTTAAGGTTTTAACTATAGAGGAGTAATTCCTCGATGATTATAAGGGTCCGGGTGTGAAGCCCGATGTGAGGCCAAACCCCCCACCCTTAAGCGTCCGTAGTCCGAGTAGTGGGTTTGGGCTCACATTCCTCCGCGGTATTGGATTTGGACTTGGATGAGTCCATAGTGCAAGGTTCACCCTTCAAGTGGTCTTGGATTTAACTGGAATTTCACTTTTAACAACTCAATGTACGATTTCAATACGTATGTGGAGAATGCACAAGTTAACTATGTTATTTTAACCTCCTTATGCTCGGGTGCTATTTTGTCTTTGTTTGCTTCTAACGTCCATCCGGCTGCTTTAGCTACACAAGCCCTTAAGGATATCCCTCTCCTAAATGGAGTCCGTGCCGTTGACTCTATACTACCACTTGAACTATCACTTGTGTATTCCGTATCGCTACTATAAGAGGTCTCACTTGGTGTCTCCATACCGTACATAAGCCTTTAAGTATTAAGAAATACTTATGTGACTTATGTCAATCTCTCCCTCGCACCTTTGGTCTTTGCTTCCTTTGTCTTGCCATCGCGAGAGTGCTCCACATTCTCCATTAAGTTGTGCACGTGGTTTATTTTTAAAGAGAGGATGCAAGTGTTAAAAAAAAAACACTATTCTCTATAGTCAATCTCAAATACATTTACTTGTGAAAGCCACACATAACACTAACTAGCATAATGTAACTAACTACTTGTCTATGAGCTAATTAGGTAGGCTATCTACTAAGCTCCTTCATGAACCCATCTCTTTACTTTCTAATTACATAAACCTAGCTCCTTCATAAACCCAGCTCCTTCATAAAATTAGCTTCTTAGCTTCTAACTAAACAAACCCAGCTCCTTCATAAACCCAGCTCCTTAGCTTCTAACTAAACAAACCCAGATCCTTCATAAACCCAGCTCTTTACTTTCTAACTAAACAAACCCAGCTCCTTCATAAACCCAGCTCCTTCATGAACCCACAACTTTGTAGTTGTAATCCCCAACTACCTCACTAATTATTCAAGCCCTTAACTAATCTTCCTACCTAATTTCCCTAATTCTACTAACAACCCCTTTCTAATCACACAATTCTTCTCTAATCCTAAAATCCTAAAATCCTAGAGAGGAGAGGGGGAGAGAGAATTTCCTAACTTCACTAAGACTAACTAATCCACACAAGTATATTTTTGCACTCATCACAACATCAAGTGCTCAACTCTTAAACATGGAACTTGCAACCGCGTGTATTCAAAACATGAACTTTAAGTACCACAAATTGGAATCATGAATTAACTTTAAAATCCTTCACGTCAACACTAATTCTACCAAGAGGTCAAGCCCTCTTCAAGGCTAACAAGCCTTGGCTCTCAAACTAAAAACTAAGCACACACATGTGCTCCAATATGGCTTCCCACACCCACACTTATAACTCGTGGGGTGCCTTGGAGCACAAAGGAAAGAGAGAGGATGAGTGAGGGAAGAATGAGGGATTATATAGTAAGCTTGAGGGGGTGAGCACCCTCAAGGCTCACGATAAGCCCTTGAGATTTCCTCCTACTTAGTAGGCGCCAATCCTATCTTCTAAGTCTTCCTCCCTCAAATGATCAACAAGGATCCTAATTCGAACATTTAACTAGCCTTGGCTTTCTACCTACCACACTTTACCAAACTTGGGATGCTTAACTAGCCTTGGCTTTCTACCTACCACACTTTACCAAACTTGGGATGCTTCAACCCAAACTTAGCCTCCTTCGCTTTCCGCCGCCATAACTTTCTCCCCTTACTTTCCCAAATCGTCGCTCACCACTTAATTCAAACCACGATGCTTAACTCGTGATTTGATTGGTGCTTTGAGAATTTGCTTATCCTCCACCTTGCATTCTTCCTTGGGCCTTCCCCATTAAGTGGCCATGATGAGGTGGTCCACTTGTGCGCTCCATGTGATCCTCCATTCATCCCAATTCGAATGCACTTGCCTCTTGAGTCACTTTGGTTGTCTCCATCCATTTGTACTAGCCTACTCACTAACTACTCAATCCAAGTTCTCCTTACCTATCCTCATTCACTCAAATCCTTCCGAAGGTAAAAACACAATAACAACTCACATCCTAGCCTCTTACAACATGGTACTTCTAAGACTAACATTTCACTCTTTTTATATTTTTGTGAAGTAACATGCTACTTCAAAGTGCATCAACTAACGTTTCAAGGGTCTAAGACTAAATGTGGGCACCCTTTTGGGCTCACATAATTGGCGACCATCGGGGGATGAATCCAAACATCTCTTGCTCCAAGGGTAAGTTGCCTAGTCAAGCTCGGTACTCCTTACATCTACTTCCCGATGTACGGGTAGGAAAGAGCTCACCATTCAACGTTTCCAATTGAATTGAATTATTAGGAAAGACCTCATAGACAAGGTAAGGTCCTAACCATACCGCATTGAATTTCGCCGGAAATTCAAGCTTTCGTGCGTCTTGAATCATGACCATCATTCCCGGTGTTAGGGCCCTTCTCTTATGTCGTTTGTCCAAAGTAATCTTTCTCCTTCTTTGGATTGCCTCAATATGTTGAGCCGCCATTCTCCTCCCTTCGTCAAGTGCTTCCAAATCGGTTAGTCGATTTCGTAAGGATTGACTTTCGGTAAGTCTCGTACTCACGGCCACCCTAAGTGACTCGACTTCATATTCGATTGGTAGTGTCGCTTCAAGACCATAGACTAAGGAAAATGGTGTAGCACGCGTAGTTACCTTATAGGTTGTACGGTATGCCCAAAGTGCCGCCGTTAGTTTCGTATCCCAATCCCGCTTCGAGTCTATAACCGTCTTGCGTAGTATACTCACCAAAATTCCGTTAACCCTTTCCGTTTGTCCATTGGTTTGTGGGTGGTAGGGAGTAGTCTTCCGGTGATCAATTTTAAATTTCTCTGTCATCTCTCGAATCAAGTCATTCAAAAAGTGAGTACCCCTATCGCTTACTAGGATCTTCGGCACCCCGAACCGCGAAATTATGTTTTCGTACATAAATGTTGCCGCGTGTTCCGCCGTGTCGGTCTTCACCGCTTTGGCTTCCGCCCACTTGGTGAGGTACTCGGTTGCCACCACAATATATTTCATTCCTTTTGAAGATTGGGGATGGACCTCACCCACATAGTCGATGCCCCATTTTTCGAAAGGAATTAAGGGTAATGATACATGTAAAGGCATCTCCATTCTAAGGTCGTCTCGGGCATACCGTTGGCAAGCGTCGCATTTCCTTACGTAGTCATGGGCGTCCTTAAATAGTGTAGGCCAAAAGTAGCCCGCTCTAAGTATTTTTTGCCCGGTGAGTTGACCCGAGAAGTGACCGCCGCAAGCGCTATCGTGGCAAGCGATTAAAATCGCTTCAACCTCCGTTTTTGACACGCATCGTCGTAAAATACCATCGGACCCCCTTCTAAACAACCTATGGCCCACTACAACAAATTGCCTACTATTTACCCTCACCTTCCTTCTCTCTTCTTTTGTCCACTCTTTGGGCAACTTGTGGGTTGTTAGAAATTCCACTATGCCCGCATACCACTCCGGTGTAGAAGTGACCACAAAGAGGCTATCATCTACTAACATATCATTTACCGGATTTTTTCCTATCTCCTCCGACAACCTAGACAAGTGGTCCGCTTGTAAATGCATACGACCCGGTTTATATTCCACCGTGTAGTCGAATTCTTCTAATAACAAAACCCACCTAGCTAACCTACCACTTAACTCCGCCTTGTTAATTAGATACTTGATAGCCATGTGGTCAACAAAAAATACAACCGGGTTGCACATGAGGTAATGCCTAAACTTTTTAACGGAAAACACCATGGCTAGGCACTCCCTCTCCGTTGTAGAGTAGTTTCTTTCGGCGGGGGTCAATTGCTTACTCGCATAAGCTATAGGTTGATCCTTCTCTTTTTCTCCCGTTGCTTGACAAAGCGCACTCCCTATTGCCACATTACTAGCATCACAATAGACGTGAAAAGGTTTACCCCAATTGGGTGGTATCAACACCGGATAGGTGCTCAACCTATCCCGCAATTCCTCAAAGGCTTTTTGACAAGCATCCGTCCACTCGAATTTGACATCCTTTTTGAGCAAATGGGTAATGGGCACCGCTATCTTTGAAAAATTAGGAATAAGTTCCCGGTACCATCCCACATGTCCTAACAACTTAGAGATCCCCTTGGAATTGGTTGGAGTTGCCAAGTCGCTTATGGCCGCAATTTTATCCGGATCGGGTTCTCTACCTTTCTCACTAACAACATAACCCAACAACACTCCCTTATTCACTCCCAAAAATGTCTTATCCGGGTTCAATGCTAACCTCATCTTCCTACACCTAACCAATGCCTCCCTAACACAATGTAGGTGATCATCCACATTACTTTGTGTGCTAAAATCGTCCACAAAGACGGTCATGGATTTGAACAACAAGTCGGTGAAGATATACATTACTAATCGTTGGAAAGTAGCCGGGGCATTACATAACCCAAATGGCATCACTACCCACACAAAAGTACCCCAAGGTGTAGTAAAAGCCGTTTTATGGATATCTTGGAGGGCTATGGAAATTTGATTATAACCCGCATACCCATCCATAAAGGTATATCGCGAATGACCTCCAACCTCCTCAAGCAACAAGGTGATAAAAGGTAAGGGGAAGTGATCCTTTTGTGTGCACGAATTCAATTTCCTATAGTCGACACAAACCCTTAATTTCCCATTTTTTTTCTTTACTAAGACCATAGGAGAAACCCAATCCGTGATTTCCACCGGCTTGATAAACCCGGCCTTCAATAACCTTTCCAATTCCGCTTTCACCAACAATTGCAATTGAGGATTCATCCTCCTCTCCTTTTGTCTAATTGGCCTCGCCCCCGGAATTAAAGGAATCCGGTGCTCTACCATTTCCCTAGGAATTCCCTTAAGCTCATCGTAGGACCATGCAAAAGTATCACTAAACTCATCCACCAAATTGCTATACTCCCTAACCTCTTTCTCCCCCAATTTGGAGCCCATCTTCATTTGTCGGGTTTTTCCATTCTTTAATTTCACATCCACGTACCGCCAATCCGCTTCCGACACATGTGCTTGTTCCTCTTTGTTCCGATACCAATCGGAAGGCACATTGGGGTAATCTTTCACATCTTGACCTACAACTATCCCCGTAGACGTGGTCTTGAAATGTAAAGGCTCCTCCAATTTCGATGACTCAATAATCACATCCTCCTCTTGAGTCCCATCTACATGAATTAAACTAACCTCACCCTCTTCCACGTCATCTACCCAAGGTGTTAACCCACCGCTAATCCACTCTTCCTCGGTGAGCACCTCACATGGCTCCAACAATGAGCCCTCTCCTAAACTAACACTAGGAAATTCACTCCCTAAGCCTACTTGGTGAAATGTAACCATTACATCAACCTCGGACTCGGGGTACTCCCTTAGCCATTGGGCATAATCCCCATTATCCCCATAATTGTAAAAATTAGGACCTAGACTTCCCGAGCCCGAATCTATAACAACCCTTTGACCTTCGGGATGGACGACTCCCACCAATGCCTTGCCAATCTCATTCTCGTTTAAGTCATCAATTTCCTTCTCCAATGGCAAATACATCTCCTTCTTCATCCATCCTTCTAATGAACCAATGGACACTATGACCCTATTACCCTCCGGACCATAAGTGATGGATGGTTTAGGTCCACCCCAATTGACCATAGCATTCGCCATCCGCAACCAAGGCCTACCTAGCAAAATGGGGAAGGTGTCCTTGTTGGAGTGCATTTTAATGACATGGAAGGTGACCAAGTACTCCTCACCTCCCGTAGTCATTCTACAATCCTTGATCATCCCCAAAGGCGTAGTCGAACTTTGATTTGCCATATTTATGACCAAAGGTGAAGGCCCCGTGAGTCCAAGTCCCAATTTTTTCATAGTATCCTCCGGTAGTATATTTAGACTACTCCCTCCGTCGACTAGCACATTAGGAACCACCTTATCTACTATAACAACTTCTATTTCTATAGCTTTCACGTCTCTTCCACCTTGTGATTGGATCCTAGCGGCTATTTTAGCTTTCACCTTCCTCATCCTCTTGTGTACCGGCATTCCCTCCTTTAATGTTTTCCTTGCCGTGGGTGAAATTTCCAATAGTTGGCCGAAAGTAATATCCGCCTTGAGTGTACTAAGGTCCGCCCACAAGTCGTACCCGGTAGATCTTTCCACCTTAGAATTACCCACTACGTCGAATTCGTCTACGGGAACCCCCGGTCCTTCCCATTCACCCACATCGCTATTATCCAAGTCATGTACCGCATTAGTCCTCTCCCTATCTTGTAAAATTATATTTTCCCTCTCCACATCCTTAGTAGCTCTTCTAGCTACCCTATCCAACTCGGAGAGATTAATCTCTTCATCCGAAGAGTAATTTCCTTGCTCTCCTATTCCTACCTCCAACGGGGCATCCCCTCTCCTAGCCCTAGTAGTTACCGCTAGTGCAGGTGCTTCTTCAACCACACCCTTACCCTTCACTAACTCATATGTAATAGCATTGGTGTGAGGAGGCCATTGACTTTGCTCCTCTCCAATTCTCGTTGGGAGAGGAAGCATGTCATCACATGTGGCCTCCAACACTCCATCCATGAACCTAACATCTTGGGAGTTAGATGGTCCCGGATCCGTTGGAGGCGCTTGTCTCCCGTTACTACCATTAGGTGGAACTCCTTGTCTATTTTGTATTGGAATGTAACCGGTTGTAGTTTGCAAGCCCGCCGGTGGATGAAAAGTTTGCCTAGCATTACTATGGTCATAGTATAAGTTAGGTGGCCTAAGTTCATTGGCCGGTACTCCTTGTGGCCTAGCACCTCGCATATTATCCCTTGCTTGTTGTTGTGGATTAGCCACCGGGTAAGGGACATTAATTATTTTGTCCGGTTGGCGACACGTATCCGAGGGATGACTTCCTCCACAATTGCTACAATTAAACTCTTGACCTTCGGACCAACATTGTCCTTGAGCGTGCCACCTTCCACAAAAGGGATGAAATTCCTTCTTCTCTAAATTTTGGCCACCTTGCCCTCTAGGTTGTGGTCCTCTATTGCTTCCATTTCCATAGTGAGGTGGCGCTTGACCTCGTTGATTTTGTTGAGGTGGGTTACCGTTTCCTCTTTGGTCACGGTTTTGTCCACTTCTACAAAATTGACGCGTGTGGCCCGGTTGGCCACATTGGACACACCATAATCCGGAAGAATGCCTACCCGACTCAACCGGGGGTGGAGGCCCCGGTTGTTGACTCCGGATCATTAATGACATTTGATCCGTGAGGCTTTGCATTTGTTTTATCATAGCCTCTTGGAATCCTAGTTGGCTAGCACCTAGTCTTCTCTCAACCTCCTCCAAGTGTGGATCCGTTCTAGGGGCCGGTAGTGCCAAAAGAGGTGCCGGTTCCCTAACCGCTAAAGGTCGGGGACCGGTGTCCACAATGGCATATGGAATTTGGTTCTCATACTTAGCGGGTTCTACCGCTACCACCCTAGGGCGTATGGGGATGAATTGTGGGATCAATTCATCCTCCCTTCTCCATAGCCTTTCGTGATCTTTATCCAAGTTTTCAATATCTCTAGCCGCACGCTTGGCATCCGCCAAGGTCAAGGGATTCCTTTCTAGAACACCCCTAATAGTTCCGGACTTAAAAAACCCTTGAATGAAAAATTGCTTTAGCGTGTCGTCGTTGAGCATGGTACCCACAAATCTAGTGCACACTAAATCAAACCTCCTAATGTAAGCCGAAATTTCTTCCTCCCTTCCTTGCTTCAATGACGACAATGCCCTTAATGCGGTACTTTGACCCACTTCCGGCCTAAATTCGTTAAGAAACTCCCTTTGTAATTGTTCCCATCCCCTAAAATGTCCCTCGGCATGATCCCGATACCATTCATAGGCTTCCCCCTCTAGAGTGGTAGGAAACCACACTAACCAATAACCCGGGTCGGTTATGAGGAAGCTAGCCAACCGTTCGATATACCGTTCCATGTGCCGAGAGGGGTCCTCATCCTTCGTCCCATAAAATTTAGGGAGATGAGATGGCATATCCATCGCCGCTAAATTTTGTGGAACCACAATTGGTAGGCCTCTTGGCCTAACCAATGGGTCTATTGGAGGTATAGGAGGTATGGGCGGAATTGGGGGTATGGGTGGTGGATCCATCCCCCGTTCCTCGGCCATGGTGACCGGTGAACTATTCAACAATCCCCTATCAACTTCTACCGGGAATTCTTCTCTAAGTGTGTAATTTTCCGAAGAAGTCTCACCACTCAATTTGGAGGGAGTGATCTCCTCTTCAAGTTGAGCTCCGAGTTCTAAGGTGTCTAGAATTGACCTAGTCCTAGGTTCGACGTTCAAACAACTCTCTATTCTAACATTATCTTGTTCTAATCTATCACTGATTTTAGAGGACCGCCTCTTTCGAGTAGATTTCTCTAGTCCTACTATCAAACTTGGTTTTTGTGAGCGAGTCCTACCTTGCATTCCATAAGAATCGATCGACCCTCACTTGACCACACATAATCCTAGCAATTCCCCTCTTAATATTTTCACTTGTCTTGGTGTGGTTATAATTTTTTTAGGAGGTGAGGAAAATAACCTGCAAGCCCACTTAGGTGAAAGAATCCCAATAGGGGATAGGCATGTTCATGTTAATTTTTTGGTTAAGTCGGAGCATCACCTCCGCACCTTCCCGCAAATTAACACTCACCACAATACCGATTGTGAGGGGGTGACCTTCCGAGTAGATTATGTTAAAAGTCGAGGCTTCACCCTTCAACTTCTCACACCATCCACAATTCGGGAATTACCCTCTACAACGGATAACAACAATCACGAGTACAAAAGGCATTCCTTAATTAGTTAATGAGTTCACTTTGAAGAAATAAACATACCTTGAGCAATCGCATCCCCCTGTGAGTTAGCACTCCCCTCAATCGTGACTCAATGTAACAACACCATAAACTTTGTGAAATATTAATTTAATCTAGAGCATGAAATGACAACTCCCAAAACTTTGAGACTCACCCGAGGTGAGTGTCAAAGTTCAATGTCCTAAGGTGAATTTACCCTCTAATGTTTTAATGAGCTACTCGGTTATAGGTTCCTTTTAAGTTCTTAGCAAATCCCCAAAAAGGTTGAGGACGTACCTTCGCCGCGCTCCTTCCTCAAAAATGAATTTGCGTAATTGACAATGCAATTCATTCCAAGGAATAGTTGAAATACAATGAATTCAAATGTAACCCAAAGAGAGAATACTTACCGAGTTTCGGGTGCTCCTTCCCTTCTCTCAAGTTTGTGTCTCCAATTTTTCCTAGTTGCCTCCAAGTCTCCTAGTCGCCTCCAAGTCTTGTAACTACCTTCCGCTTCGCTCCCGGCAGACGCACCAATTATGTGAGGCCAAACCCCCCACCCTTAAGCGTCCGTAGTCCGAGTAGTGGGTTTGGGCTCACATTCCTCCGCGGTATTGGATTTGGACTTGGATGAGTCCATAGTGCAAGGTTCACCCTTCAAGTGGTCTTGGATTTAACTGGAATTTCACTTTTAACAACTCAATGTACGATTTCAATACGTATGTGGAGAATGCACAAGTTAACTATGTTATTTTAACCTCCTTATGCTCGGGTGCTATTTTGTCTTTGTTTGCTTCTAACGTCCATCCGGCTGCTTTAGCTACACAAGCCCTTAAGGATATCCCTCTCCTAAATGGAGTCCGTGCCGTTGACTCTATACTACCACTTGAACTATCACTTGTGTATTCCGTATCGCTACTATAAGAGGTCTCACTTGGTGTCTCCATACCGTACATAAGCCTTTAAGTATTAAGAAATACTTATGTGACTTATGTCAATCTCTCCCTCGCACCTTTGGTCTTTGCTTCCTTTGTCTTGCCATCGCGAGAGTGCTCCACATTCTCCATTAAGTTGTGCACGTGGTTTATTTTTAAAGAGAGGATGCAAGTGTTAAAAAAAAAACACTATTCTCTATAGTCAATCTCAAATACATTTACTTGTGAAAGCCACACATAACACTAACTAGCATAATGTAACTAACTACTTGTCTATGAGCTAATTAGGTAGGCTATCTACTAAGCTCCTTCATGAACCCATCTCTTTACTTTCTAATTACATAAACCTAGCTCCTTCATAAACCCAGCTCCTTCATAAAATTAGCTTCTTAGCTTCTAACTAAACAAACCCAGCTCCTTCATAAACCCAGCTCCTTAGCTTCTAACTAAACAAACCCAGATCCTTCATAAACCCAGCTCTTTACTTTCTAACTAAACAAACCCAGCTCCTTCATAAACCCAGCTCCTTCATGAACCCACAACTTTGTAGTTGTAATCCCCAACTACCTCACTAATTATTCAAGCCCTTAACTAATCTTCCTACCTAATTTCCCTAATTCTACTAACAACCCCTTTCTAATCACACAATTCTTCTCTAATCCTAAAATCCTAAAATCCTAGAGAGGAGAGGGGGAGAGAGAATTTCCTAACTTCACTAAGACTAACTAATCCACACAAGTATATTTTTGCACTCATCACAACATCAAGTGCTCAACTCTTAAACATGGAACTTGCAACCGCGTGTATTCAAAACATGAACTTTAAGTACCACAAATTGGAATCATGAATTAACTTTAAAATCCTTCACGTCAACACTAATTCTACCAAGAGGTCAAGCCCTCTTCAAGGCTAACAAGCCTTGGCTCTCAAACTAAAAACTAAGCACACACATGTGCTCCAATATGGCTTCCCACACCCACACTTATAACTCGTGGGGTGCCTTGGAGCACAAAGGAAAGAGAGAGGATGAGTGAGGGAAGAATGAGGGATTATATAGTAAGCTTGAGGGGGTGAGCACCCTCAAGGCTCACGATAAGCCCTTGAGATTTCCTCCTACTTAGTAGGCGCCAATCCTATCTTCTAAGTCTTCCTCCCTCAAATGATCAACAAGGATCCTAATTCGAACATTTAACTAGCCTTGGCTTTCTACCTACCACACTTTACCAAACTTGGGATGCTTAACTAGCCTTGGCTTTCTACCTACCACACTTTACCAAACTTGGGATGCTTCAACCCAAACTTAGCCTCCTTCGCTTTCCGCCGCCATAACTTTCTCCCCTTACTTTCCCAAATCGTCGCTCACCACTTAATTCAAACCACGATGCTTAACTCGTGATTTGATTGGTGCTTTGAGAATTTGCTTATCCTCCACCTTGCATTCTTCCTTGGGCCTTCCCCATTAAGTGGCCATGATGAGGTGGTCCACTTGTGCGCTCCATGTGATCCTCCATTCATCCCAATTCGAATGCACTTGCCTCTTGAGTCACTTTGGTTGTCTCCATCCATTTGTACTAGCCTACTCACTAACTACTCAATCCAAGTTCTCCTTACCTATCCTCATTCACTCAAATCCTTCCGAAGGTAAAAACACAATAACAACTCACATCCTAGCCTCTTACAACATGGTACTTCTAAGACTAACATTTCACTCTTTTTATATTTTTGTGAAGTAACATGCTACTTCAAAGTGCATCAACTAACGTTTCAAGGGTCTAAGACTAAATGTGGGCACCCTTTTGGGCTCACAGCTTGCAAGGCCTAGGCTCTCCATCCGGTAACATGGTCTTCCCATCCGCATCCACGCACCACACAAGGAGACCCTCTGGCGGGCTCCAGTCTTGTGTCGTGCACAACAACTTGTATTGCATGGCCGGGACACCATCGTCACGCATGTAGAACCGGAATTGTTGTGCCTTCGTATGGCCAATCAATCGATGAGCTCCACTTCGAATATAAGGTTCTATAAATGCCTTGAAGTCTGGCACCTCCTCAATCATATGGGGGATGACGGGAACGTTCTCCAAATCCATGTACGACTTCATCAATAACGAGATTGTAGGAAAATCCTCCTCCCGCAACTTCATGCTCCACCGTCCAAAAGATGCATCAATATCGTCGTGCGTGTGGCCTACCAATAGGAAGGACACAAAAACCTCCTTGAAAATGCCTTTCGCAACCAACAACGACCAATATGCAAATACATATCTATTTTTATTGTCCTTGGCACAATTGTCCAATTGGACACGCAAAGTGGGGGGCAACTTCTTGGCTATCACGGGTTCACAGGGTGGTTCGGGCAACGAATGCAAGCATACATCTTTTCCATCCATCACTGCTTCATATAAAGGTGTTGAACCCGTATTTTCAAATAACAATCATGAAGAATAGGCTGGCGGTTTCTCTAAATCACGCAAAAGCCTTGCAAATGACCCTATCGTGTGGTTTGAATCTGCTAGATACAAATCAAGAGCATAATGTGCAAACTTGACATCACCGTGTCCATGTGCAATCATTCCTACAATGCCAACCCAAAGTGATTAGTATCTATGTATGTCTAAATCGTTTTGAGTGAATCAATGTTCTCAAGTACATCACATAATAAAATACAACAATATTTAGGGTATGTCAACATTGTTTCGAAGATCACCTGTAACCGATACAGGCAACTTAAAAAACCCATCCGTGGCCTTGATTCGTTTCGCAAAACATGGGGAGGTTGTCTTGGCATGGTCCATTTTATCATGGATGACCGTAAGAACTTCCAAGGGCCTGGAGATGGACAACGCTCTATTTGTGTAGTAATCATTACGGTGTGCCTCTTGCATGTTTACGTGCTTGAAATAGTTCAATTGATGCACCGCAAACGACTCGGTACCCATCGTGTGTGCATCCTGAAGGCGCTTCAACTTCTCGCAATTAGAGCACCTTGCAAATTTGTCCCCTCGTCTTTTTGTAATGTATTCGCTGAAGTTTGCTTTCTTGATTGCACTCAATTTTGACGATGAAATTGGCTCCAACCCAATCTTCTCCCCAACTGCATTTACATCCAACAATATGTCTTTCCATTTTGTGCCTGTGGGAAGAACTTTCTCCACAACCTTTTCACCAGTTGTGAGTGTGCGTGTTTTGTACGGCATTGCATCGGCAAGTGGGACAATTATGGTTGCTAGAGTGGCCGTTGCTTGCCTTGTTGCTTCCCTAGGTTTCTTTAAACCCACGTTCCCATGGTGACGGGACCGGCGGCCTTCCTTGGCATAAGCAGCTTGTCTATAAAAGTCCGCTTTCGACACACCATGAATGGTGTACCATGCCTTGCAACACACGTCTATGCTCTCAATGGTGATGACCTTGCGACCCGCCCCATTCACATGTATCGCCCTATGCACATCAAGTTTTTTGGTGGATCTTAGACGGAAATCACCAAGCCACATTTCTTCGCGGATGGCCAACAATTTATCCCGGGGAAACAATTGGCAACAACGATGCACACAACAATCCTTTGTGGCAACTTCTCTAATGGACTCCTCCCCGAACAACCTTTGACGTTTACAATCAGTTGCAGACGGAGCAGGACGTGCCAATGTATCGTATTTTCTTTGACCCTTGCGTGGCCGCATGTTTGATTGCTGCTCTTTTTGGATTTGCAAGTGTCGTTGCTCATGTTCACACAAACTAACTCCATCAATCGTGACATTCCTCAATGGCCACCTCCGGAGGGAGAACCTATGAGTGGGATCCACCTCGGAATGAACGAGCGACTCCAATATGACAACCCCAACGTCCTCGGTGCCAAGCGGGTTTTCATCAATGCAATCTTGTGGATGGGTGTTGCGACAAATCCCCTCCGCCACAACAACTCCACTGTCATTAAGAAGTACCACCTCCAAATTCACCCATGAAGCCCTTGAGAGTCCCGTACATTCAGCAATGGGACATTGCGGTACGGAAGGCGAAGGTAAATCCAAATGATCTTCATCTGCACTGTCAGCCAAAGTATCCTCCCCGACAATGTCTATCTCATCCTCAGATGCAGATGGCCAAGTGGCCATATCTTCAGATGACCAATCCCCTCTTTCACTAAACCCATTCATTTTGCCTACACACATGAACATTGAACCTTATCAAGAAACCACAAAAATTGTAGGTTCCAATCGAATAATACAAAAACCATCTTATATAAACAATATTGCAAATACACAGTGTTCATACATGTTCATATGAATGCTATGCCATTGGCTTTGTAAAGGTTTGGGTTGGCCAGTGGACACACTATCATTTAGAGCCCATCCACACGGTGGGTTTGGGTTTGGGTCGACCTACCCAAACCTTGTGGCACGATGGGATCATGGTCATCCAGACTCCATCCAAACAGTGGGGATAAATTGGGTCGAGCGATCCAAACCTTTTCGCAAGATGGGTTCAGGCTCATAACAGAGAGCACCCACACCGTGGGGATGGATTGGGTAGACCGTCCCAAATTATGTAAAGGCAATGGGATGTGTCAAACCTAGTACATGCCCACTGTGGGATAAGGTTTGGGTCGACTGACCCAAACCTTATAGGGCAGGAAGGGCTCAAAGTCCACCCTAGTACCTGCCTCACGTGGGGGTGGGTTTGGGTCGACCGACCCAAACCTTGAGGGGTAAGATGGACTCCGTGTCCACCCTAGTACCTGCCTCATGAGGGTATAGGTTTGGGTCGACCGACCCAAACCTTGAGGGCCTGGATGGGCTCCTTGTCCACTCTAGACCCTGCCTCACGAGGGGATAGGTTTGGGTCGACCGACCCAAACCTTGAGGGCCAGGATGGGCTCCTTGTCCACTCTAGACCCTGCCTCACGAGGGGATAGGTTTGGGTCGACCGACCCAAACTTTGAGGGGCAGGATGGACTCCGTGTCCACCCTAGTACCTGCCTCATGAGAGTAAAGGTTTGGGTCGACCGACCCAAACCTTGAGGGCCAGGATGGGCTCCTTGTCCACTCTAGTACCTGCCTCACGAGGGGATAGGTTTGGATCAGGCTGAAACCCGCCCACACTAGTGGAGGGGTTTGGGTCGACCGACCCAAACCTGATCAGGGTCAGACTGAAACCCGCCCAGAGTAGCGGAGGGGTTTGGGTCGA
Source organism: Polytrichum commune (assembly GCA_950295325.1). Classification (NCBI taxonomy): domain Eukaryota; kingdom Viridiplantae; phylum Streptophyta; class Polytrichopsida; order Polytrichales; family Polytrichaceae; genus Polytrichum; species Polytrichum commune. The sequence goes on from OX485806.1 coordinate 50,169,972, forward strand.
CCGACCCAAACCTTATAAGAGTCACACTAAAACCCTCAAAATCCGGCGGATAATGCGGCGGATAATCCGAAATGTGTTGTTTTTGAGCTCATTGCAAAGTTCACGGTGGGCTTCCATGCTGTGGGTAGGTGTTCATGAACTTGCATCCTGTGGATAAGTGCTAATGAACGGTAGCATGCACGAACCTTGAAGTATAGCTCCGACTAAGAGTTCTCTCTACGAATTCAAGAGTGGGAGAAGAGCAAAAAATGACAGACTTTTGGGGGGTGCGTCCCTTTATACTATCCACCTCCGTTTCTCGGACTTCCTCATTGGATGCCTTTCCCGCCTTGTTCTCCTGCAGAGGTTATTTCAAACCTCCTGACATAATTCCCCGTTTTTTTTTTATGGTAGAAAATGCACATCTTTCAATGCCCCTCTGATACCCCAGCCGTCATATGACTTAGTCTATGATATATTTTTATTTTTTTTTGTCTTGTGTGGATATGACATATGCCGTTGGGAGGAAGGGTGGCGGCCACATTAATTTTTTCAAGTGTCATGACGGTATATTTTAACAAATATTTTAACTCCATTCAATGCTTTCAAGTGTAAACCTATTTAGGTGGGGTTTGGGCCATTTGGAGGCTGCAATTATGAAAGGGTTTCCAAGGCTTGAGGCCATTGTCGTGATGAATAAAATTATTTATTTGTCTCCCCTAAACCCTAAACCCTAGAACATTGCTCTATTATCTCGCATGCAAGTGTGCCAATGAGGAACGTATGTGGACGTTGTTAAAGGGATACTAACTACCAATGTCGCTTTTTAGTTCAATCTGTTAATGATATTTGAATCCATCTTGAAGTTCACTTCAAGTTTACTAATGTGTGGCCTTCGTGGCTCTTCGTGGCGCCAACCATCAAATGACATTGCTAATTCCGTGATGAAATAACTACACAAAATATGGGGTGTGTGTTTCATTATATTTAGTGTTGTTACCACCCTACTATGCTTAACATTAATTTTTAAATTTTTGACAATTACTGTTACACATAAATGTGTCGCTTACCTTCTACTTTCACGTATATTTTTTCTTTTCACATCCTTCCTAACACTAATTGCAAACATGTAAATTCCACATATTACCATAGATGATACTTATTGTGAGAGTTTACATTTTATGTCACTGACTTTCATATGGTTATTGATATTTAGTGCATGCGCTTGTATATAGGGTATCAAACACTAGATATCATATTTTGTGTAGTTGGGTTTTGTAACTTAAGTTATTTGTAATTTGACCTGTCAAAAAAATGTCCCTACAATAAATAACATATTTAGAGTTTGATACACTAAATACGAACGCATGTACTCAATACTAATACCACTATGAAAGTAAGTAACATCAAACATTGTAAAGTCAAACATTCAATATTATCTATGGTAATATGTTGAAGTTACATGTTTGAATATAATGTTAGTAAGGATATGAAAAAAAAATGATAAAGAAAGATCTCCAATATATCTTCCAATATCCTATGAGAATTGTTAAAACCACCACGCCTTTTGTTAATGCCACCACGCTCGTGATTTGCAGTCACGTCATTTGGGATTTTACGCGCGATGTCGGAGTATCTTAAATTAAACTAATTTCTTGGCGGGCCGGACGAGGGCCGCTATATGAACCATTTATGGCGGGGGAAGATCTTTACTATACGCGGGCCGGTTCTAGGGGGGCGGACATTGGTGGGGCTCACTTATGCCGTCGGCCTCATGTCTTATTTCGGGGAGCCCACCTTTAGGCTCTTGTTGGGCTAGGCGGGCTCGGTGGCTACGTGGCTACGTGGCTACGTGGCTAGGCGGATTAGGCAACTAAGTATAATTCCTTTCTAGGCCTACTTACTACTAAATAACTAGTTGCTTAGGCCTATTTACTACTTAATAACTAGTTGGTTAGGCCTACTTACTACTAAATAACTAGTTGCTTAGGCCTATTTACTACTTAATAACTAGTTGGTTAGGCCTACTTACTACTAAATAACTAGTTGCTTAGGCCTACTTACTACTTAATAACTAGTTGGTTAGGCCTACTTACTACTAATAAGTAGTTCGTTAGTCTTACTTGCTTAGTGACAAAGGGTGACTAAGGTTGAGTCAATTCTACTTACCTTACAATGTCCGTTTAAGACCCGGTTACCTTACAATGTCCGTTTAAGACCCGGTTATCTTACAATGTCCGTTTAAGACCCGGTTATCTTACAATGTTGGGCGAAGTTGGAAGTGCCCACATTGCTTTCAAGATGTAAACCATGTGTGAATACATAATAGAATTGACTCAACCTTAGTCACCCTTTGCCACTAAGCAAGTAAGACTAACGAACTACTTATTAGTAGTAAGTAGGCCTAACCAACTAGTTATTAAGTAGTAAGTAGGCCTAAGCAACTAGTTAATTAGTAGTAAGTAGGCCTAACCAACTAGTTATTAAGTAGTAAATAGGCCTAAGCAACTAGTTATTTAGTAGTAAGTAGGCCTAGAAAGGAATTATACTTAGTTGCCTAATCCGCCTAGCCACGTAGCCACGTAGCCACCCTAGCCCAACAAGAGCCTAAAGGTGGGCTCCCCGAAATAAGACATGAGGCCGACGGCATAAGTGAGGCCCACCAATGTCCGCCCCCCTAGAACCGGCCCGTGTATAGTAAAGATCTTCCCCCGCCATAAATGGTTCATATAGCGGCCCTCGTCCGGCCCGCCAAGAAATTAGTTTAATTTAAGATACTCCGACATCGTGCGTAAAATCCCAAATGACGTGACTGCAAATCACGAGCGTGGTGGCATTAACAAAAGGCGTGGTGGTTTTAACAATTCCTTATCCTATAACAATATTTGTCAAAAAAATTAAAATTATTGTTGATGGGGGTAGACTGTCTCATTTTATGTGCCTATGACATGCACCATTGGGAAGAAAATGATATTTGATAACTGATTTTGAGAACCCATCCTCCACAACTTCACATTGATGCATTGCATACAAATTAAATTATGTACTTCCAGGATATTACTCTACTTGGACTCAAATATTATGGTTTATTTCAAATAATATCTTGACAATATATGTGGCAACATTATGAAACTTCATATAGCTGAAGCCACCAAATACAATTACAGTTTATGTCGTTATGAAGACTTTCACATGAGGACTTATACATTGAAAACAAGGAATTGATCTCATGACAAATTTGAATAAATTGGCCAACTTTCAATTTGCAACAATAAAATGAGAAAAACTTTAAAAGAACATGTGACGTTTGTAATGTGTGCACACAACGTTGATCCATTGTCCAACATACAAGTGTGGCAATGGATAACCTATGTGAAAGGCATTAATGAGAATTCCATCACGAATAGGACTTTTTAGTTCACTCTTTCAAGGATGTTTGAAACTATCATGAAGTCCATTTGAAATCTAGTATGAAGATCATATATACTATAATCAAGTTATTATACTCTTCTTTTTAGACAGACATTGTTATAACTTAATATTGGTTGACATGATCGTGAGCACATATGATTAGGATGTTGTCAAGACAATATACATTTGTATTGGAAACTACAAGCACTAAGGCCCTGTCATTTAACCTTATGTGCCATTCATTTAAGGCTTGCGGTGTTTACGGTTTAGGGTTTAGGGTTTAGGTTGGAGGGATCATCGAACATCAAGCTTAATGCTTACATGGCTTCATATGATGTTGAACTCCATGGGGTTGCAGTAGATAAATTTGTAATCTTTGTGTATCTCCCATGTACTTCAAATGTCAACTTCTATGTACTGATATAAATGTTGAATTTAATGCCACTTGGGTGGGTAATATCCATTGTAGGCTAGAGCCTATCTTCTACGAACTTGGGTTATAGAAATTACAATAGAGAGCACTAAACCCTTGACCATGTAAATTGTCACCATATTTTAATTGTTGCACCGTGCAATTGCATTTGAGGATTGCAATATACTTATGAAACACTCCTCTTAGACTTTGTATCGCTCTCATCTTACTCCATATGACTACAATATTCAAATACTAAAACAAATAATGGATTCATTCTATGATGTAAGCAATTCCAACGCGGGACCATTGAATTGAACACCATTAAAACCAGAGTTGGTGATGGTGTTAATTTTGTGCAATACCTTAGGCTATGTTGCTTTTCGATTTTTGGGCTAAGCCTATATAGATAGCGGCTTAGAAGGCCGGGGCCGGGCTTCGGCGGGCAGGAGGCCGGGTGGCCGCTAGGCGCCAGGTGTGCACCCCAGAAGCCTCGGGTAGCCACCATCACCAATAAGGTGTTGACACATGGCAGGGTGGCTGCCTGCGAGGCTTGTGAGCCGTAGATGGGCTCGGGGCGCTCCCATGGCCCAGATTGGGTCCCATGGCGACCCCTCTAACTCTATAAATATCCCTCCGCGCCAAGCTCCCTCCTTTCTCTCCCTTGTTTCTGACTCCTTGTCGTGAAGCGTCGCCTCCCTTGAAGCGGCGCCTCCGCCTAGCCCCAACCTTTCGGCTCCGTCTCACCTTCCTTTCCCATTCTCTCCTTCTTGCATTGTCTCACCTTCATTCTCTCATTCTCTCTTCTTCTTGTGAGGATTTAGGAGTGATTGTAGTGTGTGTTTATTGTTTAGGGTAGTATTTTTGTGTAAAAGTATCCGCATTGAGTGATTGAGTGTGTTTGTGTGTAAAAGTATCCGCATTGAGTGTGTTTGTTGTTTAGGAGTGTTGTTTGTTTAAAAATACGACCATTGAGTGATTTCAGAGTGTGTTTGTTGGTTAGGAGTGTGTTTTTGTATTAAAGTGCGCGCTTGTAGTGATTTCAGAATGTTTTTGTTGTTTTGAAGTGTGTTTTTGTTCTTAAGTTATTTGAGTGATTTCAGACTGCTTAGGGTTTTGTTGGAAGGATCAGGTTGTTGCAAAAACAAACTATTGAGTGCATCTGAGATTAAGAGTGTGTGTGAGTTGTTTGTGAAATCCAGTGAGAGGAATTTTAGTGAGTGTTAGTGATATCTGAGTGTTCAGGTGTAATCTGATTCTAAGAATCAGATTGGCAAAACCTATTGGCAAAACAACATCAGATTGGCAAAGCTTGCATCAAGGTAACTAATTTCACTCAACATAACATGCTTCATATCCTTTAGGGTCTTCATGCATATACAATGCATAAGCATTGTATATGCAGCGTAAAACATTATGTATGAATATTGAAACACTACGGTTTTGGTAGACGCCCGAAACCTCTATATTAATCCCCAAACCCATAAAGAATTAACTGGGCAGCTAGTTTGGGTCGAGCGACCCAAACTCTGCAGCTGGTTTGGGTCGCTCGACCCAACCTCTGCACCTGGTTTGGGTCGAACGACCCAAACTCTGCAACCTACAAATCCAATATCCCAAAATAAACATCCTTCCCACCATCAACAAGAAATTATATTCAAATGGCTATAATTTGAAATCGTCTGATATTTGTTGGCATGTCCACATACGTCCAGCGCGGCCCTAGAAAGTCACCAAAAATTGCTCTCCTGTTGGATAATTTGACCACTACACAATATTCAATATATTCATATTCTTAAGACCCTAACTCTACCAATAATTCATATACGATTAGGCTATTCGAGGCTTGGGTTTGGGTCGGTCGACTCAAACCTATTCATGATGGCCAGTATAGCACCCTTCAATTCGCACTGATGTTCAATCCAAGTTCGAGAAACTTTGGGTCGATCGACCTAAACTAACAATTTTGTTTCTGGACTTACAGATGGCCACTAAAAAGAGACCTGGAGAGAGGTGGTTCATGCTCGCCCCAGACCACCTTTGGGAGGAGTACGAAACTCCACAGGACGATTCATACGTCCCAAAGGATGGGATCGTTCTTGCGTGGTCCGTTCAGGTTGTGAAAGCCTCCCAGTACAAGCTCTTGTTCGTGGTGAAAGTAGGGACCCACGAGCAACACACCTGGGCAACGCTGACGGGATGGGAGGTTGCTTCTGTCCAAGCTCTCGGGGAGCACGTGGACGTTATTCTAGAGAACTCCGCTGTGCAGAACGTGCATATGTTCATGCACCAATTCTCCGAGGCTTTCGACCCCCTATACGCCAAGGAGACGTGCGTTGACCCGGACACCATAAAACCGGAGACCATCTTCATAGATGGCACTGTATCGAACACCAAGGTCGCTAGCAGGTTCACAAAACTGAAACAAACGATCATGGTTTTGAATAAGGCGTTGCAAAGCAAACCAAAAACGCAACAACCTGTCAGGCGGAAGGCCAAGACAGAAGAAGGAGCAGGTTCCTCCAGACCCCAATCTGTGAGGATTCCGCTGGCGGTTCCGGCAGATTCTAGGAGAACGAGCACTACCTCGACTCCGGCTGACAGCGAGATGCCAACGCCTTCAGGAAGCCGGCAGACGACCCCGTCGAAAAGGGCAAAGGAGTCATCAGTCATGACCACCGAGCCAGTTTCACCAGAGTTGCGGATGCCCAAGCCTGGCCAAGAGGTTGATGCTGGGGAAATTCAAAAAATCAACGACAATTTTGAGACGAAATGCCTCCATTGCTTCTTCATGGGCAGGGACTTCAAGTTCGAGGTGAACATTGCACAATGCCACCTTGCGCCACCTGAAAAGTGTGTCCGAGCCAAGGAGGATGCCTATGTCGACTGGATGGTCGCTCAAATCTTAGGCGGGCAGTTCAAGGACGATAGGCAGACAATTGTCGTGATGCCCCAGGGGCTAAAAAGAATGCCTACGGCTGATATGTGGCCGGCGATTTCTAAAGGAGATTTCTGGCTGATTGACGGCCAGCACAGTGTCGAGGCCTCCAAAAAAATCCAGCTGATGACTGAATGGGACGACCCCAACAACCAGAAGGAGAAGCTGAAGGTATGGAAGGCACTGGTGGTTTGGTCGGACAACGAGACCGTCCTCAGTGACATCTCCCGGTTTTTCAACATGGGGAATAAAAAGAGGGCGTATCAGGCATCCTGGATTAGAAATATAATGGCCTCAAAGGATGTGTGGGAGTTCTATGGCAGGCCTCCCAAGGAAAGGGAGAATGCAAAAGACAAGAACCCAAAATGGAAGGTGAGTAAGTTTGGGTCGATCGACCCAAACTCTTGTATTGTTTTATTTTCTTCGCAAGTTTTGTAGTTTGGGTCGATCGACCCAAACTCTTGGATTGTCTTATAGTCTTCATCAGATTTAAAGTTTAGGTCGATCGACCCAAACTCCTGGATTGTCTTATAGTCTTCATCAGATTTAAAGTTTGGGTCGATCGACCCAAACTGCTGTTCCATTTTTTTCATGATGTGTTCTCTAACATATGTTCTTGACTTCATGTACAGGACTTCAAATACCAGATGATCAATAAATTCTCCTCTATTGACAACGCTAGCCACAAGAAAAAAAAATATAACGAGCTAAGAGGAGAAATCTACTTGATTACAGCGTCCAACTCCGTGTGGACAAAATGGAAGACTGTCTTCGAAAAACACGAGACGGGAGACCTCATCGATCCCGACACCGGCATTCTGTACAACTAGACTACGCGCTTCAAGCAAATGAAGCCACTGGTGAGGGAGTTCTTCAGAGCTCTTCAAGGTCTTTCGGAGGCAGAGGTGGGAAAGGCGGCGTCCCACATCCTCCACATGCAGCCGACGGCGAAGAGATGCTGGGTTCACCCGAAGATCGTCTTCACGAAGCCTAAGATCTTCGTCCCTTCATGCTACACCTTGAAGGAATGGACGGAGAACAGGAAGAAGAAGACGACCATCGTCCAAGAGCTGCACAAGCTGGTGCCCGAGAAGAAGCTCATCGTGGACGGAGAGGTTGACGAGGCGCACTGGAGGGCATTCAAAGCCGAGTACAAGTTCACTAGTGCGTCCATGGTGGCACTCATGAGGGAGGCGGGAGACGACTTCCTCAGGTCCAAGTTCGTGAAGGGGGGGAGGAATCGGGCGCTTCCCGAACACTCCGCGCGTGCCTTCTCCAACTTTATAAAGGAGAAGAAGATCGTCAGGTTCGAGGGCGAAGCTCACTTCAACTTGGTCTCCCTCGAGCCTCTAGAGATCCAAGGTTGGCCGGGCTCTGATGCCAGGAAGGCGATCAGGACTGCAGCCGGGGACCGCTTCCCCTTCGGAATAATAGACTTCAGGAACATTCCTGGAGCGTCATTCGAAGGGACAATGAGCACCCCGTTTTACGAGCCGTTCTTCACCAAGTTTGTGGACTACGCCAGCCCCAAATTCAGGGAGGTCGACGTCTGGTTGTGGATTGTCGAGGACAGGAGGGCGGAGCAGGTGTACGAGATCGTGCGTAAATTGCAACCAGAGTACGCCGTCTCAAAATCTCATTACGTTGCTGCACCGGCGGAGGGGCGTACAACTCATTGAAAGACAAGAAGACGAAGATAGTCTGTGTGCTGTGCTTGTACTTCGTGTACAAAGCTGAGCTGCTGAAGGTGCCAAACCATCCTATAGCCCGGATGGAAAAACTTTTCCAAGTCCCAGAAGGGTTGGGCACCAGCAGAAGCTTGTACGACGAGGCGAAGTACGCCAACTACCCCGCGGATGAGCTGCGGATGGATTTTTACCTGCGGATGATGAGGACCCTCACGAAGAGGGGGGACTTCATCTTCAATGTCTTCGGGGGCTCCAAACCGGTTTTTGCAGCAATGGTAAGAAACTAACCTCGTGGATGTATATGCCTGGTTTGGGTCGAGCGACCCAAACTAGGGCATGCACAGTTTGGGTCGAGCGACCCAAACTAACTATTATTGTTTTTTTGGCTGTCATTTTTGCTTATTCTTCATTTGTGATACTAATACAATTGATTTGGATTGTACAGATGTCTGGGTTGAACATCTACTCCTATGTGGAGGATACCGATGTTCAATTCTACAGGACCCAGAAGGCGCTGGCGAAGAGAATGGACATCCTCGACTGGATACCCGGATCCTACGTCGAAGAGATCGTCGAGGGGGGCGAGAATCCTTTGGATATGGCGAGGCGAATCAACCCGGGTGAATTCGCCATGCGCGCCCCCGTTCAATTGCCAGAGCCGCTCATCGGGTTGCATCCGGGCAATCCGTCTATGGGAGCAGGTGGCGAGGTTGCGGAGGAGGGGGAGGAAGAGGAGGATGAGGAGGAAGCAGAGAAAGTGGAGGGGGAGGTCGAGGAAGGGGCAACAGGATTCACTCAAGAATCCGAGGCCCCTCAGCGGAAGAAGGCCATGCGAGCTGCCACGCCGCAGAGCAAGCTAGTGCCCGTCCTCACAGTGGCCGACGCGAAGGACATGTATTCGAGGGACGCGACGGCCACCTTCAGGGAACGGCGAATGCTGAAGGGGAAGAAATTATACAGCGACTATGCGGTGGAGGAGACGATCGCCATAAGCTCCGAGGACGAGGACGACATGGAGCTCGCGAAGAGGCTGAGGTCGGATCCTGCCTCCCCCACAGCGTTCGCCGGGATGGTGAAGGTGAAACCCGAGGTCCTCACCGTGGAGGAGGCCAACGCGAAGATGCTCCGGGACGAGGAGCAACGCGTCCGATTGCAAAAGGCCGCCGCCGAGGAGCCCTCGGTCCGCAACGAAGTCGCGGAGTTGAGGGCTCTCCTGTTGGAGCAGGAGCGGCAAAGGGCGATGGCCCCACCTCCGTCCCAAGCGGACCTGATCACGCAAGTGATCCAAGGCATGCTGGCGCAGGGATTGGTGATGGCTCCCCCGAGTTCATTCCCTCACTTGTCCGCAGGCTTCCCTCCACAGGATATCCGCCCGCGGCCGGCGCCGCAGCAGTCCTTCAGCTTTGCGCACTTGCTGCAGCCGCACGCCCGCCCTTACGCGCCCGTCCAGCAGGTGGACAACCCCAACCTTTGGCGCGTCCCCGGAGCTTCCAGCTCGTTGGCACCCCCGCCACTCCGGCCTCCCATCCTCTCGCCCCCACACCACCAGCGGGACGACCCCCACATGTTTGGGTCGTCCGACCCAAACAGTGCCGACGTTGCAGCGTCCCAGAGCGACGCTCGCCAAGTAGCAGGGTTTGGGTCGGCCGACCCAAACCCCGTCCCCGACCAGACCCCGGTGGACGAGCCCATGTTAGATGTTGAAGGCCCGCAAGGGCCTGGTGATACCTCTACTCCTAACCCAGTCGATGAACCAATGCATGATGCGCATGCGGAGGTTGGGTTGGGACAAAGGCCTCACAGTCAGCCTTTGCAGGAACAGGTTGCGGCTGACGTCGTCGTCGGAGGCGGCGGTGACAGAGGTGGGGCAGCGCACACGGTGACGGCATCCACGTCGTCAAGGCACGACCAAGGCGAGGTAATGCACTGACCCCACTCAGTTTGGGTCGGTCGACCCAAACTCCCTGGGTCTTTGACTTCTTGCCTTGGTCGTGTCCCCTAGCTACCCTAAATTCACGCACACGTCGCCCCCCCCCCCCGGCACTCGCGCCCTTCGCCACATCCCCCCGACCATTCGTTCGTCCACATACCCCCCAGCTTGCGACGAAGTCTTCATCACGGCGGCCCGTCTCTTCAATTTTTGCTAGATGTAGAAGTAGGCTAGTTTGAACGCATCGTTCAACGCGGCTCCCCCCAATCAAGATGTACATAGAGCATTGTATACAATATAATCGCCATTTTTTACTCCTATGTACTTGTATCCTGTGTTTGAATGTATGTTGTATGCTCTTGCCTCTCTTGTATCCCTTGTTGCACCCCCTCCAAAATGAATCAAATGGTTTTGTGTTTGCACCGAGAACACTCGTTTCTTTAATGCTTCGTTTGGACATAGCATGACATAAGTCGCCCACCGTTTTCTCTCGATTGTATCCGCAGGGCTCGGAGCATAGCGTAGCGGCTCCCCGACGCTCTTCTCCAAGGAGCAGAGAGGGCAGCGCGGCGGCGCCCCCGATTTTACCCGCCCCGCCCCGCGGCCGAAGAAACGATTCCTGGTGTTAGACCTGAACGGGGTCCTCGTCCAATGCGTTCATTGCCCGAGGACCCCCACGGTGCCCTTTTGCAAGCCCGAGGACGCGAATTACGACGGCCCGCCCACGTTCATAAAGAGCAAGCTAGTTCACCTCCGCCCGTGGCTTCGGACCTTCCTCCAGATGGCCCAACAACGATGGTGGGTGGTCGTTTGGAGCTCCATGACGGCCGAGAACACCAATGCCGTCGTGGAGTTCATCTTTAAGGGCATCGAGCCCCCCTGCATGGTCCTAGCACAGGAAGCCTGTAGAATATTGTACACACCGGACGGCAAAGTCGTCAAAAAACCAAACAACCCCGCTTCCCCCCAATATCTCAAGGTCTTGAAGCCCATTTTTTGGGACCAGCGGCCGTCCTTGATAGGCGTCCCCTACGACGTCCGTCCCACCCGGGAGAACACGCTCATGGTGGACGACAGCGCCGCAAAGAACATGTTGAACCCGACGGCCAACCTCATAGTTTGCCCTACCTGGACGGTCGAGAAGGTCCGGGACCGATTTTTGTTAGACCTTGGTAAATACCTCCAGGCGCTCTGCGGAAGCGGACTGCCCCTAAACAATTTTGTTAGGAACAATCTGATAGGCGAGAGATACTTGGATCCACGAGACCATTTGTACAGAGAGTTGTTATCTCACGCGAAATTTAACAAGCTCATTTGAGACACTACGTGTGTTTGTATGTGTATGTATGTATGTATGTGTGTGTGTGTGGGCGCGCGCGCGCGCCCTTTCATTTTGTGTAATATATGCTTCATATGTATCTTGATTTTCACGCGCTCTATCAAACCCTCCTCCCTTGGGTTTTGTTTCGTTTCCTTTTTTGCGCCAGCGTTTGGAGCCCTCGATTGACATCGTCAGCGAGTCAGACTTGGGGAGCTTCTTCTACGAGACCGTCTACGACGCCGCGTCGACCATTGACTACTCCAAGGAGCCTCTTGACGCCGGCGTCGTCGATATCCCCCCACCCAAGCAAATCTTCCGGCGATCTGCGTCCCCGTCGCCGCTCAAGGGCATAAATCGCAAATGCGTCCGGACGTCCCCCTCTCGGCCCGGCGGCAGTAGTACACCTCAACGGCGGCTGCGGATGGACGCTCGGCCAACGAAGAGTGGAACCCTTCCTATTCCTTTGCGGGATGCATTGCCCCTCCTCGCCGACTCCGACGGGAACGCCCCCGGTGACAAGGTGAACCCCCCCCCCTAAACATGGTTATCCGCGCATTACAATCATCCCGCACTTAAAAAATGAATGTGTAACACGTTTGGGTCTTCCTCCCTAAACTAACACGTGTGTTCTTGCATTCACGCGTTGCAGGTTGCTCCCACCCGTAAACCTATGCGGTCTAGTGTGTCCGTCGAGTTGGAGCGTTTCTACTCCATGACCAGAAATGCAAGACAGTCCACTTCATCGTATTCGAATTCTTCGTCGTATAATTCGGGCGGCCGACGGAATCCAAAATGTGTTATAGAGGGCGGTCAACCCAAAAATGGCTATAGTCGCGGGGCGGAGATTTTCAGGAATGTTGAAGCAATGCGAGCAAAAGAAGCCGCAGCAAAAGAAAAAGAAGCAAAAACGAAAGAGGCAAAAGAAAAAAAGGCAAAAGAGATAGAGGCAGTCTCCGAGGCTAGATAGGCCATAGTAGGCGTAGGGTTTTGGACCATAGGCAATATGATTTTGGGTTGCACTATCCAATGGATGTGTGGTGTTAGCATGCTATGCATTTTACGTGCCATACTTTGTTTTTTTGTTTTTTTTGCAATAATATAAGTGTCACATGATTTTGCCTTCAATATGGTCTAAGGTTTGGAGTGCCTTATTGTGTGCATTAATATGAATGTTTTAAGATTTCCCCTTCAATAAGATCTATGGTTTGGAGTGCCCTACCTAAACCATACATTACAAGCTCTCATATTTTGTGTGCATTAATATGAATGTTTTAAGATTTTCCCTTCAATAAGATCTATGGTTTGGAGTGCCCTACCTAAACCATATTCATACAAGCTCTCATATTTTGTGTGCATTAATATGAATGTTTTAAGATTTTCCCTTCAATAAGATCTATGGTTTGGATTGCCCTACCTAAACCATATTCATACAAGCTCTCATATTTTGTGTGCATTAATATGAATGTTTTAAGATGTCCCCTTCAATTTGGTCTAAGGTTTCGATTGCCCACCCTATACCATCACAAATATGAGTTATTAATGGGGCTCTTGGTCTAAACACCCGCTTCAAAATGTTCGCATCTTACAACTTTCACCAATATGTGTTCCATTTATCCTTGTTCTTATTTCTATGAATGTCTCAAAATGCCCAAAAAGTCTCAATTTAACGAATATAGTGTTTATGCTAATTATCGTCTCTTATTAATTGCGAGAAGTGGTTGCAAAATGAAAATTATTCAAAATAACACACGTCTATTTTACGGAGATATTTTTATAATGCAAATGGCCCTATGAACTCAAGTTAGTTTTTCTAGATAATGGTCCCACTATAGTTTTGGAACAATGACTCCATAAAATATGAACATTTTCCAATAATAGTACCACATTATTGAGACACCATGCATGGAAGGAAATAAAGGTTGCAAACTTCAAACACATCACTGGAGAGGTGTTAGTGATGCGTGGGAGCAAGTAGTCTTATAACATTGGGTTTTGATCATGGGACATTAGATTTTTGTATCAATAGTGAATATTGGGGTAAGGACCCTTTGGTGCCCTACACAGTGGGTATAAAATACTCAATGTTCTTTTCACTTGTTTTTTCACTTGTATTTCATTTTGTGGTATTGGATCCGACCTTTATGTGGAAGCTTTGGAGGTGAAATACACATATGCTATATCATAATTACAGTTCCACACATGGACTTTAAAATACCGTCCTTTTGGAATATTGGAGTCCCTTGAATCTTGGGATTTTCATCTCTATCGCTATGAAAATTTCCACCTAAATCATTAAGGTGCCATTTCATCTTGATCAACATGATAATTCACCAAGTGAACCATACAATATGTGCTTCACCTCAAATGACATATAAATGTACCACTTATAACCTACCTAATGATACTTCATCTTGTATGACATGAACTATATAGGATGACCTTTTTTTCCCCAATTATGATTCTTGGCTTTATGTCAAGTTCAAATGTGTCAAACCACTCAATGTCCCAACATTTCTTCTTTGATGAATTCTCACCATATTGGATTGGTGTGACCTCCAATGCAAATTTTTGTACATTGCAAAAGCATATAGATATATACAAAAGCATATGAACAATGCTTGGAGTGAGATGATCTCACACTCTCTTTGCTTTGTTTTTTTATTGTATTTCTTCTTTTCATTGGTTCATACAAGCAATATGGGATGATTTTTATTTATTTTTGGACTAACATTGTAGCCTTATTCTAATCTTATTCTTTCTCATGCGACTTCCATTATATTCTTATTATCAACAAGCAATCTAGTGCTCTAGCTTCTACATTCCCATTTTGCGAGTAGTCAAAGATTTCTAAACCCATTGCCCTTGTTAATGCTTGATGCCTATCCTGTGCAAGTGGTTTGGTAACACAATCATTATTTTTTGTTCAATAATATTTCAAACATATCTCTTGGTTTTCTAGTCTCTTGCCCAAATGAAGTGATGTTGTACATTGATATGTTTGGTGCGAGAATAGTGTGTGGGATTCTTTGAAAATGCTATGCATCCTTGATTGTCGCATGTATAGATGTCGGTATTTTTTGCACGTATCGTACATCCTTCAAAAGTTGCCTAAGCCAAACCGCATCATTTGTACAATGGCTAGTGGCTATGTACTCTACTCTCATCGTAGACAATGCAATGGTTGGTTTTGCATTTCCACGAAATGACTCCAATACCAACAAAAATTACTTCCTCATGGTGGATCGCCAATTTTTTGCATCTCTTGCTTAATTCACATTGCAAAATCATCTCAACGCAATATCTTTGCCTCTGATGCATAATTTGAATTCCAAAATGCCCTTCAAATACCTCATAATATTTTTACGGCCATCCAACCGGCCTTGAACATGAATTGGCTCAACGTACTCACCACAAATGCAATATTGGCCCTCGTGGCACCATTGCATAAATGAGAGATCCTACATGACTTTGTATGGAATACCTTTCATTTTTTTTTATCAAATTTGTTTAACAATTTTGAATTTGCATCGAACGGAGTTCCAACTGGTTTGCATTTTTTCATGTTAAAACACTTTAAGACCTCCTCAATGTAACTCCTTTGGTTCATGATGATGGTATGGGCTTTTTTAATCCTCTCAAATTTCACTCCTAAGAAATAATGTAATTATCAGAGATCGCTCATCTCAAAATCTTTCTTGAGCTCCAACTTAAACCACTTCAATTGGGTTATATTGGTTGCCAATATGATCAAATCATCCACGTAGAGGATTGCTACAACAAATGATCCACTTGGCTCCTACAAAAACCTTCGTTAATGAAGACGAGTAGATATGGTGGTATCACGCCCTCGGCGATTGCTTGAGCCCATACAAAGCTTTCTTAAGTTTGCACACAAGGTGTTATTCCCTCTCTTATACGAAACCCTTCGATTGCTCAATGTAAATTTCTCATCTAAAATTCCATTCAAAAATATTGTTTTTATGTTCATTTGGTGAATCTCTTAATCCATGGCGGCTCCTAACGTGATAATGCGTCTAATGGTAAGAAACTTGGTCACGGGATCAAAGGTCTTGTTGAAAATCACTCCGGCCACCTAAGAATATCATTTTGCTACCTACCGTGCCTTATATTCAATAATTTCATCCAATGCATCATTCTTGGTGCAAAACACCCATTTATATTTTACACTATTGCAATCCCTGGACAAATTCCCACTAGCCTTTGCCATATGAGCGAGTCAAACTCCTCTTGTATTACAGTCTGTCATTTGCTCGTAACTTTGGATCTCAACACTTTGCATAAATTCAAAATTCCATCCACAAAATGCCACATTGGCATGTTTTCTACCGTGGTGGGATAGAATGCGATTCTTCCATCATTCTCTAGGTGGGCACCGCTCCCTCTTGGGATCTCTTCCATCTTTGCAAAATCTCTCAACACGGCCGTCATTCTCCGTAGGTATTTTAATTGTTTTTTCATGTGCAACCAATGATCTTATACTTATTCCTCGGGATCCTCATTGTCATTACATGAAAATTATTGGAATCAATAAGAGATAAGATTGCACAAGCATAGACACCTATACAAAGGCATATAAACAACACTTGGAATGAAATGGTCACATGCTATCTTTGCTTCGTTTCTTATTGTTTTTCTTTCCTTCATTGGTTCACACAAAAAATGAGATAACTCGTATTCATGTTCAGACTAGCATGGTAGCTTTATTCTAGCCTTATTCTTTTTCATGTTTTTTCCTTTATATTTTTATTGACTGCAAACAATCTAATGCTCTACCTCCTACACTCCCACTTTGCGAGTAGTCAAAGGCCTCTAAACCCATTGCCTTTGTTAATGTTTGATGCCTATCCTTTGCAAGTGGTTTGGTTAGCACATTCGCTAACATATCCTCCGTAGGACAATGCTTCAAACATATCTTTTGGTTTTTTAGTTTTTTTATAATGAAGTGATGTTGTATATCAATATATTTGGTGCGAGAATGGTGTGTGGGATTCTTTGCAAATGCTATGCATCCTTCATTATCACACATGATGGATGTCGATCCTTCTTGCACATATCCCATATCTGCCAAAAGTTTCGTAAGCCAAACCACTTCTTTACTACAATGGCTAGTAGTCATGTACTTTGCCTCTATCGTAGACAATACAATGGTTGGTTGCTTCTTGCATTTCCATGGAAATGACTCCACCAAACAAAAAAATATGTACCCGGTGGTAGATCGCTCGTCGTTTGCATCTCCTGCTCAATCCGCATCGCAAAAATCTCTAAAGATAATATCCTTACCTCCGAGGCATGATGCGTTTTACGATTTTCCAATGTGGTGGACCGGCCTTTGACATGAATTGGCTCACCATACTTATCGCAAATGTAATATAGGCCCTTATGGCCACCATTGCATACATGAGAGATCCTACTCCGGCTTTATATGGAACACTTTCCATTTCCCTTTGCACATTCATAAATTTTTCATCTTAAAATTTTAACAATTAAGAATTTACAATGAACGGATATCCAACCAGTTTGCATTCCTCCATGTTAAAACGCTTGAGAATCTCTTCAGTGAAGCTCTTTTGAGTAATGGTAATGATGCGGGCTTCTTTATTCCTCTCAAATTCCAAGGCAATAATGCAATTCTCCAAGATCGTTCATCTCAAATTCCTTCTCGAGCTCCAATTTGAGCCACTTCAATTGGATTACATTGCTTGTCAATATGATCAAATCATCCACGTAGAGGATTGCCACCAACAAATACTCACCCATTTGTTTGATGTACAACGAATGATCCACTTAGCTCTTACAAAAGTTTTTCTTAATGAAGAATAAATTGATACGGTGGTATCACACCCTTGGTGATTGCTTGAGCTTGTACAAAGCTTTCTTGACTTTGCACAGAAGATCTTCTTTCCCCTCTTGTATGAAATCCTCTAGTTGATCCATATAAATCTTCACTTCTAATATTCTATTCAAAAATACCGTTTTTACATCCATTTGGTGGATCTCCCAATTCATGGTCACTCCTAATCCAAGTATGCATCTCATGGTGTTAAAGTCGGCCATGGGAGCAAAACTCTCAATAAAATAAACTCCAGTCACTTGAGAATATCCCTTTGCTACTAACCGTGCTTTAAACCTAACAATTTCACCCATTTGCATCCTACTTTCTTGTGACCCTTTGGAAGTTTGGTCAATTTCTATGAATGAAGTTTGGCTATGAATGAGTCATACTCCTCTTGCATTATGGCCTCCCATTTGCTTGCATCTTCAAATCTTAACACTTTGCACAAATTCAAAGGTCATCCAAGAATACCACATTGGCCTTTTTTTTTGCCGTGTTGGAATAGAATGTGATTCTTCCACCACTCTCTACATGGACGTCGCCCCTTTTTAGGATATCTTTCATCCTTACCAAATCTCTCAATGCGGCCATCATTTTTCATGGGAATTTTGATTGCCTTCTCATTTGCAACCAAGTGATCTCCCACTTGCTGGTCACGTTCCTCACCATCATCACAAGAAGATGATTTGGAAGATTCGTCCACATTAACCGCGCTAGGGCATTCATTTTTCCCACTTAAACAAATTTTGAAAGCGTTTCTAACGCTCATGTTATCGTCCATGAATACCATGTCTCTACTTCTTATGATTTTGTTTAGTTTGTAAACACATTAGCCTATAGGCCTTAGTCCCTTCACAATAACTCAAAAACAAATATTTTGTGTCCTTTGCATTGAGCCTACCCCCTTGTTCATCCGGCACCATTGCATAGGCGACGCACCCAAACACACGCATATATGTAATGCAAGGCTTCCTTCCAATCCACACTTCCTCGGGCGTAATGGAATCCAATGCCCTTGTTGGACAACGGTTTGTATGTAAACCATATTAACCACAATGGTACAATATGCACGCTTTGCTATTTTATTTTGTTGAGAAATACACGATGTAGACAATTGTTTTTAGATGCTATGATCATTCCAAAATGCCTTGGAAAAAAACTCTCCGTCATTGTCCGACCAAAATGCCTTGACTTTGTACTCTGATTGTGTCTTGACGATTGCCTTGAAAATTTTAAATTTCTCAAAGCATTCTATTGTGAATTTCATTGCATACCTTGAAAAATCATCAATGAACGTTACAAAATATATTATACCACCTATGGATGTAATTTGCATGGGACCACACACATCAAAATGCACAATTTCCAAAATTTTAGTTGTTCTCTACCACCTTTGTTGGGAAACATGGCCCTATGTTGTTTATATTTGATACATGTTTTGCAAAGCAACGAGAATGTAGGAAAAAAATTGTTTGTCAAGGTTCATGTCACTCACCATGTTTTGGTATATGTCACGGTATGCGGCGTCAGCGGCCGCACCTTATCCGTTGGGCTTCATCCATTTAGAGTTGGATGGATGAACCTTAGTTTTGGAAAGTGAGGCTCCTAAGTGAGGAGCCTTTTCCTTGGCTTCGTATTCTTGCCAAATCAAGTCTTGTGAGTGAGTGTGTGGAGAGAGCTTGTGTGAGGTGTAGATTGTATGTTTTTGCAATAAATCTTAAATTATTCTCCCCTCTCTTGCATTCTTGGATTCTCCCGTGGTGGAGTGAGAGATAGCTTGACTAATTGTGTGCATTTGAAGAGAGATTTAAAGCTATTATGAATGTTCTACTTTGTTCCTTCTCACTTGGCAAGAATGCTTCATTTTTGTTGTTTTCTTCTACATTCTTGATATATAACACACAAGGAAAGGCGTGAGGACAAAGAATGATGAAGTTCCAAAGTTCTGGAGAGAAAACACCACGGATTTGCGGCCCAACAAGATGAAGAGTGCTTGTTTTTTAAGGCCACATCAAAGTGAATTGTGGTGATGAATTATTGAATTGTCTACGGAATTCCTTATCATTTTTCCACTTGCAAGCTTGAACTCGTATCATTGAGCTTGTGTAGAGCGTTCTTCATTCCAATTTGATTACAAGTTCATTAAAAAAAATCAAAAAAAGGAGGAGAGGAGCCGACTTTGGGAGCTGGAGCTCCTGGTCGGCTCCGGAGCGCAGCAAAGCTGCGGCGGCCATTGGAGGCAAGCCGGCGGCCCAGGCTTGCGGCTCCCTCCCCGCCTCCCCCTACCTCCCCCCCTCGGTACCTTTCCCCTCCCCCTCCCCTTCCCCTGCCTACCCCTGCCTACCCCCCCTGCTTACTCCCCCCCTCCCCCTCTCACCTTCCTCCCCCCTTCCCATTACACCCCCCTAGCCTAAGTACAAGCCCCCCTTTACCTAGGCCCTCCCCTCCCCTGCTGCAGCAGTGGCAGCAACAGCAGCTGCTGTGGAGGGGCGGGGGTTCTATTTTTTTTAATTCTGTTATGTAAACAAAAAAAATTCAACAAAGAAATAGAGAGAGGAGTTTACTATAGTTTTTAATATTAATTTTTTAATATTAATTTTTTAATTTGTATTTCTACAAAATACAAGAACATTACTTTTTGTATTTTTGAATACAAAAAAACAAACAAAAAAAAAATCAAGTGTAAACTATAATACAAACTCCTTGGGTCAAAGAGAGATATATCTTGATGGAGACATGCTCCATGGGTGTTGGGGGTATTCAAAATTTCAAGAGTGTGAAATTCTTGGATTTATGAATAACAAACTTCAGCGAACATATTGAGAGCATTTTCTTAAGTTCCTTGGGCGTTGTGGAAAATTTGGTACCAAATCATTTTGTTGGGAGGGGTGGAGCATTGCGAGAGAAGTTTGCAAGAGAAGTTCGCGGGAGCACATGGAAACAGGCAGAGGGCGTGGGATTGCGGCAAATTCGCAATTGGCTTCTACTTCCTCCACATTGACTTAGTATAGGTACTGGGAATATGAGGCATTTTCTTTTTCTTTTGCTTCAATTGGGGGCAAGACATGGGCATTGGGTTTATTTGGGGATAGGTGTAGGATTTATTTTGGGTTAGGTTTATTAGATTGTTGTTGGGATTTATTTGGGGATAGATTTATTAAATTGGTTGGGATATGTTTTTAGATTGTTGAGGGATTGCCTAGGGGTGGAGCATGGCATATAGAATCATCATTCGACTTAACAAGATAATTGTTAAGAGCGAATTGTGTTAAGCAACACAGATTCCATGGACTTCAGGGAAGAGAGCATTTTATGTTGTAGTACTAAATGAGAGATGTGCTTATGCAATTTATTTTTTTAAATAACAGGGGCTCTTCGTTTTGACCACCAACCGCAGGCGGGTGCCGATTGGTCGCGGTCACTTTCGATTTTTGTTTAAGTGTTGTATTGGGGAAGAGGATTTAGTGTTGTTATTGTATTGTTCCTTGTATTTTGTTGTGGTACCTTCCCCTGTGGTGGGCTTGTTGTACTGGATTGTTTCAACACTGCCCCATTTTGTGTTGTCCTAAATTGTGATAGGGTATTGTGGGGGTGAGGTCGGAGTAATGATCGACGAGACCTTTGTGTGTACACCAAGTGGGCGGTGCTTGTTTTTCCTTATGGTGAGGCTGACCAACAGACCATAAGTTTGGTGGTGTTTGTAGGTGCAGGTTGTTTTTCACCTATCAACCCTTTACCTTTACACCACATTAGTTTACATTGTTGGCTCCAGTGACCGAACCCATTGCGGGTTTATGGTTACAACGCGGAGCCAACATTATCGTTCTCCGTCTCCGGCATCATCGCAAGGTCGATCCTCGGACCTTTTGGACACTGAACCAGTGGTAGCACCCGACAACGTTTTTCAGCCTACTTCGGCATGGGGGACTACCACTCGGTCTCACGGCCTTTGGGTGGCATCATTCAACAAGATGGAGGAGGAGACGCGAGTCGGCATTCGAGACCGATTTTCTGGCCAAGCGGGGACCATTTCCTTGCAAGATTGGAAAATTTGGTTCAGGACATGGATGACGGAGAAGCGTTAATGAAATACCAATTTCAATGATTGGTATGCGTTCGAGCTTCTGCCCCAACATTTGGAGCACGAAGCTCTTCAGACTTATGAGCAGTGGACGGAGGCTCATTGGATGGAGCTGCGCCAGGTTGAGCGGTACTGGGAGACTCGGGTTGAGTTGGTATCCGCATTGAAGGAAGGCGCAGCTTCTAGTTTGATTGCCGTTCCTGAGGTCAAGACGGAGGTACCAAAGGGAGTATATGTGGTAGATGTGGAGGAAGCTTCTCATGAGGATCCCATGGCTAAGGGTCATACTCCAGCTGCGACGAGTACGTCGAGCCCAATTCTCCACTATCGCGTTATGCCCAGGCCACCCAACCGGCTTTAGCCTCTCTAGGGGCTCCGCCAGATTTTGAGCCATTGCGGGCATTTGAGCTCCATCTACAGGAGGAGTACGGAGGCTTCCATCGTGACCAGATGCAGCGGATACATGATTTCAGACGGGAAAATGACGATACACCTCGTACCATGTATACGAGGTTGGCGAGGTTTGCCAGAGAATCTGGAGGTGTGGTCGCGGAAAGTCAATTGGTGAAGGTGTTATTGTCAAAGATTGACAAACGCCTCCTTGACTTGGCGTTTGGTGGTCAGGCGACATTCGCAGAGGCATTCGCCTTGGTAGAGCAGTGTAATCGTGCATTGTGTCAGCACGATGCCACTGATTTGGTGTCCTTGCTAATGGATTCTATTAAGTCCTGGAAGGCTCCAATTGCGATTGTAGGATTGGCAGAGACAGAAGCGAACAACATTTATCATTGTTGGTCTTGTGGGCAAGCGGACCATGCTAAGAAGGATTGTCCTTCGAAGCAAAGGCAAGCCCAGGCTGTAGGTACTCCGAAGCGGAACCCATTTGTTCCCGCTCAGGATTCCGCGCAGAAGGCGGGTAATCAGTTACCCAAACAGTTGAAGTGTTACCATTGTGGGCGGAACAATCACGCGGTGGAGAACTGCTTTTCTCTCCATCCAGAAAAACGTCCTACTTCCGAACGGGAAAAGGCGTTGGAGGCCACGGTTGGTGCCTTGGAGGAGAGGTTTAAGACTTTGGCGTCATCCAGCCAAATTTTGGACTCACCATCTACCTTCAGAACTAAGGCTAGTTCTTCCACTCCATATTATTATATGTTCGGAGCTTCTAGACAAGTGGTGAGTTCCGCAGCGGTGACACGTGCTCAAACCGTGTCACAAGCCACGCCTCCGACCACAGGGGAATCTGTAGACAACTTACGCGCTCGGAACAATGGTTATGCGGATCAGATTGGCCAAGCACGTCTTCCATTGACTTTTGGATTGGCTGATGCTGCCCAATCTATGAGTGGTCGTAATTCGAGCTTGGAGGCTTCGAATCCGGAGACCGACGTGGTGCACACTTTGGCATCCAAAGTGTTGCACACCCCTTTGTTTACAGCGATGGAGTGGTCGTCATTGGATGTCCAACCCACTAAGGTTTTTCACCTAGCACGTAGGATTTTGGAGGGAAAGGCATCCCCGTCTTCTTTGATTGTGGCTCAAGCCACCGCGGACATTCCTACTACGGAGGATCCTAGGGAAGCCGCCAAACGGCGAGCGAGGCTTGCGGCGGAGGCCATTGCGTCTTTTGACGCACACGATTCAAATGGCCAAGAGCCAACCTGATCTTATGATTCACTAGCCTCTGCAGGCGCCGCTTATCTTTCAGATGTAGCTCCTCGACCTGCTCGCGAGTGTCAAGGCATTCGACCTGGCCTTGTACGGATAGTGAATGATTCTGGCATTTTGATGGTCAATTGGGCTGGTGGCAACCCTATTCGAGTTGCTCCACGAGGTGTGATGATGGGCAAAAAGTTGGCGCAGGCATTGCGGTTGACAACCAACGACTTGGCTCCATGCTCATTTACCATCGTCACATCTATTGGCCAAGTAGAGCGGGCCACTGGTTATACTCGGGAGCCATTACAGCTTAGCTTCCAAGTGAAGCCTGGAGATTCACCCGCACCTCTTCTTCTCAGGTGTGCGGTGACGGATGCGACCAACTATGACATTTTAGTTGGTCAGCAAGCACTTTACCCCCTCGGTTTTGGTTTGGACAACTGGACTGAGGAGGCTTGGATTCGACCAGGTTGGTCAGTTGGAGACGGCCGTAGGGAACTTATTCCTGTGGCCTTTGCAGCGGCCGCCACCATCGAACCATTATCCATGGTTTTTGGATGCAGTGCTATTGTGGATATATTGCCTTATGGATCCACATTATTAAAGGAGTCATTGGCATTCATGGGGGATGTTGAAGACACACGAGAGATGGCACCTAGGCATACCTTGGTACGCCATCCTAAGGACCCTCTACCTCCGTGGCGTGATTCCTCCGGCTTGTTCCAACGGTGTGAGGACATTGTCCTCTCTCTCAGTTCTCCCACACCAGTCATATCGGAAGTCTATCCACATTGGCATGCCCCATTTTGTGGCGCCTCCAAACACTGGGATTACTTTGGTGGAGTTGTTTGGGGGCATTGGTACAAGATTAGCAGCCGTATTGGAGGCTGGCCTTACGGTCAAGCGGTATGTCTATGTGCACAACTTTCAAGTGTCCACCCGTGTGGCTCGTCATCATCTTCACCAGTTGATGTTGTTGTACCCACAGCAATTACACCCGACTGCCATTCGTGGGTGTTTTTCACGTCTCCCTCGTGATGTCACTCTCATCAGTGAGGCCGACTTACGACACTTGGGTCCGGTGGATATGGTGATTGCATGATGGCCATGCCAGGGCCATTCACGTGTTGGAGCAGGCCAAGGTCTAGAGGATCCCAGGTCTAGTCTGTTTTGGAACCTCATCCGCCTCATGCAGTGGTGGTTTTCCCACCAACCTTCCCCTCCAGGGTATATTTTTGAGAATGTACCTTTGTTGGGAGACTCTCGGGACAAGGTGTTGGAAGATGATCATTATGTTCGTCAACACCTTGGTGATCCCATTTTTGTGGATGCCGCGAGCATTGGTTCTTATGCCCACCGGCCTGGGTGGATTTGGACCAATCTCACACCGTCATCTATTTTAACTACAACATTTTCTGCAGTTCCTCCACCTTTTGATCAGAAAATGGATGACATCTTGGATCCAAACCGGACTTCTTTGCCGGTTGTTCGAGATGATATACCCCCGTTGGCATTGGTCAACAAAGTGGGGGCACCACGGCGGGCCTTTCCCACATTTATGACGTTTCCACAGTCATTCGCTTTCCGCGATCGGGGGCCGGGTATGGTGTGGGATGCTCACACCAACACCCACACCGAACCATTGGCTGACGAACGGGAGCGTACCATGGGATTCCACACCGGCACCACCGCAGCTCGTGGCCTTTCTGAGGGGCAACGACGCTTTGTGTTGGGCCAAACCATGGATCTTCATACGATGGTGTGGACTGTTATTTTATGCCTTTCATTGCAAAGGCATCGTGGTGACCAGTGGTTGTCTCTGGGGGCAGAGGACTTTGGTAAGGGGGCACAGCGGTCCACACCCATGAAGGAGGGAATTCACGCCATGGTTGGAGAAGCCAAACGAATTTTTCAATTCGAGCAGCATGTGATGGAGGAGCTTCGAGCTCAACATTTTTACACTTCTTCGGTTTTCTCGCCTCCGGTGGTGGCTTCATCATCACATATTGGTGGTGATGAAGAAATGCTAGACTCTAGTACTAACACCGAGACTGAGGGCATGGTCAATGCCCCCTCCTCTCATTAGCAATTGGAATATGTGCCAGCATCACGTGGTTCTCCTTTGGTGGAGAGGGAGACTACAAAGTTTGATGATTGGCCATTGGAATTAAGCCCTCATTTCATTGGTGCTGAGGCACGGAAGGTACGAGCATTCATTCGCTCGTACCGTAGGTGTTTTACTTTTAGCCTTCAGGATCTTGAAGGTTATAAAGGAAAACCTATCCACATTCAGTTGGAGGACGACCATCGCATTTTTTGGAGACCTTACAGGCTCAATATTTCTGAGCGGATTGGCGTTCAGGCTCGTTGCCGAGAGCTCTTGGCAACATGGCTAATCGAACTTTCCAACGGGGAGTATGCTTGTGCTACGGTTATGCCATCGAAGAAGGATATCTTTGGCAATTGGACGGAGAAGCGGATGTGTGGGAATTATCGTCCAGTTAATCGGAACACCAAGTCGGATCGATATTCCATGCCAATCCCGGAGGAGTTGTTCGATGCCATTGGATTTTCTCGGGTCTTTAGCACCCTAGACTTGAGATCTGGATATCACCAGCTCCCATTACTTACGGGAGATCGGGTGAAAACCGCATTTTGGGGAGTCGATCATGATGGGAAGGATCAACTATACCATTGGAAGTTTCTTCCATTTGGCCTCAAGAATGCGCCTACTAAGTTTCAGAGAGTGATGGACCAAATCCTCTCTGGCTTTCCTTTTGCTCGGTGTTATATTGATGACGTGATCATTTTCAGCAAAACACCACAGGAGCATGTGAAGCATCTTCAAGCCGTTTTTGAGTGATTACAGCGGTGGAGATTGCGCTTGCACCATGAAAAATGCAAGTTTTTCCATTACCGACTAGCATATCTAGGTCATATGATTATTCCAGGAGGTTTTGAGGTGCAACAAGCTAAGGTGGATGCCTTGCAGAAGATCTCGGCACCGGTTGATGTGCCGAGACTTCGTGCATTCTTGGGCTTGGCGAATTACTATCGGCGATTCATTAAGAACTTTAGCTTGATCGCCAAGCCTCTCACCATTCTCACGAGCAAGGATCAACCTTGGACTTGGGGTCATAAGCAGCAGCAAGCCTTTGAGACATTGAAGCAAAAATTGGGTGCGGCTCCAGTGCTTCAACGTCCAGATGTCTCCAAATCCTTCTGGTTGCATACAGATTGGATTTCATTGAGTTTGGGAGCAGTTCTCACTCAGAAGGATGATTTTGGCAGGGAGTATGTTGTTGCTTACGTTTCGCGAAGCAATAACACGGCAGAGGCTAATTATTTGTCCTACAAGGGAGAAGCATCGGCGGCGGTATGGGCTATTGCCCATTTCAGGCCGTATCTTTATGGTCAGCACTTTACTTTAGTGACTGATCATCAGCCGTTACGGTGGCTCATGGAATCGGATAAGCTTACTGGCAAGCTTGCCAGGTGGGGTTTGTTGCTCCTAGACTATGACTTTAAGGTGGTACACCGTGCTGGGGTTACCAACATGGATGCAGATGGACTCTCACGCAATCAAAGTCCTTCAGATGAGGACTTGACCGAGGCCAGGTCGCATGGAGATTGTAATCGAGAGGCGGTTCCAGGTTGGCACGCGGCTGCTTACCTCATTTTATTTTCTGGTGCATCTATTGACATTCCGATACAGAGTTTGGATGATGAGACTGATCGGCCTCAAGCTATTGCGGATATATGGGAGGGTCTTCCCGTATTGCATAAGCTTCAACAGGGTACCTTTCCTTTGTCTATTTTGGCAAAGGAAAGGAATAGGATTGGACATCGAATAACAAGGTTCCGTTGGGAGAGCGGTTTATGTGGTACTTTTTGGCCACCCCCTTTTGAGGGAGCCTAAAAGTATCACACAAGCCCTTCGGTGAAGGTGGCCTGCACTTGCAGGTGCCCAAGCCGAACCCGGATGATAGGTGTATAACGTGAGTAGTTAGATTTTTAAGGGAAATTAAATATGCATCGTAGTACCTCCGGAGGTTGGGCATTAGTTTTTTACTATTGTGGCTCTAAACTCCACTAACCGATTTCATATCTAGTTCTAACCTTAACATACAACCTATTCTACGCGTAGACGTACCAGCCTTGAAACCAAGGCAATCCTTATTTGTGAATTGGGATGGTTCTGATACACACAAACCGAGTGTGACTCATACCACCCTAGTTCAATGAATGGACTAACAACAATTTGATGGACCATTCAATTATTCCTATTTCTTTATTATTCCTATTTTCTATTTAGTTTTCTAAGCGGGGGAACTTGGCCTAAATCTCACCCTTTACACAAATTCTTTCTTAATTACTTGATTTCGGGTAAACCCCAAAACCCAAAAGCTCCTACTTCACTACATTCACATATTAGGCATCACCCCTTACCTGGTTGGTGTACCTCTTACCTCGGAACCTTCTAAGGCCTCGTGCAGGTCCTTTGGAGGTCGAGTAACATTTCAAACCCTTCGGACTTCAACGGTCCGACAGGTGGTGTCGCCTTACCGAGTTAAGTTTTTTATTCGGGTCTCTTGCTAACAAGGGTTTATGATTTATTTTGTATGTTTTAATTGTTAAGTGGGTTTACATTGGATAGATCACTAAATTACAACTTAATGGGACTAGGGTGACGGACAACCTGTGAGTTCAACCTGTTGCACAATCTTAATAATTTGGGTCATTACTCCCAATCTATGGGGCCAACAACATAATAGTGGATTCGCGGGTCATTAACCCGACCTTTCTACCAACAACATTCAGAGTGGTCGTGCCGGTGATTAATCTGACTTACCACACACGAAACTTGCTAATAAATGAAGCTACTACCACAAAACATACCAGGGGCTCCGAAAACAATGGAGTTGGATATTCCCTTGGCAGTCAAGTGGTCAAACCACTTGACCTTATGAGATAGGTGAGTGGATTTAGAGATGCGTACCTTAGCCGCGCTCCCTCCTACCCTAAATGGAAGGCTAACGTTAGTAAATTTACCTTAATTCTCCTCCGTTAATTTGGGCTCAATGTAGGCCGAGCCGCTACCTCCTTCCTTGCTCCAGTTCCCGAGCGTCGACCTTGCCTCCTTCTTTGTAACTAGTTTGGTAGTAAGCATACCTTAGTTAACAATTCAAATATAAAGTATTTATTCTACGCTATAATTTAATCCTAAGCATAATATTTATACTTAGTGCACCTAATTATCTTTCTAATGATCTAAAAATCACTTTAATCGGATAAGAACTGCAATAGTTATGAGGGTTGGAAGTGTGAGGTCGATTCAACCGACCCTTCCAACCCACCTATCTAACTTCTAACTTCAAATATTCATAACACATTTCTTACTACTTGGATCTAGGCTTTCCTTATACCATTGGAAAGCTATTAACAAGTTCTATCTAGGAAAATTATGACATCAGCATGTTAAGCTAATAAAAATTCAGCAGACTCCTTGTAACACAGCAGTCAATCAAGAAGCCTTAAACTATGTATCTTGTCTTCAGCAATTCATATCTAATTCAAATCTTATTCAAATCAAACGTTCTGTGTGACCTTGGAGAGATATTAAAAATATATATTTGATAAAAATATGTGATTAGAAAGTTAAGCCAAAGTGAACCCACCAAATCCTCTATAAAGCAGCAGTCAACCAAGAGTTCTCAAACTATGTGTCTCGTCTTCCACAATTCATATCTAATTCAAATCATGCTCAAATCAAATGTTCTAAGCAATTTTGGAAAGCCAGAAAAAAATTCTACTTGGAAAAAATATAACTTCTTAGAATTAAAATTCCTATTGGGCTCGCAAGTCTGATCCAGCAGCCACTACCCACAAGACCACCCAGTTTTTCTACTCCATTTTTGAAAATCCATAACTAATTGTCATCTTAACCAAATTACAAATGGAAAACGACTATGGATAGTTATAGGAAAAATGATGAGTTTTTTTCTAGCTTCTGAACTAAGCCTTCAGGGGATTGGCAATGAGGTCTACAATGCCTCCATTCAAAAATCTACAATCCAACCTACCTCTACAAAAGAAAAGAATAATTTTGTTAGTGTGTGAATAAACACACATTCTAATTAGGAGAGAGAGTAGAGGAGTTTCTCAAGCCTTTTTTTTAGGCCATTGAGATTGCATGCTAGAGGATTTTCCTTACTACATTGAAGCAGGGCTTCGCCCAAGCATTAGAGGAAGAGAGAGACCTACAAGGTGGAAGGAGGGGTTTTTAAAGCCTCTCACAAAATGGTTGGACCCTCCTCCACAGGCTCCATTTTTCAAATTTTTTCCCGAAATTTTGGCTCGGGGGTTTTCCCGATTGAGGTTGCCACCCTCTCGCCGAAGTGGCTCCGACGGAAAATTTAGAAATCTTTCTAATTTTTCGCCATCGAGTTGGCAAGGCGGCAAGTGGGCAAGTAGCCCCCTTGCTTGTTTTTTTGTCTTCAAAAGTCTTTAAGCCGATTTTGTCTTCTTACGCAAAACACCTCCAATAGTCTTGTGTGCGTCACACTAACTAATAAACTAACACTTGCGTAGCTAGCATCTATTAACATTTGTTTAGCTAGCATCTACTAATATTTGCTTAGCTAGTTATTTTTATTAGCTAACATATTTTTTCTACTTTGCTATCTTCTAGCACTACTTAGTTTCATTTTGACCTTCATTCTTCTAGGCTAAATGCTAAATGAAGTAATTTTCCCTAAATTTCCTATCAATTCTAACTTTTAATGCTAACATTCTAACTAAAAGTGATCTCGCAGAGTGATGGACCACTCAAAGGGGTCAAAGTTTGTTATTTCGATTGTGGCCAGATGGGACAAGGCGTATTGTCCCAAGGCCGGATCAAAGGGCCTGTTTGGTGCGACAAGTGCACGAGGAACTTGACCATTTTGGCATACGTAGGACACATTCGATGTTGCGTGGCCAATATTGGTGGACTGGCATGTATCAGCAGGTGGCTGCCTATATCAGGAGGTGTGAAGTTTGTGACCGGGTCAGGTCTAGCTTTAACACCTTATCACCTCAGTTACAGCCCTTACCTATCATGGGATTGGGCTACCGTTGGTCGCTGGACTTTGCAGGGCCGTTGGTGGTTACACCACGTGGAGCAAAGTACGTTTTGGTGATGGTGGAGCATTTTAGCAAGTGGATTGAGCTTGTTGCTCTACCCCAAAAGTTTGCAGAGTTGGTCGCGGCCGCCTTTTTGGATCGTGTGTTAGCACGTTTTGGAGCACCGGCTGAGGTGTTGACGGACCAAGGGAGGGAGTTCCTTGGTGCTTCTGAGGAGTTATGCACTAAGGCACTTATAGATCACCGTACCACCTCTCGGTATCATCCGGAGGCAAATGGCTTGGCTGAACGGGTTGTTCAGACAACCAAGCGTGGCTTGAAGAAGTATGGATTACTTCGGGGAAGCCACCGAGATTGGGACCTTATGTTGCCTTGGATTGCTATGGGCTATCGATTTAGTAGGCAAGCCTCTTTGGCATCCTATAGCCCGTATCAGTTATTGTATGGACGTGAGTCTATTCTCCCAAGTTCTATTCGGGAAAAGTTAGCTCTTGTTGTGGACTTGGATGACCCAAACATTTGGTAAGAGTGTTTGCAGGAGCGGGCTCAATTCTTCCAGCGGGCCATGCCTATGGCCATGGAGAATTTGTCCATTGCTCAGCACCGTGACACCTTGCATTATGCACGCATTCGCAGTGGTGCTTACCGACCTCAGTTGCGGAGATTTTGGCAAGGGGATTATGTTTATCTCCAACATGAGGCACCTACGACATTGGATGTCAGGGCGGGGCGCACTATCCTTCGGGTGAAAAAGGTGTTGCCGAGTGGTTTGTTGTTGTTGGAAGGCAAGGATGGTAGAGAGTGTCGCAAGCATTCCAAAAACTGTGCCTCATGTCATCTACCCATTGAGGGTACAGTTCATCCTGAACTTGCCGTCGTGCCAGAGGGTCTTCCATGTTTTGTGTGTGGAGAGAAGAAAGGAGCGGCTACTATTCTCTTGTGTGATCAGTGTCAACGTGGTTAGCACATGGCATGCTTGAGGCCACCCTTGACTTCTCTACCATCTGGACAGTGGAGTTGTCCTCGTTGTCGAGGATCTTTAATACTTGGTGCTTCCACCAATCGTACTTAATGATCCTGTGTGGTTTTCATCATCTTGTGCCTACCCAAATGGAAGATGAGGAGTTATGGCTTACAAACGCAATCGACATGAGGGGGTGAAATTAATTCTGTGGAATCTGATGGCCAACCATCAGAGGCGATTAAGGATGGGGCTCACATTGCACCCAGCCTACAGTGCCTTGGGATGACATTCGCTACATTAGTTGGTTGCTGAGCAATCCTTCATTATCCATACCCTAGGATTGACTTGGTCCTAGCTGCTTGGCGGAACTCCATAGTCAGCTAAGGAGGGCATGTCGAGATGTGTTGTTCATGTGTGACCTTGCTATGTTTTAGTGTTATTTGTTAGTGGTAGTTGGTACTCGAGCTGCAGTGACACATGATCAGTATTTACACGACAATTGTCACGGTATGCAGCGTCGGCGGCCGCACCTTATCCATTGGGCTTCATCCATTTAGAGTTGGATGGATGAACCTTAGTTTTGGAAAGTGAGGAGCCTCCTCCTTGGCTTGGAATTCTTGCCAAGTCAAGTCTTATGAGTGAGTGTGTGGAGAGAGCTTGTGTGAGGTGTAGATTGCATGTTTTTGCAATAAATCTTGAGTTCTTCTCCCCTCTCTTGCACTCTTGGATTCTCCCGTGGTAGAATGAGAAATAGCTTGACTAATTGTATGCATTTGAAGAGAGATTTAGAGCTATTATTGTCGCGCACCTCTCCATGAGGAGTGCCCGAAACACCATGGGCACAAGGGGGACCCCGGAGTGACACCCGGGACTTGTGGCGCCGTTGGTGAAAGGGCCCAAGTGATCCTAGTGTGGGTGAGGGCCCCGGGCGTTGGGAACGCCTCCCACCCCCGAAGACTAGGAGGCACAAGGGTAAGGCCATGAGCTATGCGTAGCTCATGGCGTGGTGATTCTAGAATGCTCAAGAACACCTCAATCGGAGGTGTGAGCTAGGAGTTATGGCCATTTGAGTGGGGCGCTGTCCCGGGACAGCGCCCTGGTACAGCAGTGCCTGGGAGGGATTCCCGGGACTGCCAAGGTTCAAACAGGCATAACTTCCTCAAGACTTGCTCGAATGGAGCAAGTGAGGAGTCCATCGGCATCTACGTGAAGCGTAGATGAGGATGGAGTGGTTGGTTGTTATGATCAGACATCATACAAGGAAGTTATGATGGTCTGAAGCTGCTGGGGGGGTTCTAGGCCCAGCAGCTAAGGGAAAATGTCCACTTGGCCCCAACTCTTGGTAGAGAGACAAGAGGTTGGTTGGCGGTGGGGTAGGGGCTCCGTGTAGAGTCCTAGAGGCTTATATGGGTGAGGTGGTGTGGCCTCACCCACCCGAGGCCGAACGGCACGGCCTCCATGGGCATTGGCCCTTTGTGAGGCCATAGTTGCCTAGTATGGTTCGGGTTGTTGTAGTGTTGCTCCGGCAACGCGATGATCAACATAGGGTTGGACTTCCATGGATGGAAGTCCACATTGGGGAAATGGGTTACCGATTAAGGGGTGAGCCCCGAAAGCAAAGTAGGAGGGTTGGTTCCCTCCTATGAACTATTGGTCCGGGGTAAGAGGAGCTATCCATTAGCATGGCGGAATGCGAAGGGTTAGCGCTCGTAACCTTTGCTAGAAATGAAAATTGGCAAGATTATTAAGGGACCTAGCAAGGGTAGCGACAATTATGAGTGTTCTACTCTCTTCTTTCTCTGTCGAGATGTGTTGTTCATGTGTGACCTTGCTATGTTTTAGTGTTGTTGGTTAGTGGTGGTTGGTACTCAAGCTGCAGTGACACACGATGGGTATTTACACGACATATAGTAACACACTTCACTTTCAAATGGCTAGGGTAGAAGTGCGAAAGCTTGAGGGCGCCATATTCCGTTGGAGATTACACTAAGTTGGCCACATTTTTTTTGTCCACATTCCCAAAAATTATTTCACACAAGTTGCCTTAGTATGGTACAACCGCAATGGCTTCACCTTTATAAGATTTTAGAATGTATTTGTTTAGGTTGAATGCATTTTCATCAATGCGATAGAAATATGCTCACTGGAAAAAAATTTGCATGCAATTTGGGTACGTGGAATACATTTTTGATACAAATTTAGTTGATTTTACCTATGACAATTGCTTATATAATGATTGATCCTATTCCGATGGTTTTGACAACATTATTATCACCTGGAACGATTACCTCATATTTGTCGAACGCGTTCTTATACAAAGTCGTCATTGTCATTCTTTGTTCCTAGTTCTTTGTTCTTTGTTAATTTTTTTGTAGTAAAAATGGGCAATATGGCCCTGTTTGCCACAATATAAACATGATTTTGCACCTTGAAGCAAGAATGAGTTGCCACCTTTGTTTTGTCACTACTCCATGGCAGTATCCTCACATCGAGGTTCCTTGTCTTGGCATTTTGACATCTCATGCATCAAACGTGCCATCACATAGTCCATAAACTTTTCATTCATCAATATTGTTGCACCCCTTGCTAGTTTTCTACTCTATCAAATTGTTACGAGTGCTAACCTACAGATCTCACACACGTGCACAATTAGCTCTCCATATCGCGGACCTCCAAACACAGAACAAAGTCATCCATCTTAGGTGTAGCATTCATTTGGGTGTTAAAATCACGTACATAGGCTTTAAGAGTGCCTGTGTGCTTCATTTGCATCAAGTTTATTCCCTCCCGCAATTTCTGATACTCTTGCAATTCATTGAAGCCAACCCAAGTCAAGTTTGCCACCACCTCGGGTTCTTGCTCTTTTCTACTCTTCCAACATTAAAGCGCATGGTTTTTTTAAATGTGAATGCTATGGAGACCTTATCATCCACCTCGGCCTTTTGGCATCGTAGTAGTTATCAATTTCCAACAAAAAAAACTTTTTCACCTCTATTGCTTTGCAAGGCCTCGAGAATATATATATACCTTGGCCAATTTTTTGTCGAAGAAAAAGGCCTAGCACCTTGCATTATGAGGAGCTCAAATATTTTGGTTTTTTTGGTTTTATTTTCCTTGCCACGCTTGAGCTCTCAA
The DNA here is from genome assembly GCA_950295325.1 of Polytrichum commune. Classification (NCBI taxonomy): domain Eukaryota; kingdom Viridiplantae; phylum Streptophyta; class Polytrichopsida; order Polytrichales; family Polytrichaceae; genus Polytrichum; species Polytrichum commune. The sequence continues at coordinate 50,204,469 of OX485806.1, forward strand.
TTCACAAAATCCATGACCACAAGAACTTGGAGTTGGAATTTCAATATAATATCATCACCTTCAAAACTCTCAGGTGCATTTGGTAGTTGAGCCTTTGAATTTTCTTCAAGGTATGCAAAATCCCTCTGAAAGGACTCCTCCAATTCATCCCCCATTCCACGACCATCTCCACCATTATTATTATAATCAATGGTGGGGTTAAAATCTTCTTGGTCTCAAAATAAGGGTTGGGGACAAATAGATATTTTCCCTTAGCCGCTTGGTTAGAAGCCCCCAGCAGCTTAAAATCATCATAAGTTCTTCATGTGATCTCTAATTGTCAGCCCTTAACCCCCCACCCTTGTGCTTCGTAGTCCGGGTGAGAGCTTGTGGCTCACATGTACTTGCCTCATTGCTTGACCTTCGAGTTTAGCACCCAAGGCCTAGTGATATGAGTCTCAATGCACTCTTTATTCAAATATTAGAGGCCACAAACATTCAAGAAATACTCTTCCCCCTTGTAGTGATTATCAACTTTGATTTCTTTTTATAAAACTCCACACACCTAATCAAAGCATTAACTCTAACACCATGAACTAATCTAAATTCAAAGCACTTGTCACCTCAAGTTCACCCTTGTTGATCTCCCCACTAACCTTGTTAGTCACCCAATGCTACCTCTCTGATTCTCTACTTACTGCCCTTTCTCCTTCCCAACATCAATTCAACGGTTGTAACTGCTAGGCTGCCAGACTCCAAGAGGTTTCCCTTCCCTAGTCTGCCTTGCTCCTCACTTCCCTGGCAGCTGGCTACTGCAATCGGCTCCAGGCAGCCACTTCCGTCTTATTCCCCTCAAAATACCCTGGAATGCCAAGGCAATAGCTTCCTTCCTGAGTGGGCTGCCAGCGAGCGGCAATGACTCTCACCTTCTATCTCACAGCCTTTACTTGTCTCTGCCCAGATGGTTGTAATCGAGGTGTGAGCTGAAGCACAGAACCGTTCCCCTGTTTCTAAATGATTCAACCAGGAGTTGCAGCCCTTGTGGATCACTTGCTAAATTGCCACCTCAATGTGGGACCTCTGCATTGCATACCCATTAGGCTTGCGGGACAATTTCAGCATTGACCAAGTGAATGCTAGATGCATCACCCAACCAGCATTGGTTCATGCCGTCATTCCGTAGCGATTCGTTCTTCGGCCCAGATGCTAACCCCCTGGCGGCTCGGCAGCAATTGCAGTTGTGATCAAGGCTTTCTGTTTGATTTTACCAAACATCCCCTAGATTCTCTTGGTCGCGGCGCTCATCCAACCGGTTTGTGATGGAACCATTTCATGTTCAAAGTCCCACCTTCGCGCCAGGAGTTAAATCAGCAATTTTCACCCTTCGACTGCCATTCTTCCTAGGGCATGTCCTAGATGCGAGTCTCCATTTGTCCTGCAACCACCATCCTTTTCTTTGGAAGCTGATGCTCCCCGCTCGCCCCCCAAGCCCTCCAGCAGTGTTCATTCCCTTAGCGGCAGGCAGCTCCAGGAGCTTCCACACCTCCTCTGTCGTTTTCTCTAATCCCATGTTCCTCAACTACCCTCCTTCTTTTAGCTCACATTAGGAGCCTCTCTCCTGATCCCCTAAACCAGCACCTGATCCGCTGCCAAAAAAGGCTTCCCCCATCTCTAAACAAACTGGGTTCAAGGCCTAAAACGAACATTAAACTAATCCAAAACCAATTGACTTGGTATCACCTAACTCTAAAGCAAGTAATTAACTCATTTTCAATCTCCCACCCTTAATACTTAAGTGTGAGCCCAAGATGGTGCCCATATATGTTGCTAAACCCTTAGGAGTTATTAGGATTTGATTCTTATTTTATTTCATCTATTTAAAAATATAAAAAGAATGAAGTGTGGTGTGGGGGTTGGTTTTAAGTTTAGGCTTGTGTGTGTGTGTTAGTTTGGGGAATTAGTGTGATTAAGCGGGGGTGATTAAAGTAGCTTTAGGAAGGATAGCTTGAAGAAAAAAAGGACCCAGGGTTTTAGTGTCCTAATTAGGACCTCCGTTTGTTAGTTTAGGGGTTTGGGGGGGGGGGTTTATGGATAAGCTGGGTTTCGGGTTCAAGCGGAGAGGAGGACAGGGACTGAAGGAGAGTCTAAGGGAGGAGAGGACCGAAGGAGGGCGCTCGTGAGCAGCGCTGGGTGAAATCGAGAGGCTCTTGGCCAAATGTGAGCGACGCTGGGCTGAGTCAAGAGGCCTGCCAGGATTGAAGAGGCCATTGGCCGAAGGCAAGCAGCGCTGGATGGAATCGAGATGCTCCTGACTTGGACGGGAGAGGCCCCTGCCACCCTTGACGGGCGATGACGGGCTGGGGCCCCGAGCAACAACGTAGAATCCCGGGTTCAATCCCGGGACTGAGGGGGAGTCAAGGGGGGAACCTATTAGCACTAAGGGTACGCTATGGTGGGGATTAGTCAATTAGGTGAAGGATGAATAGCTAAGGGAGTACATGAGATTATTAGTAAGATAGGGGGGCCACAAGGTGCAAGGTTGTGGCATGGGCAAGTAGGCCTTAGGTAGTGATTTTAGTTTTGGGTGGTGAAATAGTGTAGGATTGATGTAGTAAGTAGAGAAAAACATTTCTTAATGTTTGTACTTCCATTATGGAATAAACTGGTGTGCCAACATTGATGTTGAGTGTGGCGTAGGTTGATAAGATTGAAAGGGGAAAATGCTATAAGCATTGGATGTGAGCTACATACCCTCACCTGGACTATGACGCATAAGGGTGGGTGGTTTGGCCTCACATTAAGTCAAACAACTTAACTCTACCTAAGTTTAATCCCTAATTCCCACCCAATCCTAGCAATCAAACTAACTCAACAATTACTAATTTTTATGTTTTTTATGTTTTCAAAATGTTAACTTGAATTATGGGCACGAATTCGGGCTCACACTAATGCTATGAGTTGACCACTCTATTCACATCAATCCTTGACGTAGATACCGATGGACCCCTCACTTGCCCCATTCAGGCATTATGGCAGTTCAAACCTAGGCAATCCCGGGCACCACTCCCAAATCACTGGTGTCCTTAGGCAATGCCTCATTCAGATTGCCATATCTCTTAGTTCACAACTCCGATTAAGGTGTTCCTGAGCATTCTAGAATCCAGGCGCCATAAGCACATTCAAAGTTTTCACATAAGCCTCTCAATAATCAAGTCTATCAAGTCATGTACTATTGGAGTCAAATCACCTTCAAAGCTCTTGAAAAAACCCTTAAACGTTCAAAACATTCAAATCAAATGCTTTGAAGTCTAAACAATTCTAAATTTCTCAAATAAGCCTCTCAACACTCAAGAAATTCAAATTACATGTTGTTGCATCAAACAAGCAAAATAAAACAAAATATTTACAACAACCAAATGTGCCCTTGGACACCTCCAATGTTCCAAAGCTCCAAAGCGCCAACCCTTCAAGATCCACTCCGCAACCTCAAAGGAAATGACATTAAAAAATGTTGCCAATCCAAACCCATAGTTGTAGGAGCTTTGACAATACTCACAACTTCAAACATGAATGTCCAAATGGATGTAACATGGCCCCAACTTGTCACAAATGACGTGACGATCACTGGCATAGCAAATTTTTTTTGCAACAATATCTTCAGAAAATTGGTTTTATTGGTTGACTGGTTTAATTAATTATTACTTGTACTAGATATTTGAAAGAAATACAAACATCCAGATTTATTTGGACCATCAAATCTTGTTGCATGCAGAAATCAAACCGCCCATCATTGTTGGGGAATTTTTTTGTTGTTTTTTCAAGCAACTGATTACTAGTACCAATCAACTACATTAATCTACATAGAGTAGGCAACTAGCTAGTCAATAACTAAATCATAAATACATTTACAAAAATCCAAAATTTTCAAAAAATATATGGGATATTAGATTCTATTGGTCCACAATGGTTTTGGAATTAATTTTTTTTTTTTTGCATTTGACTACCATGTCGACTACAAAATAGTAGTTAATTAGATATTTACGCATCAATATACCCTTAGATAATTCGGCGGATGTATCCCCAGCAAACCTGACTTTTTTTGTCTATTGTGACATCTCCATTACAAGACGTGACATAATGGATTTGGACACAAAATTCTTGGCTCCAATCATTGTCTTCCACGATAGAAGTTTATTGTGTATGCACCAAAATTGGATCTGTTTAGTATTTATATATCATATAATTTTTAAAGAATGGGCCCATATAAACTTTGGATTGAATGTTTTCTTTTGCAATTTACCTATATGCTCCATAGTATGTTGTATTGCCACCATATTACAACTTTGTTTGTAATATAGTACTTATGGTATAAATTCATATTGATTAGTCCTAATACAAAACTACTACGGCGTGCTCAAACATTATTAGAAGTGTAAGCCCCAATTTTTTATTACATTGAAGATTATTCAACCTCCACAATGTCTTCTATGACACCATAATGCATAAATTTGGAAGAAATGTTTTGTGGACCCCTCATTGTTGCCTTCTTGACTTGCAAATATGATGAAAGAGGGTTTTGGCCCCATCATGAAATCGATATCTCTAGGTACAACATGGTTCTTATTTTCATCAGTTTTTTTTACAACCTTTTCTAGCCGGTTGTAAGCCACTCAAATTGCTTGCCGTTTGAATTAAAGCGTACAATGTATAAAAATAAGGACTTTAATTATTAAAAATAGTCAATATATGGTAGTTATTAGGCTTTAGAACATCCGCATATGAATGCGAGTTGTATAGGAGACTGATATTATGTTTGAACCAACTTGAGTTTGAATCTAGTTGGTTACATATGTTGATGCTATCCTAAATTAGGTTAGTGTTAAAGCAAGAATAAATTGTAGGCGGATATAGGAAAAAATTTACTATACATGTGTATGTAGAACATTTTCAATTATTTGTTATCTTCTTAAAGGCATTTTATTATTGATATGCGTGAGTTACCAAACTGCTTGCGGTTGGACAAGATTTATGATCTGATTGAAAAGGAAGTTAGTGGTTAGAAATTAGATTAAGGTCAACTAGTTAGTATAAACAATTTAGACAATAAACAAATGACAAAAAATTAGAAAAAGGCAACGAAAGACATTGAATGACAGTATATGACAACATCAAATGGTTAAAAGGCGTAAGCGTAGGATCACGCCCAACGGATGATGACATCAAGTGGATGAAGGCATAAGTATAGGACGACGCCGAATGAGGATGGATTTAAGTAGATAAAGGCTGTTGGATCAAACAATTGGCGAATGAACACCTTTGAATGTAGGTATTTGAAAAAAACCAGCTAGGGTGGTGGCTGCCGTAGATACCAATTGTTAAGTGTAGGTATGGCTAGATTTATGGCTAATAGAATTTTGTGGTTTGAAGGGGTAGTCCCCGAAATAAAACTCTGGAGCTTACTGCTTCTTTTTTTCTCATTCTCGCGGTTAGAACTATCTCTCACTTTTTCCTCACTGTGTAGGCAAGATGCAAGGTTCATGGAAGAATAAGAATAGGATTGTTGGACAAAAATATTTATGAACCCTATCAATGTTAAATCAAAGATTTTTTTAACATTTTTGAAAAGTTGTGTTATTGCCTAGTTGCATTAGCTTTTGATATTGTAAATTTATGGTTGTATAAGTTGTCAATTCATCTCTTGCTCCATTAATTTTTATATTAGTCTTGCTTTAGTTTTTGCATTATTTATGCCTTAGCCTCCGCATTAGCCATCTGCATTATGTTTTGCATTAATGCATTAGATATTTATATTTGTCTTCTACATTAGGTTGTGCATCAAACTTTGTATTGGTCTTTTGTATTAATCCTCTACTATGGTCTTCTACATTAGTTTTTGTGCCAGGCAATGCAAGAAAAAAAAAAAGGCTTGGAGGGGTCTCGGGAGGCAAGGGAAAAAATCTCATTGTGCATAGTGAGAGAAAGGAGACGGGGGTAGTAGGCGAAGCCCTGCCTCGTTGGGAAGTGTCGTTTCTCTTTTCTACTGTGCTCCAAAGCAGGGGCGGAAGAATGTGTGAGCAACCTAGGACGGAGCAGAGTAGAGACCAGGGGAGTAGAGATCAGGATGTGTCGCACTCGCTGAGACAAGGAGGTGTTGATGCATTGAGGAATAACAAGCTGGGAGAGTGTTTGTGAAAACAAAAAACAAAAGGGAGGAGGCATGGGCGGTTCGGAGGCCTTGCCTCGGAAGGGAATGCGGCATAGAGAAGTCAGGAAGAGAGCAATCGTTCTTGCTTCCTGGTTGCCGAGATTGCCTCTCAAGGGGGTTCATTCATTTTTCCAGGCTAGTTGTCCTTAATCCCAGTGTGCAGCGGTCTTGAATCTCGTCCAGTTCGAATCCCTGCGGCCGTATGTTTGAGGATCGCTGGTATGGGCGCGGTGGTATCCCTGGTAGCGACGGTTGCCAAGGAGAGCGTGGGATCCGGGTTCGGGGAGCGATCGAAGCTGGTGGGTTGCAAAGTCACAAGATGCACAGCAAGGGCGGAGGAAGTGAGGAGATGACGTGGGGCATATTCCGGTGATGCTCCTACTCTAAGGGCCGATGAGCAAGGGCACTCGCATTGGTTGGGGTGAAGCGGCTGCAGAGGTTGAAGCTCAAGGATCGAATCAAGGGCTGCTAGTCGTGCAAACAGTAAAGAGGTGCTGGTGACCCACCAAGCTAGGGGATTGGAGCGAGAATATCAAGCTTCTTAATGGAGCTCCAGTTCTCTACACTATATTTACAACTACGCTGACGACGTAAGTGCATGACACCTTCCAGATCAGATAGGTGGAGGGGTTGCGGCAGAACATTGAGGTGTTGCGGGGTGAAGCGTTCCTTGTTCCCAATACTCGAGGAGGCGACTCTCCCCTTCTCGGCTTCGGCGTGACTTTAGCGTGGTCGGAGACTGGTGAGGAGATGCGGAGTTTGTGAGGCTGCAAAATATATCGCAGCTCCAAGCTTTTGCTAGTTGTTGTCTTTTTACTCTATATATTCATGTGAGGTCGCACCTGCAATTACACAATTACGGGGTTCATATGAACAATGCTTGGCTCCGGCAGTCGATTGGCGACCCAACTGCTCGGGTTGTAGTGGTTGAGGTGTGACCAGTTGGAGAAGTTAGGATTCATTCAATTAAGGCTGAAGCTGAAAAGGGTAAATGAAACGAGGCCGAACACTGGAATCACTAGGCACCTCGGAATGAAGAGGGAAGGGAGGTGCCGCATCAAGGACGAGAGTTCGGCACTGACCGCAAGGGGAGGTAAATTGGTGGGGAGCCGTTGGCAACGACAGAGGAACATTGGGGACCGGTTCGGTGCAGAGAGCGGCTACTGACCTGTAAAACACTGACTCCAGGAGCTTAGTCCGTGGCGAGGAGGGAAGGTTAAACAGAGCTGCGCTCCAACAGAGGTGCAGTTGTTGCATTAAGGATTAGGCAGTAGATGATTAAGTAGGACCATAGTATGGGCTAGGCCTTGCATGGCATGGGGGTTGTATAGGGAATGCAAATGTTAGTGAATACTTGCAAATCGGACCTATTCACATGAATAAAGGGTGTTATGCACACTTCTCCCACGTCAATTGAATTGCATATGTACTAGCATATGAGAAGGTTAGGCTTAGGATGTGGCACATGAACTCCCACTTGGGCTAGGACGCAATTGAAGGGTGGGGGTGATTGTGGCTCACAACCTCTTAATTATAGTCCTCCCATGTAGCCTATCCGACTCCCTTCTATATCTAAGGACCCATTTAAGTATGCCTGGTTCATTTTGGATTACATAAATGTGTGCCTAGTAATGTCAAACATATCAGAGACATGTAAAATAATTGAACATGTTTTAATATTAAATAAAAAGTTATGAACTTTTTATATGTTAAGTACATATTGGTAAAAGACTTTGATTTTTTTTTGAAATACACGCCTTTGACAAAACCTCATGAATATTACATCTTTGTTTTCTAGTTGGATGAAAACGTTGTAGAATCTCAGAGCAATTGAACACTACCTCATGGGCTAAATATTCCTATGCTAGCTACGCTCAAGAAATTTACATTGTTTCACGGCGTCCGTTAAAGTGTTCATATATCTTTCACAAATTTACAACCACTTACTATGCATTGGTCCACAGAAGTCAATAATTTTTGCTAGATGTTCTATAAAATAAAGCATTATGTCAAAGAATTGAGGGTGCATTATCCTTTCAAACATGCACATTACATCAACATTCTCTATTTCATGGACTTCACATTATTACTATATATAAACCACATGAAACATGCCCTTAGACTATTTATAATTTCACATCAATTTTTGGCCAACGTTTTATTAATGGCCACAACGAGGATACATTAGAACAAACAATGGTAGACGTATAACTTTAATCTCATAAGGTTTTTCTTGGCAAATTTGTTTCACAAATTCAAACCATACCATAAGGTGTTTTTGTGCTTATTATTACCTCCATCACTTAATTATATTGTATAAGTGTCCACACCAAAGGCACCTTCACTAATTTTCTTGCTTTAGTACTAAAACAAATACGCATCCTTGATTGAGACATCAACGCTTGTTAGCCTCCTATTTATTTGACACTTGTGTCAATTGTGTTGGATAGAATCTTCAACAAAGAGTTACAATTTTTTTCCCACATGCATATGGTCTAGAAAATGACATTTTTTCAATTCATGTACAAAAATAAACCACAAAAGATTATATTATGTAAGACATTCACCCTTAATTTTTGTTAAGTGTACCATAATAGACTTACATGCTACATGTATTTCTTAGTATGGCAAGTTGCAAGAAATGACTTGCTTTTTCATGTTGTTATCATTCTTCTCTAATGTCCCCACATGTACCTTCTTCTATCATCTCAACCAAAACCCCCACGAGGTTGTTTAGATCTCATCCTTTTTACTAGGTTACCATTAAATCGGCCAATCGTAGAATGGTGTCATAGTTCATTGTTTTTGGGCAAAAGAATCACAAATCAAGTTGGATGCACTTTCTCAAATGAGAATTGTGGTGAACGTATAGGTCATCTATACAAATAGGGCAATTATTTCCCCCTTGTTGGTATGCTTACAAATACACCCATCCTTGGACATATGGTGGATGTCATTATCATAATAGCATGTGCATAGTCAAAATATCCTTAAAATGAAGTACATAAGCCTATAAACAAATTGGTTGGCTTGGCTTCAACATACTCGAGAGATCCGTTGTCCTTCACATGATAAATGCCCTCAATATAGAGTTTGTTTTGGTGAATGCATTGTAAACATTTGGCATTTTGACCCACAACAATTGATACTTGTTAACTGGAGGTTGCAAATAAAATCCATGGGTTTTATTAGTCTTGGCCCTCCATCACTATGTGGACAACATTATTGCTCTAAGTTGCAAATATTGGTATTGAAATTAGTAGGTGTAAATGTACTGCACAAATAAAAGAGATTATCGGCAAACCAATGAAACATTGATACCAGGTAGAATAGCCAATAGGAGGATGAAATTGGACTTGATGGCTAAATGTCATTGCAAATTTAGCTTGATCAATGATATTAGCCACGTAGACTGTTGGATTCTTTGCTATCCAAAAAGGTGCATCCCATCCATAGATAGGTAGAACCCTATGACAATGGATATTTTGCAAGGATTTCACGTCCATGTTTGCACCGTCACATCTTGTAATAACATCGTGATGTTGGACCAAGAAATGCCACCTCTACTTGGGGTAAATCCAATAGTTTATCCAAAATAAACTAATGTGGTCAATCCCTTATTCAACAATTAATTGACTGCTGCAATCAATTAAAATAGTCAACTAACTAGTTGAGTACTAAAAAATTGCTTCAATCGACCAAGAGTTGTCAACTTCTAGTAATTGTTTTTAATGATAATATTAAAACTCCAAAAACTTAGATTGTTAGATCTCGCATCTAACAACATATAACTATCCAAATTTGTTTCTATTTTTTCTTAGAATATTAATTTTCTCCAAATGTTGACTGCTAGTATAAATTGATTCACGCTATCAACCCAAGAAATAACAAAAAATTATTGCAAAAAAAATTAAATTACCACATGAACGTGCATCACGTCACGTCCATTTTCCCATCATGAGTATTTGGCCACAACTATTGAACGCCTCGATAGTTGTATGTTTTCATGTGGGGTTACCCACATGTCTTTTTTAATCCACCGTCGTTGTTGTTTTCAAAATGCCAAGTTATGAGATGGGCCAAAGTTGGACTCTTATAGAACACCTTGAATCTTGGTATGAGCAAGAAAAAATGTATTTTCTACAAAATTAAACTATGATGTTAACAAATAAAATGATATCACATGATGGAAATTAATTATTTATTGGCACCTTGTAGGAGATGTATAATCCCCATTTTCCCACCTAGAATGCTTTTTAGCAATAAGAAAATGTACATAAAATAATACCACTAATTTGGAGATAATCAATTTTTTTGGTATTTAATTTTTGTTGTGCCCTCACAATATCTTGGCATTTTGCAAACATCACACAAATATTTTTTCTCATAAACTCCTCAATACAGCATACAATCTTTGGGCAAATGTGTATTGCATTATATTGGAGGCCCACATTGGATTCTTATAGGTTAAAGGGAAGTTTGGGTTCAAATGAGTTAGCAAGAAAATGGTGCAAATCATCTACCACGTGTGATTTATAACATCATTGAGAATCTTGAGCCTAACCTACCAACGACAAATCTTTGATTTAACCATCAACTTGGATATGGGTGGGCAATCATACATAAGAGAGTTGGTTCCATGTTTGAGCAAGCTTTTGGTAGGGTCAAAGGTGCAAGAGGCATTTTTGGAAAGGATGTTGTTGGAACCCATTTTGAGGTGGTATAAAATCTTGCCAATCATTGTAGTGTTAATTTTTGGTTTTTCTTAGCCTAAATTGGATTTAAATGAAAAGCTTATGATTGTGATGGTTTAAATAACCTATTGTCTTGCATGCAAGAATCTACACGTGGTCATTGCAAGATATATAAATGGGCATTTATTGAGTCTCTCTCGGTGAATAGCATGACAAATTGATGATGAGAAATTTATTTTCATTTTGAGATAGATTTCTTCCTTAGTTGCTAGACAAATTGTTTGAACCATGAAAAAATTGAAAGCCTCTGGGGGATTTGTACTAAGTGGCCAATATTTTGTGACATATTGATATTTGGATTTCATTATGATCTTATGTAATGCCTTATCTAGGAATTATCCCATTGTCATGACTAATTGATTCAAGTTGTGTGTGGAATCTCTATGTTACCAATTCCTAAGAAGATGGTGCGATGGTATGAGAAATAAAGTGCCACTAAGAGAGATAATGAAATGATCATCATTGCTTGTCCAAATTATGATATATGTTATGGAAAATAATTTCTTTAAATTATGTATCAAAGACAAGGTGATTAGGCTAGTAACATAAGGGGTTTAGGTGTCAAGGTTTGATTCCTTGCACTTGGAAATTTAACATTTGGACATGTTGGAAAAAATTAGCAACATGTTAAGGCCATAGACTTGTTGGGTTATGAAATGTATACGCAATATGTTTGTTCTTATTACTGCATGTAAACCGGTGAGTGGATCAAGGATAAACTTGATTAGAGTATCATAAAGAGGGTGTTGATCTCGTATAATCCAAACAATGTTGAAGAGGGAGTTTTTCAACACAACAAATCAATAATCATGCAATGGATCTAGACCTGGCAGACAATAAATCCAGGATTACGAAGTTATCTTATATGTCACATGGAAATTGAAAGATCAAGTATACATATATGTGGCAATCAACTTAAAAAATAACTTGAAAGAAGGCCAAGGTAATTACAATAGTGAAAATTGTAAAAAAAATTAATTGCGTCAAACAAAATTTTCAAATATATATATATATATATATATATATCACCAAGAATTTTTTGTAAATGTTGAAATACTTGCTTGAATTAAGGATGGCATTCATGCTATGATCTATTGAAAGATCATAGCAAAATTAAAAATTAAAGTGTACAAAAGTCAACTTGCAATATTGGCATGTGAAAAAATTAATCAATAATTTAATATAAATGAAATAAAAATTCAAATGTGTCATTATTGAGGAGAACCAAAATAAAAAATTGGATATCCAATTAAAGAAATAATATCAATGAATTACAACATGATATGTTAACCCTCATATGTGGTTTGGCCTATAGTCGCAATTGTGGTTATTGTGGCCAACACAAGTTCAAAAATCATTGCTAGACATCATAATTAACCAAAAATAAATCAAGGAATATTGGACAATCTTGAAAAAATGACTACATTATTTTTTCAAAATACATTAAAATGTTTTAATTGATTTGAGACCATTGACAACACAAAAACGCCCTTGGAGATGGTAATGAGACTCAAATGGGTTATTATCAGTGTTTATGCCTATGCTTGAATACCGCACTGGATCCAATTAAAATGAACTCATTGCCAGATTATTGCCTAAGGAAAATAATGGGAGATTGAGTGACATTGCATGTACTGACCATGAGATATTTTCACAATTTTTATCCCTAAATCACCACCTATTTGTCAGTTTCAACTTGAAAATATATTAAACAACCATGTATGTTCCCTAGATAAATTTATCTGAAACACCTAAATGATACCAAATCCAAATTTTAAATGTTTTCCTAGGTTTGTTTGTAACAAAATCTAAACAAAAGGCATTTACCTCAAGAATATCATCAATAATAACGTTCGCCCTAGATTTTTCCATTGGAGTAACATGATTCATTCAAACTGCATGCACCTCATCATCATCCCAATGTTCATGCAAATGGTGGCGTTGTTATAAGTAGCCAAAGACAACATCAAGGTAATTAAAAATCAAGTACAAAGATTTGGAGATGAATAACATAAAAAATAAGATTATGATGAAAATTCATGCAACATATATTTATGGGTCACTCACACCATAGTGGGAAGAATGGTTTTGTAATTGTCGATAAGGTCTATATCTTAGTTTAATATAATTTGGTCATTGTCATTACAACACTCAAATTAGTAGATGCACGTATGAATCATTATACATATCAGAACCACTAAATTGTTAAGGAGTTTAATTACAACTCTTTATGAATAAGGCATAAGTATTTACAAAAATCAACATGACAAAGGTAAGTTAATAAACCATTTCAATATAGGATGCCCATTTATCAACACACTCATGCAAAACAAAACTTACAAGATATTGGGAATGATTAAATACAAAAACCAAGAATAAAGTCGCAAAATTCAATATTCCCAAGAAGTGAAGGTTCCAAGTGAAATTTATACAACCTAAAATAAAATCTAGTTGACACTAAAATGATATTCTTCACACAACTCCAAACTAGCTTGAATATTTTCTATGAAAACAATGAGAACTAAGGCCCTTATTGATAGGTCCAACTAGATATGACCATCATACAACTCCACCCATTGCACATTGGGAGTACATGTAGACCACCTGGTACTGTTGATGTTACCAACCACATTGCCAATGTATTAAGATCTCCATGGCAATATATGAGTTCATGGAATGACTTAGATTTAATAGTTGTCTCCCAAAAAATCACTTTCAATCCCAAGGTCTTCATTGATGCTATAGAAATTTATTAATTTGTGCCAGACCCCGTATGTGTCGCAACCCTTGCTTGTTGTAGTTAGGTTTTTCATCCAGGGTTCCAGCTCGAAAAACACCCAGGGAAAACTAAATGAGTGTCAGATGTATCTTTAGTTTGTCACGATAAGGTCAATTGATAGTTCAAAGGGGTGATGGAATGGGTTTAACACTTAATTATCACAATTAATCTATTCTCATGTGACTTGACTTGTTGCTTTCTCACCATATATGGATTTATTCATTATACATGTGGTGATACTGCTTAACATATTTCCATCCTTATAAAAATTAGGCCTTAGTAAATTTTTAGAAAAATCTAGTTACAAACGACAGAACCACGAACCGGGAACTAAGCGAGAAGCGTCTTGAGCGAATCGGGTCAGAACAATCACAGTCTAGTACCGAGTCACAAGTAAGCGTCCAGTTCCAAGTTCCAAGTAAGCGTCTAGTAACCAGTTCCAAGTAACTAGTAACCAATGTCCAGTAATCGTCTTAGAGTATCAGAGAAACGTCTAGTCACATTAGCGTAAGAGGAGAGATAGGCTTTATACTTACCTTTGCTAGCTATCCCAATCGATATGGGTTATGTGGGCATAGCTCCTCCTAACTCCACAGCTCCTCCTCCTTTTAGACGAGTTATTCTCTTCCTGACTTCGCGATTTCTCCTCTCATTCGACGTTAACTCAATTCTCCCCGCTGCAGCTCTGTGGTGAATTTATCTTGCAAACAAAGCGATCACCTGCATCAACACCCAAGGATTTTTCTGTTTCGCCGCGTCGTCACTTACTTTTAAAGACGATCAGATTTTCACAATCTTTCCCCGTTAGCTCTGTCTTTGCGTTCATGTGGACAAACTATTTTTCAAACAATTTCTCGGATCGAGTTCTGCTCTTGGACCCCATCTTTACAGAATCCTTCCTCCCTTCTTAGAATTCGGGAGATCCGCATAAGACACCTCGGACTTCTTTGTTTGAAGAGTACCAGAAGAAAATATATCTCCATACTCCGGGTGACTTATGGCATTAAACTGGTACTCATAAGTTTATCTTCTCGAAAATCAATTCAATCACATCATGGGAGTAATTGGGGAGTCGAGGAATGTAAACAAATATCTTTCCCATTTATCTTCTTGCTGCCAGAACTAAGATGACCGACCTTAACTGTTAAGGTTCTCACAATGAAGTGGCTGGTCGTGTTTCTTTCTCAATTTGACTTTTTCCCACCCTGAAGTTTCTTGTAGTGATTCACTTATCTGTTTGAAACATTTATCAGAGGTATTACAAGAATAAGTCAAACTTACTCATGTGTTGGGTTCTTTCATTCCGCGAGAGCGAGGGGACCGAGAATCCGAATGTAAACTGTGATCCTCTTCGTATCAATATATTAATCGGTCTTTATGCAATTAATACTTCCCAGTTAACAGATTATTGATCACCCGGAACTTCACATCCAATTACTTCACTCATCAGGAAATTACTCTTCTAAAGTTCCAACCTTAATATACTATCAGAGTATTCCTCATTCATTCTGTATTCACTACAGACACAAACCATGTTCTTATCTCTATAAGAGCTTCACACTCATATAATGGAACTCTTCACAAGCCCCATTCGCAAACTCCTCTCACCAGTCAGTCAACTTATGATTCTTTATTTGTTTGAAGGTATTTGGTTGGACTTAGTATGGGTGAATCACACACTTCCCTTGCGTAAGAGTTTCACACTCAAGGAAGAGGGTTAAGGATAAACCATATTACTCTTTCTAACCAGGAAGGTAATGCACTACTCAAATTTCAAGTATACAATATTCTCAGACAGGGGAGTTAAAGTGTGTGGAGAATAAAGGAATTTGGATGTTAATCAAACGTGTATCACAATAAAATCCTCGGGTGTGAGCCCAAAAGGGTGCCCACATTTAGTCTTAGACCCTTGAAACGTTAGTTGATGCACTTTGAAGTAGCATGTTACTTCACAAAAATATAAAAAGAGTGAAATGTTAGTCTTAGAAGTACCATGTTGTAAGAGGCTAGGATGTGAGTTGTTATTGTGTTTTTACCTTCGGAAGGATTTGAGTGAATGAGGATAGGTAAGGAGAACTTGGATTGAGTAGTTAGTGAGTAGGCTAGTACAAATGGATGGAGACAACCAAAGTGACTCAAGAGGCAAGTGCATTCGAATTGGGATGAATGGAGGATCACATGGAGCGCACAAGTGGACCACCTCATCATGGCCACTTAATGGGGAAGGCCCAAGGAATAATGCAAGGTGGAGGATAAGCAAATTCTCAAAGCACCAATCAAATCACGAGTTAGGCATCGTGGTTTGAATTAAGTGGTGAGCGACGATTTGGGAAAGTAAGGGGAGAAAGTTATGGCGGCGGAAAGCGAAGGAGGCTAAGTTTGGGTTGAAGCATCCCAAGTTTGGTAAAGTGTGGTAGGTAGAAAGCCAAGGCTAGTTAAATGTTCGAATTAGGATCCTTGTTGATCATTTGAGGGAGGAAGGCTTAGAAGATAGGATTGGCGCCTACTAAGTAGGAGGAAATCTCAAGGGCTTATCGTGAGCCTTGAGGGTGCTCACCCCCTCAAGCTTACTATATAATCCCTCATTCTTCCCTCACTCATCCTCTCTTTCCTTTGTGCTCCAAGGCACCCCACGAGTTATAAGTGTGGGTGTGGGAAGCCATATTGGAGCACATGTGTGTGCTTAGTTTTTAGTTTGAGAGCCAAGGCTTGTTAGCCTTGAAGAGGGCTTGACCTCTTGGTAGAATTAGTGTTGACGTGAAGGATTTTAAAGTTAATTCATGATTCCAATTTGTGGTACTTAAAGTTCATGTTTTGAATACACGCGGTTGCAAGTTCCATGTTTAAGAGTTGAGCACTTGATGTTGTGATGAGTGCAAAAATATACTTGTGTGGATTAGTTAGTCTTAGTGAAGTTAGGAAATTCTCTCTCCCCCTCTCCTCTCTAGGATTTTAGGATTTTAGGATTAGAGAAGAATTGTGTGATTAGAAAGGGGTTGTTAGTAGAATTAGGGAAATTAGGTAGGAAGATTAGTTAAGGGCTTGAATAATTAGTGAGGTAGTTGGGGATTACAACTACAAAGTTGTGGGTTCATGAAGGAGCTGGGTTTATGAAGGAGCTGGGTTTGTTTAGTTAGAAAGTAAAGAGCTGGGTTTATGAAGGATCTGGGTTTGTTTAGTTAGAAGCTAAGGAGCTGGGTTTATGAAGGAGCTGGGTTTGTTTAGTTAGAAGCTAAGAAGCTGGGTTTATGAAGGAGCTGGGTTTATGAAGGAGCTAGGTTTATGTAATTAGAAAGTAAAGAGATGGGTTCATGAAGGAGCTTAGTAGATAGCCTACCTAATTAGCTCATAGACAAGTAGTTAGTTACATTATGCTAGTTAGTGTTATGTGTGGCTTTCACAAGTAAATGTATTTGAGATTGACTATAGAGAATAGTGTTTTTTTTTTAACACTTGCATCCTCTCTTTAAAAATAAACCACGTGCACAACTTAATGGAGAATGTGGAGCACTCTCGCGATGGCAAGACAAAGGAAGCAAAGACCAAAGGTGCGAGGGAGAGATTGACATAAGTCACATAAGTATTTCTTAATACTTAAAGGCTTATGTACGGTATGGAGACACAAAGTGAGACCTCTTATAGTAGCGATACGGAATACACAAGTGATAGTTCAAGTGGTAGTATAGAGTCAACGGCACGGACTCCATTTAGGAGAGGGATATCCTTAAGGGCTTGTGTAGCTAAAGCAGCCGGATGGACGTTAGAAGCAAACAAAGACAAAATAGCACCCGAGCATAAGGAGGTTAAAATAACATAGTTAACTTGTGCATTCTCCACATACGTATTGAAATCGTACATTGAGTTGTTAAAAGTGAAATTCCAGTTAAATCCAAGACCACTTGAAGGGTGAACCTTGCACTATGGACTCATCCAAGTCCAAATCCAATACCGCGGAGGAATGTGAGCCCAAACCCACTACTCGGACTACGGACGCTTAAGGGTGGGGGGTTTGGCCTCACATAATTGGTGCGTCCGCCGGGAGCGAAGCGGAAGGTAGTTACAAGACTTGGAGGCGACTAGGAGACTTGGAGGCAACTAGGAGAAATTGGAGACACAAACTTGAGAGAAGGGAAGGAGCACCCGAAACTCGGTAAGTATTCTCTCTTTGGGTTACATTTGAATTCATTGTATTTCAACTATTCCTTGGAATGAATTGCATTGTCAATTACGCAAATTCATTTTTGAGGAAGGAGCGCGGCGAAGGTACGTCCTCAACCTTTTTGGGGATTTGCTAAGAACTTAAAAGGAACCTATAACCGAGTAGCTCATTAAAACATTAGAGGGTAAATTCACCTTAGGACATTGAACTTTGACACTCACCTCGGGTGAGTCTCAAAGTTTTGGGAGTTGTCATTTCATGCTCTAGATTAAATTAATATTTCACAAAGTTTATGGTGTTGTTACATTGAGTCACGATTGAGGGGAGTGCTAACTCACAGGGGGATGCGATTGCTCAAGGTATGTTTATTTCTTCAAAGTGAACTCATTAACTAATTAAGGAATGCCTTTTGTACTCGTGATTGTTGTTATCCGTTGTAGAGGGTAATTCCCGAATTGTGGATGGTGTGAGAAGTTGAAGGGTGAAGCCTCGACTTTTAACATAATCTACTCGGAAGGTCACCCCCTCACAATCGGTATTGTGGTGAGTGTTAATTTGCGGGAAGGTGCGGAGGTGATGCTCCGACTTAACCAAAAAATTAACATGAACATGCCTATCCCCTATTGGGATTCTTTCACCTAAGTGGGCTTGCAGGTTATTTTCCTCACCTCCTAAAAAAATTATAACCACACCAAGATAAGTGAAAATATTAAGAGGGGAATTGCTAGGATTATGTGTGGTCAAGTGAGGGTCGATCGATTCTTATGGAATGCAAGGTAGGACTCGCTCACAAAAACCAAGTTTGATAGTAGGACTAGAGAAATCTACTCGAAAGAGGCGGTCCTCTAAAATCAGTGATAGATTAGAACAAGATAATGTTAGAATAGAGAGTTGTTTGAACGTCGAACCTAGGACTAGGTCAATTCTAGACACCTTAGAACTCGGAGCTCAACTTGAAGAGGAGATCACTCCCTCCAAATTGAGTGGTGAGACTTCTTCGGAAAATTACACACTTAGAGAAGAATTCCCGGTAGAAGTTGATAGGGGATTGTTGAATAGTTCACCGGTCACCATGGCCGAGGAACGGGGGATGGATCCACCACCCATACCCCCAATTCCGCCCATACCTCCTATACCTCCAATAGACCCATTGGTTAGGCCAAGAGGCCTACCAATTGTGGTTCCACAAAATTTAGCGGCGATGGATATGCCATCTCATCTCCCTAAATTTTATGGGACCAAGGATGAGGACCCCTCTCGGCACATGGAACGGTATATCGAACGGTTGGCTAGCTTCCTCATAACCGACCCGGGTTATTGGTTAGTGTGGTTTCCTACCACTCTAGAGGGGGAAGCCTATGAATGGTATCGGGATCATGCCGAGGGACATTTTAGGGGATGGGAACAATTACAAAGGGAGTTTCTTAACGAATTTAGGCCGGAAGTGGGTCAAAGTACCGCATTAAGGGCATTGTCGTCATTGAAGCAAGGAAGGGAGGAAGAAATTTCGGCTTACATTAGGAGGTTTGATTTAGTGTGCACTAGATTTGTGGGTACCATGCTCAACGACGACACGCTAAAGCAATTTTTCATTCAAGGGTTTTTTAAGTCCGGAACTATTAGGGGTGTTCTAGAAAGGAATCCCTTGACCTTGGCGGATGCCAAGCGTGCGGCTAGAGATATTGAAAACTTGGATAAAGATCACGAAAGGCTATGGAGAAGGGAGGATGAATTGATCCCACAATTCATCCCCATACGCCCTAGGGTGGTAGCGGTAGAACCCGCTAAGTATGAGAACCAAATTCCATATGCCATTGTGGACACCGGTCCCCGACCTTTAGCGGTTAGGGAACCGGCACCTCTTTTGGCACTACCGGCCCCTAGAACGGATCCACACTTGGAGGAGGTTGAGAGAAGACTAGGTGCTAGCCAACTAGGATTCCAAGAGGCTATGATAAAACAAATGCAAAGCCTCACGGATCAAATGTCATTAATGATCCGGAGTCAACAACCGGGGCCTCCACCCCCGGTTGAGTCGGGTAGGCATTCTTCCGGATTATGGTGTGTCCAATGTGGCCAACCGGGCCACACGCGTCAATTTTGTAGAAGTGGACAAAACCGTGACCAAAGAGGAAACGGTAACCCACCTCAACAAAATCAACGAGGTCAAGCGCCACCTCACTATGGAAATGGAAGCAATAGAGGACCACAACCTAGAGGGCAAGGTGGCCAAAATTTAGAGAAGAAGGAATTTCATCCCTTTTGTGGAAGGTGGCACGCTCAAGGACAATGTTGGTCCGAAGGTCAAGAGTTTAATTGTAGCAATTGTGGAGGAAGTCATCCCTCGGATACGTGTCGCCAATCGGACAAAATAATTAATGTCCCTTACCCGGTGGCTAATCCACAACAACAAGCAAGGGATAATATGCGAGGTGCTAGGCCACAAGGAGTACCGGCCAATGAACTTAGGCCACCTAACTTATACTATGACCATAGTAATGCTAGGCAAACTTTTCATCCACCGGCGGGCTTGCAAACTACAACCGGTTACATTCCAATACAAAATAGACAAGGAGTTCCACCTAATGGTAGTAACGGGAGACAAGCGCCTCCAACGGATCCGGGACCATCTAACTCCCAAGATGTTAGGTTCATGGATGGAGTGTTGGAGGCCACATGTGATGACATGCTTCCTCTCCCAACGAGAATTGGAGAGGAGCAAAGTCAATGGCCTCCTCACACCAATGCTATTACATATGAGTTAGTGAAGGGTAAGGGTGTGGTTGAAGAAGCACCTGCACTAGCGGTAACTACTAGGGCTAGGAGAGGGGATGCCCCGTTGGAGGTAGGAATAGGAGAGCAAGGAAATTACTCTTCGGATGAAGAGATTAATCTCTCCGAGTTGCATAGGGTAGCTAGAAGAGCTACTAAGGATGTGGAGAGGGAAAATATAATTTTACAAGATAGGGAGAGGACTAATGCGGTACATGACTTGGATAATAGCGATGTGGGTGAATGGGAAGGACCGGGGGTTCCCGTAGACGAATTCGACGTAGTGGGTAATTCTAAGGTGGAAAGATGTACCGGGTACGACTTGTGGACGGACCTTAGTACACTCAAGGCGGATATTACTTTCGGCCAACTATTGGAAATTTCACCCACGGCAAGGAAAACATTAAAGGAGGGAATGCCGGTACACAAGAGGATGAGGAAGGTGAAAGCTAAAATAGCCGCTAGGATCCAATCACAAGGTGGAAGAGACGTGAAAGCTATAGAAATAGAAGTTGTTATAGTAGATAAGGTGGTTCCTAATGTGCTAGTCGACGGAGGGAGTAGTCTAAATATACTACCGGAGGATACTATGAAAAAATTGGGACTTGGACTCACGGGGCCTTCACCTTTGGTCATAAATATGGCAAATCAAAGTTCGACTACGCCTTTGGGGATGATCAAGGATTGTAGAATGACTACGGGAGGTGAGGAGTACTTGGTCACCTTCCATGTCATTAAAATGCACTCCAACAAGGACACCTTCCCCATTTTGCTAGGTAGGCCTTGGTTGCGGATGGCGAATGCTATGGTCAATTGGGGTGGACCTAAACCATCCATCACTTATGGTCCGGAGGGTAATAGGGTCATAGTGTCCATTGGTTCATTAGAAGGATGGATGAAGAAGGAGATGTATTTGCCATTGGAGAAGGAAATTGATGACTTAAACGAGAATGAGATTGGCAAGGCATTGGTGGGAGTCGTCCATCCCGAAGGTCAAAGGGTTGTTATAGATTCGGGCTCGGGAAGTCTAGGTCCTAATTTTTACAATTATGGGGATAATGGGGATTATGCCCAATGGCTAAGGGAGTACCCCGAGTCCGAGGTTGATGTGATGGTTACATTTCACCAAGTAGGCTTAGGGAGTGAATTTCCTAGTGTTAGTTTAGGAGAGGGCTCATTGTTGGAGCCATGTGAGGTGCTCACCGAGGAAGAGTGGATTAGCGGTGGGTTAACACCTTGGGTAGATGACGTGGAAGAGGGTGAGGTTAGTTTAATTCATGTAGATGGGACTCAAGAGGAGGATGTGATTATTGAGTCATCGAAATTGGAGGAGCCTTTACATTTCAAGACCACGTCTACGGGGATAGTTGTAGGTCAAGATGTGAAAGATTACCCCAATGTGCCTTCCGATTGGTATCGGAACAAAGAGGAACAAGCACATGTGTCGGAAGCGGATTGGCGGTACGTGGATGTGAAATTAAAGAATGGAAAAACCCGACAAATGAAGATGGGCTCCAAATTGGGGGAGAAAGAGGTTAGGGAGTATAGCAATTTGGTGGATGAGTTTAGTGATACTTTTGCATGGTCCTACGATGAGCTTAAGGGAATTCCTAGGGAAATGGTAGAGCACCGGATTCCTTTAATTCCGGGGGCGAGGCCAATTAGACAAAAGGAGAGGAGGATGAATCCTCAATTGCAATTGTTGGTGAAAGCGGAATTGGAAAGGTTATTGAAGGCCGGGTTTATCAAGCCGGTGGAAATCACGGATTGGGTTTCTCCTATGGTCTTAGTAAAGAAAAAAAATGGGAAATTAAGGGTTTGTGTCGACTATAGGAAATTGAATTCGTGCACACAAAAGGATCACTTCCCCTTACCTTTTATCACCTTGTTGCTTGAGGAGGTTGGAGGTCATTCGCGATATACCTTTATGGATGGGTATGCGGGTTATAATCAAATTTCCATAGCCCTCCAAGATATCCATAAAACGGCTTTTACTACACCTTGGGGTACTTTTGTGTGGGTAGTGATGCCATTTGGGTTATGTAATGCCCCGGCTACTTTCCAACGATTAGTAATGTATATCTTCACCGACTTGTTGTTCAAATCCATGACCGTCTTTGTGGACGATTTTAGCACACAAAGTAATGTGGATGATCACCTACATTGTGTTAGGGAGGCATTGGTTAGGTGTAGGAAGATGAGGTTAGCATTGAACCCGGATAAGACATTTTTGGGAGTGAATAAGGGAGTGTTGTTGGGTTATGTTGTTAGTGAGAAAGGTAGAGAACCCGATCCGGATAAGATTGCGGCCATAAGCGACTTGGCAACTCCAACCAATTCCAAGGGGATCTCTAAGTTGTTAGGACATGTGGGATGGTACCGGGAACTTATTCCTAATTTTTCAAAGATAGCGGTGCCCATTACCCATTTGCTCAAAAAGGATGTCAAATTCGAGTGGACGGATGCTTGTCAAAAAGCCTTTGAGGAATTGCGGGATAGGTTGAGCACCTATCCGGTGTTGATACCACCCAATTGGGGTAAACCTTTTCACGTCTATTGTGATGCTAGTAATGTGGCAATAGGGAGTGCGCTTTGTCAAGCAACGGGAGAAAAAGAGAAGGATCAACCTATAGCTTATGCGAGTAAGCAATTGACCCCCGCCGAAAGAAACTACTCTACAACGGAGAGGGAGTGCCTAGCCATGGTGTTTTCCGTTAAAAAGTTTAGGCATTACCTCATGTGCAACCCGGTTGTATTTTTTGTTGACCACATGGCTATCAAGTATCTAATTAACAAGGCGGAGTTAAGTGGTAGGTTAGCTAGGTGGGTTTTGTTATTAGAAGAATTCGACTACACGGTGGAATATAAACCGGGTCGTATGCATTTACAAGCGGACCACTTGTCTAGGTTGTCGGAGGAGATAGGAAAAAATCCGGTAAATGATATGTTAGTAGATGATAGCCTCTTTGTGGTCACTTCTACACCGGAGTGGTATGCGGGCATAGTGGAATTTCTAACAACCCACAAGTTGCCCAAAGAGTGGACAAAAGAAGAGAGAAGGAAGGTGAGGGTAAATAGTAGGCAATTTGTTGTAGTGGGCCATAGGTTGTTTAGAAGGGGGTCCGATGGTATTTTACGACGATGCGTGTCAAAAACGGAGGTTGAAGCGATTTTAATCGCTTGCCACGATAGCGCTTGCGGCGGTCACTTCTCGGGTCAACTCACCGGGCAAAAAATACTTAGAGCGGGCTACTTTTGGCCTACACTATTTAAGGACGCCCATGACTACGTAAGGAAATGCGACGCTTGCCAACGGTATGCCCGAGACGACCTTAGAATGGAGATGCCTTTACATGTATCATTACCCTTAATTCCTTTCGAAAAATGGGGCATCGACTATGTGGGTGAGGTCCATCCCCAATCTTCAAAAGGAATGAAATATATTGTGGTGGCAACCGAGTACCTCACCAAGTGGGCGGAAGCCAAAGCGGTGAAGACCGACACGGCGGAACACGCGGCAACATTTATGTACGAAAACATAATTTCGCGGTTCGGGGTGCCGAAGATCCTAGTAAGCGATAGGGGTACTCACTTTTTGAATGACTTGATTCGAGAGATGACAGAGAAATTTAAAATTGATCACCGGAAGACTACTCCCTACCACCCACAAACCAATGGACAAACGGAAAGGGTTAACGGAATTTTGGTGAGTATACTACGCAAGACGGTTATAGACTCGAAGCGGGATTGGGATACGAAACTAACGGCGGCACTTTGGGCATACCGTACAACCTATAAGGTAACTACGCGTGCTACACCATTTTCCTTAGTCTATGGTCTTGAAGCGACACTACCAATCGAATATGAAGTCGAGTCACTTAGGGTGGCCGTGAGTACGAGACTTACCGAAAGTCAATCCTTACGAAATCGACTAACCGATTTGGAAGCACTTGACGAAGGGAGGAGAATGGCGGCTCAACATATTGAGGCAATCCAAAGAAGGAGAAAGATTACTTTTGACAAACGACATAAGAGAAGGGCCCTAACACCGGGAATGATGGTCATGATTCAAGACGCACGAAAGCTTGAATTTCCGGCGAAATTCAATGCGGTATGGTTAGGACCTTACCTTGTCTATGAGGTCTTTCCTAATAATTCAATTCAATTGGAAACGTTGAATGGTGAGCTCTTTCCTACCCGTACATCGGGAAGTAGATGTAAGGAGTACCGAGCTTGACTAGGCAACTTACCCTTGGAGCAAGAGATGTTTGGATTCATCCCCCGATGGTCGCCAATTATGTGAGCCCAAAAGGGTGCCCACATTTAGTCTTAGACCCTTGAAACGTTAGTTGATGCACTTTGAAGTAGCATGTTACTTCACAAAAATATAAAAAGAGTGAAATGTTAGTCTTAGAAGTACCATGTTGTAAGAGGCTAGGATGTGAGTTGTTATTGTGTTTTTACCTTCGGAAGGATTTGAGTGAATGAGGATAGGTAAGGAGAACTTGGATTGAGTAGTTAGTGAGTAGGCTAGTACAAATGGATGGAGACAACCAAAGTGACTCAAGAGGCAAGTGCATTCGAATTGGGATGAATGGAGGATCACATGGAGCGCACAAGTGGACCACCTCATCATGGCCACTTAATGGGGAAGGCCCAAGGAATAATGCAAGGTGGAGGATAAGCAAATTCTCAAAGCACCAATCAAATCACGAGTTAGGCATCGTGGTTTGAATTAAGTGGTGAGCGACGATTTGGGAAAGTAAGGGGAGAAAGTTATGGCGGCGGAAAGCGAAGGAGGCTAAGTTTGGGTTGAAGCATCCCAAGTTTGGTAAAGTGTGGTAGGTAGAAAGCCAAGGCTAGTTAAATGTTCGAATTAGGATCCTTGTTGATCATTTGAGGGAGGAAGGCTTAGAAGATAGGATTGGCGCCTACTAAGTAGGAGGAAATCTCAAGGGCTTATCGTGAGCCTTGAGGGTGCTCACCCCCTCAAGCTTACTATATAATCCCTCATTCTTCCCTCACTCATCCTCTCTTTCCTTTGTGCTCCAAGGCACCCCACGAGTTATAAGTGTGGGTGTGGGAAGCCATATTGGAGCACATGTGTGTGCTTAGTTTTTAGTTTGAGAGCCAAGGCTTGTTAGCCTTGAAGAGGGCTTGACCTCTTGGTAGAATTAGTGTTGACGTGAAGGATTTTAAAGTTAATTCATGATTCCAATTTGTGGTACTTAAAGTTCATGTTTTGAATACACGCGGTTGCAAGTTCCATGTTTAAGAGTTGAGCACTTGATGTTGTGATGAGTGCAAAAATATACTTGTGTGGATTAGTTAGTCTTAGTGAAGTTAGGAAATTCTCTCTCCCCCTCTCCTCTCTAGGATTTTAGGATTTTAGGATTAGAGAAGAATTGTGTGATTAGAAAGGGGTTGTTAGTAGAATTAGGGAAATTAGGTAGGAAGATTAGTTAAGGGCTTGAATAATTAGTGAGGTAGTTGGGGATTACAACTACAAAGTTGTGGGTTCATGAAGGAGCTGGGTTTATGAAGGAGCTGGGTTTGTTTAGTTAGAAAGTAAAGAGCTGGGTTTATGAAGGATCTGGGTTTGTTTAGTTAGAAGCTAAGGAGCTGGGTTTATGAAGGAGCTGGGTTTGTTTAGTTAGAAGCTAAGAAGCTGGGTTTATGAAGGAGCTGGGTTTATGAAGGAGCTAGGTTTATGTAATTAGAAAGTAAAGAGATGGGTTCATGAAGGAGCTTAGTAGATAGCCTACCTAATTAGCTCATAGACAAGTAGTTAGTTACATTATGCTAGTTAGTGTTATGTGTGGCTTTCACAAGTAAATGTATTTGAGATTGACTATAGAGAATAGTGTTTTTTTTTTAACACTTGCATCCTCTCTTTAAAAATAAACCACGTGCACAACTTAATGGAGAATGTGGAGCACTCTCGCGATGGCAAGACAAAGGAAGCAAAGACCAAAGGTGCGAGGGAGAGATTGACATAAGTCACATAAGTATTTCTTAATACTTAAAGGCTTATGTACGGTATGGAGACACAAAGTGAGACCTCTTATAGTAGCGATACGGAATACACAAGTGATAGTTCAAGTGGTAGTATAGAGTCAACGGCACGGACTCCATTTAGGAGAGGGATATCCTTAAGGGCTTGTGTAGCTAAAGCAGCCGGATGGACGTTAGAAGCAAACAAAGACAAAATAGCACCCGAGCATAAGGAGGTTAAAATAACATAGTTAACTTGTGCATTCTCCACATACGTATTGAAATCGTACATTGAGTTGTTAAAAGTGAAATTCCAGTTAAATCCAAGACCACTTGAAGGGTGAACCTTGCACTATGGACTCATCCAAGTCCAAATCCAATACCGCGGAGGAATGTGAGCCCAAACCCACTACTCGGACTACGGACGCTTAAGGGTGGGGGGTTTGGCCTCACACAAGCCAATAGCCATGAAAAATTTGGAGGATATTTTGAAAGGTATATCAGGCTTCATTCAATATTGGGAGAGTTTGAAGATAGCGGATGTTGGCGGATCATGTTGGCATCGTTATGGGAGTTGGATACATTATTGGACACGTGTTCGTGCGGCTTTGGCAGACCTCCACCAAGATAGCCCTCATACTTTGAGGCACGAATTTTGGCCACAAACTCGTATCGATGTACAAGATTCGGAGGCTAGTCTTTGAGTAATGGAGAGGTTCGTGAGGAGTTTGATATGGACGACCATAACGTTGGGCCTGCTAGTCAACGTCCCCCACCATCTTTCCGCATTGCAGTGGATTGTCATGAAGGTTATATGCTCATTTTGCGTCCTGGAGATGAGACATATGCAAAGCCAGTGTGGGTGGCAAGAGCTTTGTCCAATCCAAATTTTGTATCTTCCAGCCCTCATTTTCGACAAATACAAGTAGAGTACTACCGACCGACAACACAGAATGAAGATGTTGTTCGGCATTATATAGGCTGGGATACAAACCAACACTTTCGGTGGAAGGTGGATTCTGAGCACGGTCCATCTTGGGTAGATACAGATTCCATATTCATAGCATGGAAACCACGGAAAAATCATAGTGGATCAGTGTCCATCCCTCAAAAGTACATAACTTTTGCAAAAGACAACCTTGCTCGGATCGCAGAAGAAGCAACCCACGTTGAATGAGAAGTTGGTAGGATTGTGTTAGCATGATTATAGTGTAAACAGTAATTCGATGCATATATATTACTCATATGTGTGCTCCTCAAACTTGGGGCAAAGTTTGGGTAGAACTTGCGAATGCTATATTGTTTGGGGTTGGATGAATATCCATTTACTATATTTCAATACAATTGTGAAGTTCATTTTTTTATTAAATTTGGGACTAAATTTTCCATTGAAGAAATATGCATTTATTGCATGCACTTTGTATGTTGCAATGTCTATATTTTATTGACCATGCTAATAATAGAAATCATTTTATATGTTTCTTGGGTGAAACTAGTTTGGAGTGCTCTACCCAAAGTGTTTTTGTTGATGAGGTTGGTGTTGAGTGCTCTACCATATGTGCTTATGTCCACACATAATAGATTTGGGATATTAGAATATATAATATATTTGAGATTGTTCGCAATATAGTTTCAGAACACGGAATGTTGTTTGATCCATATATTAATTTGAGACTAGAGAAAGTCTCAATTTAACGAATATAGTGTTCATATCCAAATTATGCATGTAGTTATTTGCCATTGTGTCTAGGGTCAATTTCCTAGTGTTTCCAAGTCCAACTAGTTACATGTTGTAATTCAAGCAAATTTATTTATTTAATGAGTTGATGCATATTTCATAGCTTCTTCTACAAATTATCTATGATTTTTGTGAAATCTTGAACTTCAACTGGTTATTATTCAAACTATTAGTTGTTTCTCCCCGTTCATCAATTTGCCTCATCATTTGTGGAGGTCAAATAATTATCTTATTCATTAACAAAGTGAAATTTCTCATGCTCATTAAATGTTCATATAGGTCCCCCAATATTTTGACCATTAATGATTACCACAATCTAAGCATGTAGTTTAATGCCAATAATACCACAATCAATGATAATACACCTAGATTATAAGCACGGGGAGGTCACTCCATTGTCAAGATGAAAACCACGTGCAAACAAAAAAAATCTATTTTTTCTAAATTGCATGAACAAAATGGGTCAAATTTTTATCAAAAAAAAATTATGAGTACATATACATGGTATCTATTACATAGTAAAAATTGATAACCAAATTTGATCATTTTTTTCTTCTAGAAAACATACCGTTTCTAACTAGAATGACGCAGAATTGAACAAAAACAATTACTAGAAAAAATGGAGATGAGTAAAAATTTCAAAAAATATATACAAAAGACATTATCAATGGATATGTATATATAGAAAAAATATCACAATTTTTAAAATTATCTATCGCATATAATATAGGGGTAGCAAACTTTGTTCCCACATGGTTTTCAACTTGACAATGGAGTGACCTCCCCGTGATTATAGGACATATTTCTTGTTAATGAAGTTTTCTAGTGTTAATTTACCCCGATATTATGATTGCAATGCTTTTCATATGACATTATTTAGGCATCATCACGGGTAGGTCACTCTAAGGCATTTTTGTGCACCACGTGCGCCTGGGGGTTTTTTGTTTTGGGGCTGTTTACCTTCAAGGGTTGAATTAAAGCCTCCCTATAATTACTTATATTTCAAAAATGGCCCATTTGTTTGCACCCTTTCATTACTTATATTGTCCAAGTCACTACAATTTTTTGTACTCTATATTCCTTTTAAGTAATAAAAGCTAATCTACTTCCTAACACAAATGATGAGTGTTGAGGGAAAGCATGAAAACAAAGAAGGGTGCAAACAATAATACCATTGCAAACAAAGTTATGAAGAAAACACATAGGAGACCATAGCAAAGAAATACCATTGCAAACATTGTATGATGAAAATACATAGGAGATGGCAACACAAATACCATAGCGGTCATTGCAATGCAAGTGACCAAAAACACAGAGCATAGTAAAGCGGGTTTAGAATTTATGATTTAGGGTGGAGTCACAATGTTACAGCGCGTACAAAATAACCCCAAGTACACCACAAATAAGGGAAGGGTGGAAACAGAGGAAAAATGTCTGTGTGTTCACAAACACAACATGTGGTTTACAAAATGCTGACCCAAACTCATCAAAAAACGGGAAGAATGGCAGTGGTTTAGTCGGAAAGCTGCAAATTCCACTATGCTCCCTACAAATTCTTTGGCAGAGCTGTGGATGACGGTCAAACGGGGAAGAAGCTTCATAAAACTAGCGCGGTCCTCGTCTGTGGGATCTACGCGATCCCATTCCCGCTGGCGTGGCAGCGACTCAACACCCAGTTGCCAAAGACATCAAGCGCATGATCTAGAAGGTGAGTGCTTATGAACATAATAATTCATAAATTCACTCAAATGTTATAATTCACCACTAAAATGTAATGATTCATCATTGAAGCGCGAAGCGCATCTTTGTTGCTCTTGATCTTAATTCCCAAATTCCTTTTTTTGCTGTATCCTGCTTCGAGGCTCTACCAACATTGCAATGAACCTAGTTGTTCACAGTTTAGCAAAGCAATGACGAAATGCAATAATTCACCACTAAAATGCAATAATTCCTTAATCCAATGTTCAGCATTTAGGGTTTAATGCATTGCAATGAACATACAAAAACCTTGAATTCAAAATACCTAAACCCCCATTTTATATAACATTTCATCAATTATAAAATATTTCTTAAGAAATGACAATCTTTAAACTCTAACATGCTATAAGGTTGAATACTTACATTGTGTGAAGCAGTCGAAGATGATCCAAGCTTGGTACTAAATCCTATATACTTTGGTTTGTCACAAACTTGGATAGCTGCTCTGAATCATTCATGTCTAGAGTGTATACTTCGTTTGTAGAATTGTAGCTCATGGTCACAGTAGATATAACACAATCTATATCAATCCATTGGCTATATGTGTGATCATTTTTAAACTGATCACGGCCAGGATGTTTTCTATAATATTGCAACATTACTTCAATATGAGGATTGTTAGGATTTCTCCTCCCTGATTCCTTTGTTCGAGCAAGGAGGTCAACCGCCTACCTCAATACTCCATATTGTTTCCCATTGCGACGCCGCATAGTTGACGATAGCCTTATTGTGCTTCGTTGGACAAAATGCACCCCAGAGTCTGATCCTCTGCATAACAGACTTGACCCACATGAAGATCCTGCTTGAAGACAATTATCATGGTTATCCGGTGAGTGTGTGAGCATTTCATGATGAAAATGGACGAAAACGCAAAGCAAATTGAAACCCTAGCCATATGCAAACGGGTGTGGGGAAGACGACCCCAACGACAGCCCGTTCCCTTTTCATCCAATTTTGGACAGAAGGAAATCCCAATTATCATCCATCCCCGTGAATCCTAAACCCATTTACATATCATACTAAACATACCTTCTAGGATCCTTGTCTTCAGCCCCTATATTAATTTTACAAAAAAATAATGGCCCACGTTTTATGTCCATCTAACTTACTTATAATGGGATTGTCTCAATTTAATGGCCCCTTCATTATTTGGAATTCCTTTATAATTTTTATTTCAAATGATTTTAATCCTCTCTATATTATGCCGCACGTCGTTTTTTAAATGCACTAAGTGACCTACCCGTGGGCATCATTTGTAATATTATTAAGGTGATTAACACGCACATGTGGTGGGATCCACACTACGATTGTCTTGGGATCAAGGAGTATATGGTGAGTTCCTCAATGGATTTCTATAATTTAACTAAAGTTAATTGTTTTAAAGTTAGGTTTCAAAATAGATGTTGCACTTCTAAGTCTTTGGGTTTAGTTGAAGGATTTAGGGAATTCTTGATATACAAACTAGAATTTTGAAGTAGTTAATTTATTTTCTTAATTCAAAATTTGTCTGCACACCTGGGATTTTAAAATTGGTTTTGATATGCACACTAGTACTTGGTTAGTCAAATCCTAGTGTTTTCATGTCCAATTAGTTACGTGTTGTGAAGTGGTTGGTGATAAATTCAAGAATTTATTTGTTGTAAGCACACAAACCAACTTTGTAACAATTTGGTAAGTTTTGACCTCTTGTGAAATGGTTATGGTCATTGTGCCAAATGTTTACATCATATAAGGGATATTTGTGTCAGTTATGTATCTAGGGTCATAATTCCTATAAAATGTGTATGTGGAGTTATTATTTTGAATTTTTGTAGTAAGAATGTACAACATATTTCTCAACATTCATGAAAATAATATGGATTAAAAAATGGTTGTTTGTAGACAATAATGAGGACATGTTTAAAGGATTTATGCCCATTTAAAACACACAATGATGAAGCCCTAAATAACTTCATAAACATGTTGTGCCATATATTATTTTCATCAAGATTGTATTAAATGCTCAAATGGATAGGGTATTTGACAAGTGTAGCATTCATCCACCTACAACATGCTCGAATCACGGAAGTACTTACAAAAACTCCAAAATCTCCCCAAAAATGGACACTCTGGGTTGTTTTCATCATGTTGCGTTATTATTTGTGATAATATCAAGTACTTTAGTGTTTTTGAGTTTGGATCAAGACCATTCTAAACCATTCTTGCATGACATATAAATCCAAATAGTCTCAAAAAAAATATTCAAATACGCATATTATGCTAGTTTTGGAATTTTTAAACTCTCCATTATAATTATTCCAATGGTGTTAAAAATAAATAACATTAATCCAACATTGGTTATAACATGAATGGAATTGTTCTCCAAAGTCTACATGTGGTTCCTACATGGTCATTCTATCCAAATGTACATTTATTACAAGGTTTGTAATTGAGAATGAATATTAACAAACATAGGTAACAACGAGATTGGATTTTGCATATAAAATATAAATATCATTCACATGTTCAATTTTTAATGCCATTGAGAAGGCTTATTTGTGATCACCAAACAAAATCAAAATCTTCATTTTCATCTTTATGATCAACCTCACCATACCAATCAAATATAGGTGACATCATAATAAGAAAAAAATCCGGATAACAATTGTCTACCTTACGTTGCTGAAACCTTGCTTTGACATAGGTACGCAAATATAACTAGTAATTTAATGTTGGCTCTTTACATGTGACATTTTATTCCACTTAGCATGATTATGTCAATAATGCTATATTATCTATGCTTTCACGTGGCATGGTATTGAGCACCAAGCCACGTCTTGATTAGTTATTTTTAGGCTATTAAATATTTTTGCTTAGTTTATAAGATAAATATGTCGCGCACCTCTCCATGAGCAAAGGGACACCCGGAGTGACACCTGGGCATTGTGGTGCCATTGGTGAGACAGCCCAAGTGATCCTAGTGTGAGTGAAGGCCCTGAGCGTTGGGAATGCCTCCCACCCATAAAGATTAGGAGTTGCGAGGGTGAAGCCATAAGCTATGCATAAGCTATGCATAGCTTATGATGTGCAGATTTTAGAATGCTTAAGATCATCTCAATCGGAGGTGTGAGTTAGGAGATATGGCAATCTAAGTGGAGCGTTATCCCGGGACTGCCAAGGATTGAACATGCATATCTTCATCAATACTTGCTTGAATGTTGCAAGTGAGGAGTCCATCGGCATCTATGTGGAACGTAAATGACGATGAAGTGGCCAAATGTGAGCATTAAAGATCGTACAAGGAAGTTATGGTGTTCTAAAGCTGTTGGGGGTTTCTAGTTCTAGCGACTAAAGGAAAATGTTTACTTGGCCCCAACTCTTGGTAGAGAGACAAACGTTTCTTGACGGTGGGGTAAGGGCCCTACCAGAAGGAATAGAGGCTTACATGGGTGAGGCAGTGTGGCCGCCAAACCCATCCAAGGCCAAACAACATGGCCTTCACGGACATTGGCCCACACATGGAGGCCCAATATGGTTTGGGTTGTTGTTGTGTTGCTCTAGGAACACGATGATCAACTAATGATTGGTCCCCCTCTTTTGAACTAAGAGGTCCATGGTATGATGAGCTAATCATGAGCATAGCAGAATGCAAAGGGTAAGCGCTCGTGACTCTTGCTAGAATTGAGAAATGACCAAATTAAATAAGGGGCGTTAGCAAGGGTTGCGACAAAACATTATGTTAGTATAACCCTCGGGATAGTTACCCATGTTAAAATGGTTGTTTAAGAGTTACTTTTGTTTTGCCAGACATTAATACCTTTTGAAAGGTTCGCGTCCCATTGCCGTGGGATCCACTTAAGGTTAGGCTTGGAGAGGTTAAAGCACACCGAATCCCTCAGCTTGGTATTCTTGCCAATTTGAGTCTTGTACTTTAAGAGAGAACTTACCGTGTACAATTTGCTTTTAGCATGACAAATTGCCAATAAATAAAACTAATAAGCTTTTTTTTTTTAACACTCTTTGATTTTCTTTGTGTGGAGTGACATATAGTTCAACTTCCATCAAGTGAATTTTAAGATTTATTATAATTCTTGAAAGTATGTATTGTCTCCTTCATTACCTAGTTTCTACAAACTCATTACTGTTTGGTTGAAAAACATTTCTAAGAAGCCTTTGAGGTGTATGGCAACTGGAAAAGTGCACAAAATATCCTTGATTGGCGAATATAACCTTCAAGATAATTGAAATAAACTCTACAACACATCCACCTTATTTTTGGGTTTCTGTTGTATTACTTCATATATAAGCATGAATAAATGTTACGGAACTATTAGAACTTTAATTTTTTTTATGAATATTGAGCCAACAATCAAGATCTTAAATGCAAAACTAGTTTCTTGAAAAAGGTGTTGAGTGTAAGTAGATTCAACTATTTTTTGAATTTTTGATTTGTATACCCTAAACGTATAATATTTGGATAGAAGGCTTCACAAAAATCCATAGCCATTTAATACACCCAAAATACCATAGCCATTCAAAACACCCAAATCCAACATCATATGAATTAGATATAATTTTCCAAAGTTGTATAAAAAATTTCAAAATATTGTAGAAGGTGCTAGAAAAATATACACTTGCTAAAATTTGCATAATGACACTTCATTTGTTTTAAAATTTTATTAATTATTAATTTTGGAAGATTTCCAAAATCTTTAACTTCATTTGAATTTTGAATTTTGTAGATTTTAAAATCTCTAGTTTTCTAGATTTTAGAGTCTTCAATTTGGTGGTTTTTAGAATTTTATATTTTGAAATTTGATATATGTTTAAAGTTTGTGGTTATAAACTTTAACAATGGGTTATTTAGCCTCTCTCAAGTGGATATATTCATTTCCTTAGTGATTTTTGAAAAAATATTGAAAGGAATTCATCGCAACAGTTAGGTCAATTTTGATTTTCAATTTGATCTTAGGACTTGAACTCGACATTTTCCTATGTTGGTCAAATTTTAGAACATTGTCTTGTACGTAGCTCCACCTTAGAAGGTTTGATTGATGTTTTCAACAACATTTTAGATTTACATAAGCATTTAGAGATGTGTGCCTAGAGTGATGTGCATATAAGCAACATGTGCGACATGTATTTATTTTTGGGCATTGTTAATGGCATCGCCGCTTTAGTGTGTTCCAATCAAGACACCTATCAATTTATATCTTTTGTGAGATATCCTCCCACATGTTTATTCGGGCAATATGCCTATTTTTGTGGTTTTAATAATCACAATTTTTTTATTTAAACGTTTCATTGTGGTGAGACATGTGGAAACACATTTAAGGTGAAAATCATTCCATCGGGTGTGGCATTGTTAAACCTTGAGGTAAAATTGGAAAATTTATTATTAAATCATAAAAGTCTTCATATATGTTTTTCTATAGGCTGTCATTTTTTCCTATATAAATAATTGTAGGTGTATGTGTTAATAATACATGGTAAGGACCAAAATACGATATTAACACTCTCTTCCCCAGCTAACACTAACAACCAATGATAAACCTTTGGCAGCCCCAACAAGGTTTTTGAGCCTATTTCGACGTTGGAAAATACTCAGGTGATCCAATTCTCAATTAGATGCAGTTGGGTGGAAATGGAGGACAATCAGCAAAGAGGACTTTGGGATTGGTTATCCGAGCATGTTACATGCATTCGATTTAATGAGTGGAAGCTTTGTCTTAGGACATGAACCCATGAGCGAAAAATGAAAATATTTTGTTTCAATGACTAGTATGCCTTTGAGTTTCTCCCTTAGCATTTGAAGCATAAGACACTTAATAGCTACGAGAAATAGATTCTAGATCACATGGTTGATCTCTTTGAAGAAGAAGATTATTGGGTTTGCCAAGTCAAATCTATCACGACGTTTAAGAAAGGTGTCATTATGGATATGCCTTCTGTCCAAGTTGATGATAGTTTGGATACGAAACTTGAATGGTCACTAGGCAAAAGTTTAGCCGATGAAAGGGTGGTTTCCACCTCATCAATGTCTAAGATACCGATGCATTATTTGTCAAGGTTGGCCCAAGCCATGTAAGTTGTTATAGACATTTTTGGCTCTCCTCCTCATTTTGACCTTATGCATGACTTCTTCTAGTATCTCGAGTTGGAATATAGGGGCATTCATTGGGACTGGATGTAGGAAATTCAAAATTTCCAAAAGGAAAAAAATCAAACTTCCATAACCATATATACAAGGTTGAGATGGTTTGCACAAGAGACATGAACTGATTCTACACCACAACAACTCGTCCACCTTTTTGTCTCCAAACAAGACTAGAGTTGGTCAACTTCAAAATTCTAACAAAATATGGAAAAAGACCCACGTTACTACAACGTTTACGCTTGTAGAGCATATCAATAGTGTAATTTGTATTGAAGAACATGAAAAACTCACCTTAACGATGGCTACGGAGTACTTCAAGCCAAAATAAAAACACAAGCCAAAACATGCATATGTGTAAGGAAGTTTGACTAAGATGGAGGCCAACCTGAGTTTTCATTGTTGAAAATGTTGGAAGGATGGCCACGACCAATAAAATTGTCTTGATTCCAAAAAAAAAATGCCAACAAGAAGGCCAAAATCCTATCTCAAGATAAGAAGTCCCAAAAGAATCCAGAACGTAAAACATTGCGGTGCATCCACTGCAATCTTGTATCTTCACTAATAAACTTCCCTCACCAACTCATTAATCTTGTATCTCCTTAACTTCTAACAAGCCCCCTAACTAATCATTCCAACAAAACTCACTAATCCTAATAAACTACTACCTAATTTCCCCCTAATCAACTATATTTTCTACCACACTACAACACCCACACACACCCAAGAGAGAGAGAGAATGAAAGAGAGAGAGGAGGAAGAAGGGAGGACACCCAAGACCAAAAAACCCCTCAACCTTCTCCTACTTAGTAGGACCTTATCCTATCTACTAACTCCCTATCCCCTTAACCAATAAGAACATGTTATAATTCAAACATTTAAATCAAAGGTACTTCCCCTTGCTTCATCAAACACTACTCCCCTAATCAAAATACTTCCTAATTCTACTAATCCTCTACTTAACCACACAAAATGGCTTAAGGCCTAAGCATAAATCCACACTAAGCCTCACTCTTTTTATACTTTTGATTGTTTTAATAACACTCCAATTGCACTTCTAATTGAATTCTAAACATAAAACAAATATGAGCACTCATTTTGGGCTCATAGCCACCCATTCACATATTATGGAAAACATTGGTGTTTCCATAGTTAGTGTTATGGCTAGACCTTTTTTACTACATCATGCAAGGTTGACATACTGTATAGGCCAAATGCGACTTCCTATGTCATCTAGTGTGGCAGAAACTTCCTCTTCATTGGGGAGGACAATTTTTTCTCCTTCAAAGACAAAGAATTCGAACTCGAAGGAGTTGGTTCACACCTTAGCCAAGAAGGTATTGCATGTGTCTATTTTTTCAGTCATGAACCTAATGGCCCCATGTTTTCAACTTGTTGGAATTTTAGAAGGCACACAGAGGATGCCTTTGCTCCATGAGGTCCAAGTTGTTGTAAAGGTGGCTATTTTTGGAGATTTTTATGAACTAATAGCATTGTGACCCAAGCTAGCCGACGAGGCTGTTATAGCTTTTGTCGAACAAGAAAAGGATGACATGCATTCATCTCTTATTCTAAAGGCACACTTCAGGTCAAGAACATCTATGTTTTCCGAAGTTTCTGCCAGGCCGGCTCGTGAACAACAAAACCTCATTCTAGGGGATGTGGGACTTGCCAACGATTCGGGCGTGTTTGTCGTTTGTCGTATCAGTAGTTCGGCTATTCATGTTGCACCTAGATGAGTTTTAATTGACACAGAGGTTCAACCTGTCATGGTTGGTGAACTAGTCAATGAAGTATTGGGATTGACGGCTTGAGACTTGGAACCATGTCCATTTACCATCTTGATCTCATTAGTAGGCACAGAATGGGCCACTGGACAATTGAAGGAGCCCTTTTTGTTTGATATTTTTTGTGGGGCCAAACCCACTTATTTACATTTCTTTTAGAAGTGTGCGATCATGGGCCCCACAAATTATGATATATTGGTTGGCCAATAAGACCCCTATCCTCTTGGATTTGGTTTGGATAATTGGATTGAAGAGACGCGGATTCAACGTGGATGATCTTCTTGAGATGGAAGAAAATGAGATGATTTCAATTACCTTTGGTGCATTGGCTGTGTCCACCGCGGTTGAAATAGTGTTTGCTTGCACTCCAACCACGGATTATCTACCTTCCCAAGCAACCTTGTTGGAGGAATATTTCACCTCAATTGGAGAATAGGGAATGGAGTTGAGAAATCTAGCTCTTCCACACATGCAGATTCAATACCCAAAAAGTCTGGTTCCACCTAAGGGGACCTTGGAGTTGTTATCTAGACGATGTCAAGAGATTGTGAGTGGCTTGATTTCATACTTTGTGGATCCTTATTGGGATCCCGGCACTATTTCTTGATCAATTTGATGGCAACCTCCTTAGTGGAATTATTTGGCGATATAGGGACTAGATTAACAATAGTTTGGAGACATGACTTACTGTGCGGAGGTACATCCACGTGGACAATGCATTGGTACCTCATAGAGTGGCAAAAAATCACATCACCAATTGATGACTCGATATCTTGAGCAATTACCTAGGTTTGCCATGGAAAAAACATTATTGGGAGTTCCCAATGATGTTTTTGTCATTGTACAGGAAGATTTGAGACGCCTAGGACATATGGACTTGTTGATCGCCGGTTGGCCTTGCCAATGTCATTCATGTGTGGGAGCAGGTTATGGTCTTGATGACCCCTAATCCAACCAACTTTTGGGAGTTGATACGGATCATGAATTGGTGGTTCAAAAACCAATCCATTCCCTTTGGGTACATCATGGAGAATATACAACCTTTAGGTGACAATAAAAACAAGGTTGTGGTAGATGGGCAATATCTTTGCCATATTCTAGGGTCCCCAATTTTTTTGGATGCCACGAGAGTGGGTTCTTATGCTCATCAACCTATTGGCGTTTAAGCCAATTTAGTTCTCCATCATCTACTCTCCACTGCTCTTGCTCGGATTCCTTTGCTAATGGGACGCAAGGTGGATGACATCTTGGATGAACACCAATCCTCGCTATCGAACGATTCTATGCCTTTGGCGTTGGTCAGCAAGGTGGGGGCACCTCGTGGTGTAATTCTAACCAATCTGATGTATCCGAGTTCCTATGCATTTCAAGCACAAGGACCAAACATGATCTGGGATGCAAACACTCGAATTTATGAGGATCCCAATGCAAATGAACGTGAGAGAGGTATGACTTTCCCCACTTGAAGTACGGTGTCACATGACATGACTGAAGGTCAACATCATTTCTTTTGGGCGAAGCTATGGATTTGACTTCTTTAGTTTGGTTCATAGGTATTTGTCTCGCCTTTCAATGGCACATGGATGACCGGTTGATGGCTTTGGGGGCAAAACACAATAGTCAGGGGGCCAGAAAGGATGAAAAATCCACCTGAACCATCAACACCTAATTATGATGCCAAATTTAAGCAATATTGGTGTTTAGAATGGAAAATTGCGGAAGAGCTTCGTGCTCAATGAGCTTTGGCTGGTTTGGCTCAAGAATTTGGGACAAAAAAACTGGTAAGATATTTTCTCAAGATTTTTTTGAAGGTACTTCACCCTTTGAGAACCAAAAGATTGCAAAAGCAGGTTGTATTGTCACATTACAAGGGTTTGTTGGGACAACTCCGAGTGATGATAGTGGGGGCAAGTATGTTGCCTCCTCATTGAGTTGATGATTGAAGACCATGTTGGTACTATATGTGGATCCTTTGAGGAAGTGGGACACCACAAAGTTTGATGTTTGGCCATTGAATTTGGATCCTCATCTTACAGGTTCCGAAGCACAAAGGGTACGAACATTTATTTGCTTATATCAAATTTGGTTTGAATTTGCCTCCCAAATCTTGGGGGCTATAAATGAAAATCTATTTGGATACAACAAGAGGATGATCATCCCATATTTAGACATCCATACAAGTTGAACCTATCTCACAGGAACGGTTTCCAAGCTCATTGTGACGAATTAATTGATGTGGGTCTGGTAGAGTTATCCAACAGGGAGAACGCTTGTGCAACGGTCATGCCTTCAAAGAAATATAATTGGACAAAAAATAGGATGTGTGGGGAATACTATCCAAACAAGAGGACAAAATCGGACCGTTATCCGATGCCAATCCTAGAGGAATTGTTTGACACAGTAAGGTACACTTGAGTTTTCAACACATTGGGCTTGAGATCTGACTATTGCGAGTTGCCTCTTTGACTCCAAGATTGAGTTAAGATGGAATTTTGGGGGTTCATTGCAACGGAAATGATTCACTCCATCATTGGAAGTTTTTTCCTTTTGGTCTCATGAATGCATTGACTTGATTCCAACGGGTTATGAACCAAATGCTAGCATGGTTGCCCTTTGCTCGGTGCTATATTGATGATGTTATCATCTTTAGAAATACACCACAAAAGCATGTGAGGCACTTGCAACCTATTTTTGAGCGGTTACATAAAGGGGGCTTAAGCTTACATTATAGACAATGCAAATATTTCCATGATCGCCTACCTTAACTGTAACATATAATTGTAGCAAGAGGACTTGGGGTACAACAAATAAAGGTGGACGCTTTGCAATAGATCTCAACACCTAATGACGTTCCACGACTTTGTTCTTTCCTCGAATTGGCAAACTATTATCATCAATTTGTGGAGGACTTTAGTTTAATTGCCAAAACATTGACTATCCTTACAAGCAAAGACCGATATTGGACTTAGGGCCGTGAGCAATGTCATTCCTTTGAGACATTGAAGCAAAGATTGGGTTTTGCCCTAGTGCTTTCACGTCCCAATGTTACAAAAACTTTCCAATTCCATACAGATTGGAACGCATTGGGTTTGAGAACATTTTTGAATATAAAAAAATGAGGTAGGATGAAAGTATGCTATTGCATATGCTTCACGCAACAATGGAAAACAAAGTCCAACTATTAATCCTATAAGGGAAAGGCATTGGCCACTATTTGGGCCATCTCCCATTTTAGACCATATTTGTATGGTCAAAGATTTACTTTGGTGATTGATCATCAACCATTGAAATGGCTTATGGAGTTGAATGAACACATTGGCAAATTTGCTAGATGGATATCATTACTCCAAGAATATAACTTTGAGGTTGCTCATAGAGCATGAGCTTCCAACTTGGATGCAGATCAACTCTTGCGCAATCCAAGTTCATCGGAAGAGAATTCAACCAAGGCCAAATGCCACGAATATTGTGATGAAGAGGTGGTTCCATGTTGGCATGCTTTGGCATATTTGGCCTTGATGGTTAATTTAGCTTTTGAGGAACCATATCAAGGTACAGTTGAAGAATCAAACAAGTCCCAAATGATTGGTGATATCCTAGAAGACCTTCTACTCTTGCACAAATTACAGCTTGGGGCATTTCCTACATCCGTCTCACCGAATAACACGATTCCATCGGGAGAATGGATTGTTATTTTGCTTGTGGCCGGATGGAGCTAGGCATTTAGTTCCAAAGCATGACCAATTGCTCCCTTAGTACGAGAGATACATGAGAAGTTGGGTCACTTTAAGGAGTACAAAGAATTCATTCGATGTTACACAACCAATATTGGTGGATTGGCATGTACCAACAGGTTGCTACCTATGTTGGTAGTTGTAAGGTATGTCATCGGGTTCGGTCAAGCTTCAACACCTTGTCACGCCAATTACATTTTTTACCTGTTATGGATTTAATATATCGATGTGAGACCACTCACCCCTACACCATGTGGGCAAAATATATTTTGATGATGGAAGAACATTTCAGCAAGTGGATTGAACTTGTTGTTTTATCCCAAAATTCATCTGAGTTGGTAGTCATTGCATTTTTTTATTGTATTTTAGCAAGATTTGGTGCTTTTGCTGAGGTGTTAACTTATCAAGGAAAGAAATTTCTTGGTTCTTTTGAGGAATTGTGTACCAAGGCCTTTATTGATCATCGTACCACATTACAAGATCATCCGGTGGCAAATGGTTTGGCTAAACATGTTGTTCAAACGGTCAGACAAGGTTTGTGCAAGTATGGCTTACTTTGTGGCAACCATCGTGATTGGGACCTTATGCTTCCATGGACAGCCATGGGTTATCAATGTAGTAGACAAACATCTTTGGCTTTGTATATTCCTTTCCAAATTTTGTATAGAAAGGAACCTATGTTGCTAATTTTTGTTCAAGAAAAATTGAATCCAATTGTAGATTTGGATGACCCAAAAATTTGGGCTCAATGTCTACATGAGCGGGCTGAGTTTTTCAAACTAGCCATACCTATGGCCATGAAGAATTTGTCTATAGCCCAACATAATGATACGTTGCAATATACTCATATTCGTAGCATTGCTTATCGATCTCAATTGCAAAATTCTCCAAGGGAGATTACGTGAGGCATCCACTACTTTGGATGTCAAAGTAGGGCGTATAATCATTTTTGTGAAAAATCGCCTTTGAAGTGGCATAATGCTAGTTGAGGGAGAGGATGGACAAGAATACCAAGAGCATTCTAAGAATTGCGCTCCATGTCACATTCACATTGAGAGGACCTTGCATCTCAATATTGGCGGTGGTGCTATTGAAGGTCATCTATATTTTATTTGTGGTCACAAAAAAGGTGCGGCAACCATGTTGTTGTGTGACACGTGCCAACGAGGCTATCATATGGCATGCTTATAGCTTGATTTCACTGCCTTCATGTCACTGGATTTGCCCTCAATGTCGGAGATCCTCAGAACATGCTATGTCTTTAGAAAAACACTTACAGTTTCTACAAGGCAAATGTGTTATTGTCATGAAAACAACATTTCCATTATTGTTTTGGTAATTAGGCACCAGATTCATGGCAAGGCACATTTTAATGGGTGGATCGCGAAAAGATTTGACAGCAAAAGTTGTTGAAGGCGACTAAGGATGGGACATCAGGTTTGTATCCGGCCTATAAGTCTTGTTGTAATGTTTTTATCAAGTTATTTCGATGCTTGTCTGTCAAGTTATTTCTATGCATGTAGAAAAATGTTGAGTTTCATCTTTGCCGTGACAATTGAACCAATTACATAAATTTATGTAGGCCTAGTTGACAAACACGGGTTTCTGTCCCAAGCTTGGAGGGGTCAAGAGACGGTGGTTCCCTTAGCTTGGCATCCTTGCCAAGTCGAGTCTTGTAGTTGTGTGAGAAACTTCGTGATGTAGGGTGTGCTTCAAGCATGGTGAATTGCCATTGAATAGAACTTATAAGTTCTCTTCATCTCCTCCTACACTCTTAGATTCCCTCCATGTGGAGTGAGAGACAGCTCATCTTCTATCAAGTGAATTTTAAAATATGTTATTTTTCTTGAGAGTATGTAATGCTCCTTCATTATTTAGTTTCTAGACATGTATCTCATTAATTGAGAGTGTGTTAGTAACACACTTGTTGTTGTTTTATTGCAGTTTTTTGGTTATATTTTTCGCATGATGTGTTATGTGTAACAATGTGTATTTACATGACATGCCTATATTATACAATGGTTTATAAGTTGATCAAAGTATACACAAATGACACTTGACATTAGTATGCTCAAGAATATCTCATCTTGTATACTAAAATGTAAACACATGGCACTTGCCATTAATGAGCTCAATAATATCTTCCCGTTGCATCCTAAAATGAAAAAATATTGTCTCAAATATCCTAATATGCTAAGCTAAATTTTATAATGTAAATAAATTTACATTCGAAAATATTATTCACGTAGATGAATAGTATCATATTCGCAATTATTAAACATGACACTTTGAGACTTCTTGGCATCTAGTTTAGGCCGTTTGCAAATAATGTAGATGAAACTAAATACCATAAATGGCATGATTTATATCACCTGCTTATAGTGTACATGACATTCCATACCCTAATTGATCTAGTATAGGGTTTAATGGACACCTAAAAACATTAAAATCACTTAACATGATGCACATATTTGATGATGGTCTAAACGACAAGAATAAACCATGTGATACTCTTCACATTGGAAAAATAGACCCAAAAATGAATATGTTTTGGCTGCAAATAAAGAAAAAAATTTCAATCCAAAATTCAATATTGTTCAAGTTTTTTGGGATTAAACTTAGGACAATTGTGTAGATTATACATGACAACACATGAATTTCATGGAACATTCGCGGTTCGAATGAATTTTGGTAACCTCATAGATGATTGT
This sequence comes from Polytrichum commune, assembly GCA_950295325.1. NCBI lineage: Eukaryota > Viridiplantae > Streptophyta > Polytrichopsida > Polytrichales > Polytrichaceae > Polytrichum > Polytrichum commune. The sequence continues at coordinate 50,248,972 of OX485806.1, forward strand.
AATTTTAGATACTATGTCCCTATCGAAATGACGTTTTAGTTTACGGCTTAAGGTCCATGGCATTTGTGGGGAATTTGGTGTATACAAAAACATGTTGATTTAGGAAAATAAATTTAGAACATGCATGTTTACATTTAGAACAAGGTTATTTTGCAATTTGTTGCTTCATGAGAGGGTAGGTTTATCGATTTGAAGACAACTCAAACCAACCTTTTCAAGTGCATGACAAAGATGTTAATGAGGGCACCTAATGCGTATGATTTGAATCATCCACCTTGTCTTCAAAATACTTAAAACCTCAAGAATATATGGAGAAATTCTTATTTTAACAAATGTTCATGAGATATCGCATATATTTTACGTTTGCATCTAAGAATGAACTTTAAAAACATATGTGTTTAAATGATGTTGGACTATATCAAATTCAATATATGTTTATAGTTTATGCCATATAATATTCGACATATTCAAAAAGGCTCCCACCTTGTTTTATGGCTATTAAACTTTTCACTATTGATTGTGATGAAAATCAATGGGGTATACATGCATTTAAGGTTTAAGGTTAATACATCTTATCACATTTGCATATCAAAACAATTTCCTTCATCTCAAATCCAAATTCATGATTATTGTAAGCAACACAAAATTACCATTTAAGAGATGTTTGCCCATAGGTACATGTCATACGTAATTTGGTTATTGACCTTTATTGGACACTTGAGTAATATGTGGTGTGGCTACAAAATTGTGGGAGGTAAAATATTTTAAAATAATTGGTCTATAGCATTTACGGACTCACCAATCAAATTTCACTTTCAAATGAAGGTATGATATCCATATATGAGCTCCCAAAACATGGGAAAAGTGGCTATGGTTTCAAACACAATTTCTTTACCATCTAGTAATCTATGCGTGTATTGTACCCCATGACAAATGGGTTTGTAGTTAGGTTTTTGCTATGACTTAAAACAACAAACCTAGGGAACTAGGTCTCCAGGAAGACTGAGATAGTGTTTGTAAGGGTTAATGTCACATTGGATTAAGGATTATAATAACAACTTAAGGTCTTTCTTCATTCACTTCTTCTTAATTCCATTTATTCTCCACTCTTATGGTTCCTTTGGGCTTTCTTTGTCGTGAGTGATTCCGTCCTATCTTTGAGAAAGTTCCTATCTCTCTATGTCTTTGACCTATTTCAGTCGTGAAGCTCAAAAGCTTGGCAAGTAGTCATGGCAATTTGTCAGGACATAGTCCGGGGTAATGTCTTTTTGTAACCGCATCGTCTTTGCATCTCAAGAATTAAGCTTTGCAATAATCTCAACTTAGTGCATTTTAATTCGACTTACAGTCGTTCAGCAATCTTCTCAAAACTGTAATTATCATCGTCATCTTCAATTTATCTGGCAACTTATCATCACAAACATCCACAAGATTATACATAATCCAAGCATCAACAATGTAGGCGATATTCCTTGATTAAAGCCTTAGTCCATTGTAATCTCAAGGTGATTTGCCTTTGGTAATGTCTTACACTAATTGATCAGTTTCTCTTTCTGAGATGGTAATGTCTTTCGCAGCTTATTGCCTGCTATTAATATCTCTTGTTTGCCGTCACTGAATTGGCTTCACGCTTGGTAATGTCTCGGAGTAGGCATCCGGCTATGCTCTGTCAAGCTAACCTCTCCGTCCATTTTTTTTAAAATTTATTTTCCTGCTTCCCTCAAGAACAACACCTCTAATGTCTATGGCCCTACCTATCTTTATTCTCTCGACTCTACCTCTCTGATTGCACGTAGGCGATAGCCAACAGTCACGGGCGATATCCCTTCTCAAATGCTTCGGCTCTCTGTCCTTGCAGGCGATGGCCTCAACCTCGGCTACTTGCCTTCTCTGATTTCTTCCTGATTGTTCGACTTCTCTCGACACCGCCTAACGCCTAAGGCCTTGCCTCACTATCACTTTCCAAGACTCTTCCATTCACTCGCCTATTTGCCAACATTCTATGTCCTTCTTACGGCCATTGCCCTTGTTCTTCTTCTTGGCAAATAGTCTTTAGTTATTACATCAGACTGAGAGAAGTCTCTCTCTTGCTTATGGCCATATTCAGACTTCGACCATTGCTATCACAAAGACATTGTTTCTTTCTTCCTCGCCCTTATGGCGGATGATACGTCTATTTCAACGCTCACGGCTATTGCCAAAAATCACACAAGACATTTCATAGTTATCAATCACACAACAAAATAGCTTCCACTTCAAAGACAATTGTATTTCACAAAAAGTTTACTCATACTGCCAACGTTCCAAGTTCTGAGAGTCCGAATCACTCGGCTCTCGATTCTGTCTCTAATTCTGCCAACCTCTTGCTTGGCGCTGTATATTGCTAATTGTTGGCCTCAATCACTGAGTGCTCGAACGTTTTTATAAGCCTATTGCTTATACTGGCAGACTATGTCTGATACTACAATGGAAAATAGCCTAGTAGGGCAATAGTCTGTCTTCCTCTTGTCAGCCGAGGAGGATGAAGGTGGTTACAACCGCCTTGGAACGGCTATAGCCCTCTGTTCCCACTGTGAAGGGATTTCTCACTGCCTATCGCCGCTAATTCTTACTGAGTTAGAGAATTGGGGCTTAACAGCTAGGCGATGGCCCAAAAATTGAGTTTACAGGGCTACTTGGAGATTATAACCAATTGGGTGAAATTAAAATTTAAACCTACGTGTAAATACCAGCGGGCTTGTTGTTGAGGTAAAGTTGTCCAGTCTTGCTCTCAACATTGTACGTTTTTTGGAGAAAACTTCCAATTTGCAACGCCTTACTGGAATTTGAGTCTAGAAAACTTCCAAATGCAAAGCTATGTTGGTTGTTAGGTTGAGCATAGTTTCAATTGCAAAGCTAGGATGAAGAGTATTGTACTACAAATAGGGGGTCGTGAAGTTTCCTAGAGTTTCTTGGAGTTACAAAAGTGATGCCAAGAGGTTTTGATGAGCCAAAGAATGCTATCAACTCATTACGCCCCTCCCGCCCCTCCAGGGTGTATTTTCAATGGCAAAGCTATGTTGTAGTTTAGGTTGTGGAAAGTTCCAATAACTATTTGGGTCCTTCTTGGCATTGAATGCGGTGTTGACAAAATTTGGATAGCAATTATTTGAGTGGGGGGTAACTATTACCCAACAAACAAATAGGGTTTTGAAATGTTGGTGATTTCAATTGCAAAGCTAGGGTGGAGAGAGGGGCACCACAAATAGGGTTTCTTATAGTTTCTTGGGGTCTTAGAACTTAAACCATATGTTTTCACAATGTTGAGCATACTTTCAATTGCAAAGCTAGGTCAGAAAGAGTATTATTGCAAGTCAAGTTTCTTATAGTTTCTTGGATTTTTGAATGTGAGGCCATAGAACTTACATTAGCAGAAAAAAATTATCAATTCTATACGCCCCTCCCACTGTTCCCAAGCATATTTTTAATTGCAAAGCTTTATTGCAATTTAGGATGGGCATACTTTCAATAGCAAACTCCATTTGGGTCTTTCTCGACATTGAGTATGGTTTTGACAAAATTTGGGCAACATCTACTTGAGTAGAGCAACCACTGTCCCAACTAAGGACTAAAATTTTGATTGCTAGTGATTTCAATTTCCAAGCTAGGGTGGAAAGATGGGTCCATAAATAGGGTTTATTGTAGTTTCTTGGAATTTTTGGAATCCTAGAAGTTCAGACATATGGTCATGTGATTAACAAATCCCTCTAGTAATACAGACTTAGATGGTTGCATTTGTGACTGAAGATCTTGCTTCCATTTTTTTCTTTATGATGTCTATTCGTTTGGCACAATGTTTTGCGATTGTTTGGATATTAAATCAAATTGTTTGGATTTGAGCTTTGCAAGTTTTTGCAATTGAAGGTTTGCCTCATTTTTTGGTACATATTTCATGTGGATTTTAATTGATGTAATAGGAAGTTTTTTTGGCACAGTTTTCAAATATATTCATTCATGACAAAAAAATGACATGAAACAAATTTTGCAATAATCATGTGTTATAGTGACTGAGGTAAATATCCACAAAGTTCATGTCGCTCAAGATGAACATGTTGAAAACACAATTTATTTTGATTTCTATGGGCATTGTACATATATTTCACCTCAAACAACAAAATAATCAACATAAACCTAAATTAAACCAACATCTTAGGTATATATTCAAAATATATGTGCAAAATTCATATCATTTGAAATAAATATTCTCAAATACACAAAAATCCATCTCAAATGATGTGAATTTTGTAGTGATTATTCACCTTGCTCGACAAGAACATGTGTTCAATCAAGCTTGTATACAACAAGAAACTCGTGATAATATAAGCACTTTGCACATCAATCAAAATCATTAAATGCAAAGGATTATGAAATGTTAGATCGTCCAAGATTAACATTCTCAAAATCACTAACATCCATTTTGGACTGTGTAATATCACATTATAAACTTCACCTTGATCAACAAAAACATGAGATAGGCCATTTTCTTGGTTATGAAGACAATAATAACCACATCACTAGGATAACATATGTTGTATTGCCATTCATATCAAATGACATGAAAAAATATACATGTAGAACAATTTAAATAATTTCAAAATTGAACCCAATTGTCTATACCAAAATTTTGATTCGATCAATTAGTACATGACCAATAACAATACAATATGACAATTAACTTCAACTGACATCAATGTGCAGAGTGATCTTGTGATGTTTAGATTAAGTTTTGACATTATTTGATTGGATGCTCCACGATGCAGATTCTAAAGGAAGATGGGGAATACATAGACCTCAGTGCACAACCTTGGATGGAAGAGATACCTCAATGTCTTGAAGATATTGAAAAGAACAATGACATGTGTTCTCCTAAGGGGGACACGGTCAACATATGGAGCATAGACATATAACAAAATGCAACCATGAATTACTACATATGTGTTTTGTACACAATTCCAAACGAATTGGAGGAAATCATTAAAATTATGCATTGGAACATCATAAGTGCAATAACACCTAACAAATAAATGGCAATTCAACTTACATGAGGAGAAAACTCAATAAATTTAGTTAGAGAAATGTCCCTCTTTGCAATCAGTTATGTTTTTTTGGTAGAAAGGAAAGACCGACTTCCATGGATCAATGTGGGTAAGTATGTTGGGACCACCATGATAGGAGGGGAGGAGATATGTAGTTTTTTCTGTGGGTGTCTAACACATAACACCATAAAAAAAAAAAAAATTTACGCTGAAGAAATGAAAAAATACCATTACTTTGTCTTTGATTGAGAGGCAATAAGGAGGGGGGTCAGCATCACATATTAAAGCAACTAGGATCAAGATGCCAAAATCAATTCTTTTAAACTTAAAGGAATATTTGGTGAGTCAATCTATTGGTCACGTGAAAGTTGAACCTAAACCAAGTCTTAGTAAGAAGAATAAATTCAGTTAAAAACCGAAAAAAAAATATTCTCAATTTGAAACCAAATCTCTGATTGAAATGGTGGTTAGTAAGGAAAAATGGACAAAGATAACTTGGAGATAAACCTAGAGAAAATATGGGAATTTTTTTTAAATACAAATGTTTTTGGATAAAATTGGATTTTTGTGGTTGACATCAACGTGTGTGAGGATGCACCTAAGGCCAATGGTGATACAACCACGAGAGGTGAAGGGTGTGAATTGCCTAATTAAATACTTTGCTCTAGCAAATAGTGTCAACAAACAAACATATGCCTTATGCCCAATAATCATGACAAGAGGCCTACAATGGAGATGTGGGAAAAATGATGGAAGCATGAGGAGTTCTACATTATTGATGGGCAACACAGTGTAGATGCCAACAAATGGTTGGTGGCTGATAGGTCATTAAAAAATGAGGCAAAAAAACATGAGCTTCATAGATGGATTTAAAAAAAAATGTGAAGTGAAAGCAACTCATAGTTAAAATGGCATTTTTTTTGTAATCATTGAAAAAAACTTGATGTGTTCGCACCCACAATTTTCAACAATATTGTGCATGCTACGAAAATATGGGATGTATATGGTAGAACACCTAAGTGTGTGTCAAACAACACCTCCAAGATGATGAACACATGGGAGGTGAGAAAACTTCATATCAATCAACGTGAAGGTCTTATTCCTTGTGTTTTCCTACATAATACAATCATATTTCATTAAGTTTTTGTTAATATGTATTTCTTTTTGTATCCAAACATTCAAGAGCTTTGTGGCAAAGATATTTTTTGCAATTGACAAAACAATTCATGACAAAAAATGGAACAATCATTTGATAAAGAATTAGGGATTATCATGCTTCTAGATGAATTTTACAATACATAGGTAGATATTTTGATAGGCACGTGTAAAAGGTTCTTCTTACTTTCAACAACATAAATTCATCTGGAACAACTAAGATTTAAATACCTCCTAACCCATTGTATGAGGGGTTCATCAAAATCTCTCAAGGTATCAACGATTTTGATATAGAAGGGCTAACTTCACATACTCTCATGACCAATCGTAAATAAACACACCCTATTCTAAGGTGTTTAAGAGACTAGATTATTCATGTTATATAGCCAAGGACTATTTAGAGAGGATTAGAAGGAAGAGAGCCATTGTTGATGGGCTTAATACCCTTAAATCTGAGCTCGAATTGATTAAGGCAAAGGAAATCCAAGAAGTAAAAGGAAATAGATTCAATTTTTTTGAATTTTTGGGTGTTTTTATGTCTTATTTGATTAGAAAAATACGCAATGAACAACTATCCAAAAAGATAACATTATGTGGCTACAATGTTTAATTTATAGGAGAAATTAAAACCGCCTTTAAGTGTTTCTTGGGATTGAAAAGAGTAATGAATCCTAAGGGTTTGGCAATATTCAACAAGGTAGATGACAAGATGAAGCTCTCAAGATGGACACATAAAATCTCTAGCACAAAAATTAGGTCAGGAGGAAACATAATGTCAATGGGTGTTGTTGATTTTCGTACAATTCCAAGCACTTTGCATTCCAATAGCAGTGAATTGCCATTTTATTATGCATTCAAAAATTGCTCGATGATGTAGGATGCCCACAATTTTCCGAGGTCCCAACTTGGCTATGGATAAGTGATATGAACAAATAAATCCAAGTGGAAGTGCTTTACCAAAGCCCTCTCATTTTCTTTTGACGTTGTGCATTTTCCATATGAGTCAAGACGCTTGGAAACCTTAATAAAAACTCATGACTTGAAGAAACTTTGGAACTACACAATATTTTTAATTTGTTGCTGAAATAAGATAAATTAAGCATACCCTCCAATATTGGGAGGCAAAGACACAAAGGGTTCTTAAAACCACCAAACTCAAATAAAATGTGATGAATTCAATAATATATGAGCGCAATGACATAGTCAAGTTGGAGTTCCAACTCCACATGGATTTCTATTTGGATTTCTTTTAATAGCCAACTACCAATGGTCAAATGATTTTCTACATGTTTGGGGGATCAAAGCTAAGTTATGCGGGTTTGGTAAGTGTCTTCAAATGATCCAAGTTTCATTTTGATTGCCATGAATTATGATTGTTTGTCCCTGGTTTCCTAAATAGGGTTGTGAAAGTGGATTTTTGTTCTATCAAAATTTACCTCAAGGCCTTTGTTTGCAAATGCTATCTATGAAGATTTTGTATTATGTACATGATATTGACCTTGTGACAATATCTTGCACAAAAAACAAGGTCGCTGCATAAACATAAAGGACTCATAGGGTACCCCGATTTGACCACTGAGGTTGAATTTGGAGAGTCACATTGCCATGTGACACTTTTAGGTGACATTAATGACAATTTTGGAGAGGGGCATGTGGTACTTTTGGGCCACCCCCTTTCGAGGGAGCCTAAAAGTATCACACAAGCCCTTCGGTGAAGGTGGCCTGCATTTGCAGGCGCCCAAGCCGAACCCGGATGATAGGTGTATAACGTGAGTAGTTAGATTTTTAAGGGAGATTAAATATGCGTCGTAGTACCTCCGGAGGTTAGGCCTTAGTTTTTTACTAGTGTGGCTTTAAACTCCACTAACCAATTTCATATCTAGTTCTAACCTTAACCTACAACCTATTCTACGCGCAGACGCACCAGCCTTGAAACCAAGGCAATCCTAATTTGTGAATTGGGATGGTTCTGATACACCCAACCGGGTGTGACTCATACCACCCTAACTCAACGAACGGAATAACGACAATTTGATGGACCATTCAATTCTTCCTATTTCTTTATTTAGTTCTATTTAGTTTTCTAAGCGGGGGAACTTGGCCTAAGTCCCACCCTTCACACAAATTCCTTCTTAATTACTTACTTTTGTTTGCACGTCCTAACTTACTACATTAACATATTAGGCATCACCCCTTACCTCGGGTCTCTTGCCAATAAGGGTTTACGATTTATTTTGTATGTTTTGATTGTTAAATGTGTTTACACTGGATAGACCACGAAATGCAACTCAATGGGACCAGGGTGACGGGCCACCTGTAGGTTCAACCTGTTGCGCAATCTTCATAAATTGGGGCCATTACTCCCAATCTATGGGGCCAACAACATAATAGTGGATTCGCGGGTCATTAACCCCACCTTTCCACCAACAACATTCAGAGTGGTCGTGTCGGTGATTAATCCGATTTACCACACACGAACCTTGCTAATAAATGAAGCTACTACCACAAAACATACCAAGGGCCCCGAAAACAATGGAATTGGGTACTCCCTTGGCGGTCAAGTGGTCAAGCCACTTGACCTTACGAGATAGGTGAGTGGATTTAGAGATGCGTACCTTAGCCGTGCTCCCTCCAATCCTAAATGGAAGGCTTAAGGTTAGTTAATTTACCTCAATTTTCCTCGGTTGATTTGGGCTTGATGTAGGCCGAGGCGCTACCTCCTTCCTTGCTCCACTTTCCGAGCGTCGACCTTGCCTCCTTCTTTGTAACTAGTTTGGTAGTAAGCGTACCTTAGTTAACAATTAAAATATAAAGTGTTATTCTGCCCTGTAATTTAATCCTAAGCATAATATTTATACTTAGTGCACCAAATTATCTTTCCAATGATCTAAAAATCACTCTAATCGGATAAGAAATGCAAAAGTTATGAGGGTTGGAAGTGTGAGGTCGATTCAACCGACCCTTCCAACCCACCTATCTACCTTCTAACTTCAAGAATTCATAGCACATTCCTTACTACTTGGATCTAGGCTTTCCTTATACCATTGGAAAGCTATGAACAAGCTCTAACTAGAAAAATTATGACATCAGCAGGTTAAGCTAATAGAAATTCAGCGGACTCCTTGTAACACAGCAGTCAATCAAGAAGGCTTAAACTATGTATCTCGCCTTCAACAATTCATATCTAATTCAAATCTTAGTCAAATCAAACGTTCTATATGACCCTGGAGAGATATTAAAAAGATGTATTTGATAAAAATATGTTATTAGAAAGGTAAGCCGAAGTGAACCCAGCAGGTCCTCTGTAATGCAGCAGTCAACCAAAAGTTCTCAAACTATGTGTCCCATCTTGCACAATTCATATCTAATTCAAATCATGCTCAAATCAAATGTTCTAAGCCATTTTGGAAAGCGACACAAAAGTTCTACTTGGGAAAAATATAAATTCTTGGAATTAAAATTTCTATTGGGCTCGCAGGTCTGATCCAGCAGCCGCTACCCACAAGACCACCCAGTTTTTTTACTCCATCTTTGAAAATCCATAACTAATTGTCATCTCAACCAAATCACAAATGGGAAACGGCTATGGATAGCTATATGAAATCTCTCTAAGAGAAAAATGATAAGTATCTTGTTCTAGCTTTTGAACTAAGCCTTTAGGGCATTGGCAGATGAGGTCTATAATGCCTCTATTCAAAACTCTACCATCCAACCTACCTCTACAAAAGAAGGAATAATTTTGTTGGTGTGTTAATAAACACACAACCTAACTAGGAGAGAGAGAGTAGAGGAGGTTCTCAAGCCTTTCTTTTAGACCATTGAGAATACATGCTAAAGGATTTTTTCCTAACTACATTGAAGCAGGGCTTCGCCCAAAAACTAGAGAAAGAGAGAGAGCTACAAGGTGGAAGGAGGGGTTTTAAAACCCTCTCACAAAAGGGTTGGACCCCTCCTCCACCGGATCCATTTTTCAAACCCTTTCTCGAAATTTTGGCTCGGGGGTTTTCCCGGTTGAGGTTGCCACCCTCTCGCCGAGGTGGCTCCGACAAAAAACCTTTAGAAATCTTTCTAATTTTTCCGCCATCGAGTTGGCAAGGGGGCAAGTGGGCAAGTATCCCCCTTGCTCTCTTTCTTTTTTGTCTTCAAAATTCTTCACGCCGATTTTATCTTCTTACGTAAAACACCTCCAATAGCCTTGTGTGCCTCACACTAACTAATAAACTAACACTTGCTTAGCTAGCATCTACTAACATTTGCTTAATAACTAGCATCTACTAATATTTGCTTAGCTAGTTGTTTTTACTAGCTAGCACATTTTTTCTACTTTGCTATCTTCTAGCACTACTTAGTTTCATTTTGACCTTCCTTCTTCTAGGCTAAATGCTAAATGAACTAATTTTTCCTAAATTCCCTATCAATTCTAACTTTTAATGCTAACATTCTAACTAAAAGTGATCCCGCAGAGTGGTGGACCACTCAAAGGGTTCACAGGGCACTCTTTCAAGTGTTCTTCACATTCAAAGGATACCAAAGCATAGAATTTGGAAAGACATTGTTCATCAAAAAAACCATTGCCCACTCTTACAAAGGTTGAAATTCAACCTTTAAGTGCAGAAGACTATGCTCTAAGTGAGAGTATCTTTAAAAGAGAAGATAAAAAGGTTGATGTGAAGCCAACCTCCACACAATTGCTTAAGGCTATTGCAGCTAACAAATCCAAAGGTGAGTGGGCGTTTGATATAGCTGTGGTGAATTAATGTATTGATCTGGCATGAGATTGGATAATGAGGCTGAAGATTAACATTAATCTCCAAAGCATAAAAATATGATATCAAGTAACATGGAAGGAAAAATTTAACCTTTGTCATTTGATAGTAAAAATGTAATAAAAATGTTGTTAATCAATCATAGTTCCAAAACACTCTCAAAATCTACCAAAAATGAGATAGAAATGCAAAAGGCACAAAGGAAAAAGGAGGATGAAATCAAAAAAACTTGGGAAAAAAAATGAAGAGAGGTTACAACAAATGAGGAGAGGATTTGCATTAATACTCTATGAGAAGCCAATCTCTATCCAATTGAATTCACATGTGTTGTTTTTTGTTGCCAATTCATTTCCACTAGGGATGGTTTTGCAACCAACATCACCTTTTTGAATCTATATTAAGTGTTGATTTTGTTGATGAACCTAATGTACCTTGTAGTTTAAACAATAATCTTGGCGTTTGACATCATGACCAATTTGATATAGTCAAAATCATTCAACTAAAAGTGATTGAAAATGTCAACCCGCGTCCAACTGCATGTGATATTTAGTTTGTTGATGTTATGGTAGAATGGAAAGATGGTGAAGAAGTATATGATGATATATCTATTCAAGAAAGAGAGGAAATTCAACCAAGGCTTGATGTGAGTGATATTTTTTGCGCTCTTAAAAAAAACAAAAGGTGAACTATTTATTCAATGGCATATCAAGGCCAATTTAATATTATAACATTTTTTGAATTGTACATTGGTATTGAAATATTAGTATTGTGTAAATACAACTAGATCTACAACCGGTAAGGCTTTATGGTAGGAGGGGGTAATCCATAAATATAAGCGTTAGGTTGATTTTCTCTCTCTCCCTTCTCCATATAGGTAGATAAAAAAAATTCTTAGAAGATAAAAAAATTGATGTTAAACAAAATTGTCAATAAACCCTATTAATGATTAAATGAAAGGGGTTTTTTAATTTTGTTGATTAAGAATGCTTTAGGACATGGATTCATTAGCTTTTGTACATTATGATCTAGTTACCTTGGATTCTGTTACATTAATATCCGGTTACCTTAGTTCTTTGTTACCTTAGTTCTACTAAAATAATCCTTGCTACATTAGTCTCTGCTCCTTTAGTTTTTGGTCCATTAGTTTTTAGTTCATGAATTTTTATTTTAGTTATTGGTTGTTGAGGGTTTTGTGGCATTTGAGGCTTAGAGGCATGAGGTAGAAATACAATTAGTAGTTTAGTGAGAATATTAGTGATAAAGTTAGTAACAAAGTTAATGACAAAGTTAGTGCCAAAGATAATGACAAAATTAGAGAGTAAGTGTGAGCGTCAAAATTGCCCCCAAAGGCAATTTGGCTCACAATTGAGGTGTTTTAGCAAAACCCTTAGATGAATAATAGGGAAATTTAACACAAACCGTTTAGATTAAGGTAGGTTGGCTAAAGGAGATTTACCCTTGGGTTAAACTCTTGGGCAAATAGAAATTAGAAACCGAAAGGGTAAAAGGGAAATGCCCTTTACCCGAATTGGAAGCGTGAAGTAGTGGGCTAGTTAGTAGGTAGGTTAAGTTAGGAACAACCAAATCAAGCAAGTAAAAGTCAAGTGGCGGCAAAACAAGGGTAATTCCGAAAGCGGCCAAAAAAAATAAAAAAATGACAACTACGAGCGTAAGGAATTTTGCCAACTAAGGCAAGGGGGCCATGTTGCCACCCTTGCCAACCAAAAATGAATTCCAAATGGAAATGGAAAAGCCTTTCTAAGGGCTTGAGCAAGTGGGGTGCGAGGTGGCACCCCTCACCCTCATTCACCTCCGAGGGCTTGGTTGCCACCGTTCAAGGAACGGGACCCCTCGGTGAATGGAAGGGAGAAGGGGTCCAACCCTTCATTTTGAAGGGTGATAAAAACCCCCTCTTCCCCTTTCAATCTCTCTCTAATTTTTTCCATTTTTTGCACGGCGAAGCCCTCTAGAATTGTAGTTAGAAGGAGAAAACCATTCCCACTCATTCACGATAGACATAAGTTAGAATTCTAATAGTTAGAACTCTTGAGAGAAGGTAGTGTGTTTTTGAACACACCCCTAAGTTGCTTTGCCACTTTCAAGCGAGTGTTGTGCACACAAAAATTAAAATTTAGCCTTCATATTTTAAGTGAATGTAGCCCTTTATGTTAGCTTTCCAAAAAGCCTAAGATTGTTAGAATCAGAGTTAGGGAGAACCCGTTATGAGTGTTTGAGTGAAGGTGTCTCAGCTGCCTCTTAATTTACAAGCGCTGACTTTGCAAGCGCATAACTAAAAGACAAGTCATTCAGTTTCTTTTGTATTTACGTATATTATAGGTCTTGTTGTTAGTTTTTTAGAACGTATAAGCATGCTAGACTCTAATTTGATTTGTGAAAGTTATGAGTGTTTTAATGAAAGTGTTCTAGCTGCCTCTCAAACTACAAGTACTAACTTTGCATGCGCATAACTAAAAGAGAAATAATCCAATTGCTTTGTATTTGAATATGTTATAGTTCTTGTTTTTAACTTTCAAGAAAGTATAAGTTTGTCACAATCAGATTTAAGGAGAAAAAGTTATGGATGTTTGAATGAAGGTATCCCAGCTGCCTCCTAAAATATAAGAGCTGACTTTGTAAGCTCATACCTGCGAGAGGAATCATGCAGTTGTTTTGATATTTGAGGCACTTGTAGATCTGATTTTAAGGTTTCTAGAAAGTCTAAACTTGCTGGAATCTAAGTTAATAAGCAAAAGTTATGGATGTTTGAATGAAGGTATCCCAGCTGCCTCTAGAATTCTAAGAGCTGACTTTGTAGGCTTATATCTTTTAGAAGGTACATGCAGTTGCTTTGATAATTGGATGAGTGATAGTTCTTGTTGTTAGCTTTCTAGATTACTAATAATTGTTCTAATTGAAGCTTTTGGACAAAAGTTATGGCCGTTTAAGCAAAGGGGTGTCTGCTGCCTTACAAGAAGAGGTTTGTCCCTCCAAAGGTGGCGGGTACGAGTTGGTGTTGTGGGCGGCCGAGCGATGGAGTAGGGGTTCCGCACCAACCATCGCCAAGCCAAGATGGGAGTCAATCGGTAAGCATTTTAACCTTACACCCTTCAATTTAGGAATGGAGAGAGCGCGGCAAAGGTATATTCTCACCCCAACCCAACTATCCATGTAAGGCTAGGGGGGCATCACCCACCTAGCCGCCGAGGGGAAGTCCAACTCCCATGTGTGCGGAGCCTCTCGGTTAAATGTTGTGGTAGTAGCTTTCTATTCATAGCTCGTTCATGTGTGGTGAAGCCGGATTGATCACCGGCATGACCACTCTGTATGTTTGTAGGTGGTAAGGTGGGAGTAATGACCCACGAAACCACCATCATGTTGTTGGCCCCAAGGGTTGGAGGTGATGGTCCCAACCCTTGAAGATTGTGCAACAGGTTGAACACACAGGTTGCCTTATTTCCCAGTCCCATCAAGTTGAATTTTTGTGGTCAAACCGTGTTAAACTAATTAATAACCAACACAATTTGTACGACCCCCGTGGGCAAAAAACCAACCGGAAACTTAACTCGGAGGATTGAGACTACCCCTCCGACGGCAAAGATCGGAGGGTGTAAGTATCAATCAACCTTCAAGAGACCCGCACAGGGCCTTGAAGGGTTCGGGTTAGGGCGTACACCAAACAGGTAGGTGGTGATGCCATAATTTATGAACTTAGTAATATAGGCTTTGTTCAATTAACCATACACTAATAATGAAGGTTGAGAGGGTGGGACTTAATTAAGGTCCCCCCGTTTAGATAATTTAATATAAAAGAAGTAAAGAATTAGAGGTGGCCCAAGGTAAAAGGTAAGGTTATTTCATCCAGTAGGGTTAGGTTGCCTTGATCCCAAGGCTGGTGCGTCTGCGCGTAGACTAGGATAGAGTAGACATTAGGTTAGAAAACTTGATAATTATCCTAGGCACTTAATATATAGGCACAACCTATCGGAAGGATACGACGCGATTACCAAATCCCTCCACTAACACCACACACCCATTAAATATCGTAACAACCGGGTTCGGCTTGGGCACCTGCTAAGGTAGGCCACCCTCACCGAAGGGATTGTGCGGTATTTTTAGGCTCCCTCGGAGGGGGGTGCCCAAAAGCACCACAGTAAGGCTAAAGCTAAAATTCTAACTTTAATCTTGATTGAGTTGTTGGCTTGGTGGGTGGCGAAAGGTCACCCATCCAAGTATTATTACTCCTAAAGATGGTTTAACTTTCAACACTCATATTACTCAACCAACCCAACCAAGGGTGGCCAGTGTGGAATTCCATGGAAATTAGGTACCTTAAGCAAAATGCCCCACCGTGGTTGCAATGAACAGATTTTAGGTGAAACTATGATGTTTTAACTTGGATAAATAATGGTTTTGTATGGGATGAAATAACGGCTTCAAATGAATTTAGCGGTTTGTCCAACTAAATGTAATATATAGATGAACGCGATGTATGAAGGAAGGTGACATACGGATCAATGTGATGCATAGATCAACGGTCTGCTATTAAACGATGATAGGAATTAGAATGTCATTGCTAGCAAGTAGTAGTATAGTCCACCCATCTGGCTAATTTTGTGGGTTGTTATTTCACTTTGACTAGTAATTGTCACCATATGGGATAAATTGGTTTTAAGGGAAAACTTTTCCATATTAATTACAAGAATAAAAAAATATTTTGCCAAACCACTATGGATTTATATATAATCCATGCCATCCCAAATAAATTTATTTGCAATTAATATGTTGCATCTACAGATTATTACTCCAAATGAAGGATTGAAGATGGTGTTGATGATAACCTACCTAACAAAAATTCAATGGTTAAGAAACTAATTTTTTTTTATCTCTGTTGTGAACATGGGAACGCCTCTCTTGTGGATAGGAAAATTCATATGGGTCTCAGGGAGATTTTGTTTCACAAAGACAATTTTGAATAGGAATGTTTAATGATAATGGTGGATCAATGAGGTGGGGTTCCAATATCATGTTCCACGTCATGAAGCAAGGTTATTAATGCCAAATGACATATAAATCCATATTTGTCATTTCCACGGGGATGTAACTATCGGAATTTTAGAAACCACGTGAGATAAAAAATAGCGTCAATTTAATTCGTTGAGGGTAAAATTTATACATTCATTAGATCTACCATAACTTTGGAAATATGTCCCTGTGGTACTTTTGGAGAAAGGTGTAGTAAAGGCGGTCTTATGATAATCCTTGGGGTTGATAGATACCTGGTTGTATCCCGAGTAACCGTCCATGAACGTGTACAACTCGTGGCCGGCTACCTCATCTAGTATTTGGTTAATGAATGGCAGAGGGAAATGGTCTTTTTGGGTGGCCGCGTTCAGCTTCCTATAATCGATGCACGCCCGAAGTTTACCATTCTTCTTCTTCACCAATACCATTGGCGAAACCCAATCCGTGATTTCAACTGGTCGGATGAATCCAGCCTCCAATAGTTTCTCGAGCTATGCTTTCACTACTAGTTGGAGGCGAGGGTTCATTCGCTGTTCCTTTTGGCGGATTGGTTTAGCCCCTGGGATAAGTGGAATTGAATGTTGGGCTAGATGTGGAGGTATACCCTTGAGGTCCTTATAGGACCAAGCGAAAATGTCTCTGAACTCTACGACTAAGTTTGAGTATTCAAAGATTTCTCCGGGAGATAGTTGTGAACCCATCTTGATGGGTTTAGGTTCCTCACCGGGTAGACTAACATCAATTTCCTGCCAGTTTGCATCCAACACTTTTGTGGGGTTGGTTGGGCCTTTATACCAATCGTTTGGCACCGAGGGATATGGCACGAAATCATGGCCTACCTGAATTCCGGTGGAGGTGTTCCTGAAGTGTAATGATGGCATGATATCTTCCTCAAGTAAGAGATCCTCTAGCCTCATTGGTTGGGTGCCGTCTATCTCGAGGGCGTAGACTGATTCGATGGATAGATCATCTGCTAACAAAGTGAATCCCGGATAACCCAGCGATGTGTCCCAGGTGGCGGAAATAATGTACACCTGGGTGTGGGTACTTCTTTCTTCGGGGTTGAGTTCCATCCACGCTGTAAACTCGCCCGTGTCCTCCCAGCCATAGAGGCCGGGACCCATGTCCTTCACTGGGCCTAGATGTGTCTTAGAGCCTAGCACCGGGTTGGCTAAATCCAGTGAGGTGATCATGGATTTTTGCTTTAATTTGGGTACATCGGATTCTGAGAATTCTACCGAAGGCTTACGGAGTGCAATTCTTGTCGTTGTTCTGTTGTGAGGGGGCCCAAATGTTATTTGGGAGGTACCCGCAGACCACTCGGTTGTGGCATTTGCTCTCCGAAGCCACTCTCTACCTAAAAGTATCGGATAACTTTTGGATGTTACAGGGAGCCTCAAAACTTGAAACGTGATCATATAGACTTCTCCCCTGACTTTCATCAAGCAATCCTTTACCTGTCCAAGGGGGGTGACTTGTCTTTGGTCCGCGACATTGATAACAAAGGGTGAAGGGCCAGTGAGCCCGAGGCCAAGTTTCTCCAACGTTGAGAGTGGCATAATATTGATCCCACTACCCCCATCAACCAAGGTGTGCGGGATTATTTTGTTCATAATCTCAACCTCCACCTCGATTGGTCCTTCGTCCCCTAGGGGGGTTCTTCGGACCTCAACTGCCATCGTTGGGATTTTAGCCTTCCTAACCTGGGTGGCTCCTTCCTTGAATTCCTTTTTTAAGGCGGGAGCTACTTGAATTAGTTGTGCCAAAGAAATGTTGGCTCGTAGGCTACAAAGGTCTGACCAAAGGTCGTAGTCCTCGGCCGGGTTAAAGGCGCGACTAGGCCGGGGTTTTGGTGGGAAGTTAGCGGGCATGCCATTGCCCCATGTGTCTCTTCTAACCACAAATCGGAAGAGGTCTTCCTCTTCCTCTAATAATGGCTCTTCTACCGGTTCGTCATCAGGGTTAAGCCCTAGGGAAGTTGTGGGAACCTTAGCCTTAAGGGCTGCAATCTGCAAGAACTCTGGAAGTTTTGCAAATTTTGGTGACTCTTCAGATTCATTCGACTTCTCGGAACCTTCACCCATCACGGTTTGTGCCCTCTTCTGAGCCCTAGTGACCACTGCCACGTCTATTTTCTGCTTTAGTTTTTTAGGGGGAACCAGGATAGCCCGTAAAAAAAATCGGCTAGCTCGTGAGAGATGAAGTTGCTATGACTATCATTTGGGATAGGAAGGAATGGAGCTAAACAACTTGTGCTCGCCCTATTGTTATCAATGAACCTCGCGTCCTGGGTTTGTGCATGACTAGGGTTAAGGGGACCTTGGGATGTTGGAGGCCCATTTCCGTTTTGCGCCCACTATTGGTTAGTATCCTGTCCACTCCCCATAAGATGTTGAGGAGGGTTGTCGGTATACTGACCGTTAAGACCATAAGCCTTGGTTCATTTGGTACCCATAGAATGGGTTGCCTTCATTAGGGGAGTTATTGAAGGTATTACCTTGTTGCGCGACCTGAGGCCCGTTGTTGAACCTATTTTGTTGATTTTGGTTCAATTGAGGGACGTATTGTTGGCTTACTACTCCTACCAAATTTAAATTAGTCTGTCTACCACCGTTTGGAAGGTTTAGTGGGTAAGAATTTTGTTGACCCTGGTCGTGGTTACCCCTATTACCTTGGTTTTGGTGGTTGGGTGGACAGTAAGTCTGTTGGCCACCGCCCTGTCGGTTACCATGGCGATAATCACCCGACCCTCCTCTTTGGTTCTGTTGGTTTCTATCGTAGAAGAATGCCGGAAGTTGTTGATTCAGCTGAGAGTAATGGGAGGGTCGCTCCACAAGAATCCTACGACAATTATCAGCCGGGTGATTACCCCCACAATGGTTGCACACCACCCCCGTCTCGATCCAACACTTACCTGGCCCCAAAATGTGAACCTTGCCGCACGTGGGACAAACTCCTTTGCCGTTGTTCCGGGCTTGAGTCTGGGGGTGGCCTTGTTGTGGACGGGGGGGGGGGTGGGGCTACTAGGTTACCTGTGAACCTAGGCTCCATGCATAATTGATTACTGTGGCCTGGTTTGTTGCAATTACGACACCAAATGTTGGTGCCGTAATTACTTGCCTCCGAGGCCGGCGGAACTGGTTGTGCTAAGGGCCTAGACGTGATTGCCATTGTTAGCTGCTCTGTGAGGGTCTTGAGCGACTGCATGACATCGCTCCTCAACTTGTCGTTGGCCTTCTTAACTCTAAGTTCTAGCTCCTTGATCGTGGTGTGGCTCGGAGGGCTAGGGAGTGCTAAGAGCTCAGGGGGTGGCCTCGTAGCCAAAGGAACCGGGGCCGCTCGGTGGACGGCGTATGCATCCGGTCGGGATGGCTCCAGCTGAGAAGGCTTACTCTGCTCGGGAGGAATGTAGGTTGTGGGTAGGAAGGGTGGCATAGGTGCAATAGTGCAATTCCACATCCGCTCATTTTTTTTGTCTACACCTTCGATCCTCCTAGCCTCGGCTTTAGCTTCTTCCAAATCCTGAGGGTTGGAGTTAAGAATTTCTCGGATTGTACCTTGTTTGTTGAAACCTTGTATGAAGTAGAATTTAATCATGTCATTTGTGAGAAGGGTTCCTACATAACGAGTTACCACCGTCTCGAACCGTCCGATGTATGACGTAATACCCTCGGATGGGCTTTGCCGCATGTTCGTTAACGCCACGAGTGCGTTTTGTTGGCCCATTTCCGGTCTAAATTGTCTAAGGAATGCCGTCTGCAATGCCTGCCAGTCCCTAAATGTCCCCTCATCATGGGATCGGTACCACTCATACGCTATACCCTCTAGCGTAGTAGAAAACCAAACGAGTTTGTACGTGTCTTCGGCTATCACATTACCTCAATATATCGTTCAATGTGGGTTGAAGGATCCTCATGCGGGAGGCCACCGAACTTCGGAAAATAACTCGGCATTGCCCTTGGCGCTAATGCTTGTGGCATTACAATGGGAGGCCCCCTAGGAGCCATCATTGCATCCAAAGGATTCGCCATGAGTTGGGGTCGTGCCACCCTAACCGGACTTTATGGGGTGGGGGATTTCTCTCTCTCGTGCTCGGACTTTGGACCTAGACCTTTATTTTTATTTTCCTTAGTATTTTCAGGTTTTGGTGGTTCGTTCTTCAACCTCTTACCTGGTGTTGCCTCAGATGCAGATGCGGTTGTTATTGTTGGGGTGTCGTACGATCGTCCCCTAGTATCAACCATAGCACACGTGGCCCATGACATATGACTAACTTCTATTGGACTAAACTCTTCTTCTCTTAGTCTAAACGTATAAGTCCTCAAAGAAATATCATCCGAGCATGGCAGGGGCATCCACCCTCCCGGAAAACGCACCAATTATGTGGTACTTTTGGGCCACCTCCTTTCGAGGGAGCCTAAAAGTATCACACAAGCCCTTCGGTGAAGGTGGCCTGCATTTGCAGGTGCGCAAGCCGAACCCGGATGATAGGTGTATAACGTGAGTAGTTAGATTTTTAAGGGAGATTAAATATGCGTCGTAGTACCTCCGGAGGTTGGGCCTTAGTTTTTTACTAATGTGGCTCTAAACTCCACTAATCAATTTCATATTTAGTTCTAACCTTAACCTACAACCTATTCTACGCGCATATGCACTAGCCTTGAAACCAAGGCAATCCTAATTTGTGAATTATGATGGTTCTGATACACACCAACCGGGTGTGACTCATACCACCCTAGCTCAATGAACGGAATAACGACAATTTGATGGACTATTTAATTCTTTATATTTCTTTACTTAGTTCTATTTAATTTTCTAAGCGGGGGAACTTGGCCTAAGTTCCACCCTTCACACAAATTCCTTCTTGTTACTTACTTTCGTTTGCACGTCCTACCTCACTACATTCACATATTAGGCATCACCCCTTACCTGGTTGGTGCACCCCTTACCTCGGAACCTTCTAAGGCCTCGTGCAGGTCCTTTGAAGGTTGAATAACATCTTAAATCCATTCGAACATCAATGGTTTGAAGGGTGGTATCACTCTACCGAATTAAGTTTCCGATTCGGATCTCTTACCAATAAGGGTTTACGATTTATTTTGTATGTTTTGATTGTCAAATGTGTTTACACTGGATAGACCACGAAATGCAACTCAATGGGACCATGGTGACAGACGACCTGTAAGTTCAACTTGTTACGCAATCTTCATAAATTGGGGCCATTACTCCCAATTTATGGGGCCAACAACATAATAGTGGATTCGCGGGTCATTAATCTCACATTTCCACCAACAACATTAAGAGTGGTTGTGTCGGTGATTAATCCGACTTATCACATACGAAACTTGCTAATAAATGAAGTTACTACCAAGGGGCCCAAAAACAATGGAGTTGGGTATTTCCTTGGCGGTCAAGTGGTCAAGCCACTTGACCTTACGACATAGGTGAATGGGTTTAGAGATGCATACCTTAGCCACGCTCCCTCCAACTCTAAATGGAAGGCTTAAGGTTAGTTAATTTACCTCAATTCTTCTCGGTTGATTTGGGCTTGATGTAGGCCGAGCCGCTACCTCCTTCCTTGCTCCACTTCCCGAGCGTCGACCTTGCCTCTTTCTTTGTAACTAGTTTGGTAGTAAGCGTACCTTAATTAAAAATTAAAAATTAAAAAATTTATACTTAGTGCACCTAATTATCTTTCCAATGATCTAAAAATCACTTTAATCGGATAAGAAATACAAAAGTTATGAGGGTTGGAAGTGTGAGGTCGATTCAACCGACCCTTCCAACCCACCTATCTAACTTCTAACTTCAAAAATTCATAGCACATTCCTTACTCCTTGGATCTAGGCTTTCCTTATACCATTGGAAAGCTATTAACAAGTTCTACCTAGGAAAATTATGACATCAGCATGTTAAGCTAATAAACATTCAGCAGACTCCTTGTAACACAACAGTCAATCAAGAAGGCTTAAACTATATATTTCGCTTAAACTAATGGATTCGGACATTAGAATTTTGAAAATCTATAGATACCCCACTCATTTAAAGATGTCTTCAACATCAAGGTTTTTATAGAACTTTATGTAGTTGATGATAAGGATCATTTTGCAGAATACACAAAACCTCGACAATTTTGGTTATATATGCGTAATGATGGTCTCTCCACGATGTAATATTAGTTGCTTTGCATTGCACCCAATTGGATCCCATCTTAAGGCATTATGATTTGGTAAAAAATAGAATAAAAAAGAAACGCGATGTTGCTAGATGGTGGATTCAAGCTTTTCAAATTGATTTCTATGAAGAATACGGAAGAATTTATCAAGAATATAATTGGTTTCATTTAATAGTGGGAGGGTTTTTGTGAAGAAAACAACACTAAAATTGTACAACAATAATATGGAAGGTTCTTACTATAATGGGAGTTTGTACTTTCAATTACATAACCAACACATGAAGCTTCATAGGTGGTTAAAATAAGGGTTCTAGCCACAATTCTACCATCCAAAGTCATGTAGTTTTGCAATAAAAACCTTTGTGATGAATTCGACAAAGACGAGTAATATATTAGTTGACTACGTGATTGTTCAACACCATTTTTACAAGTATACAAGGATTGTCATGAAGGCTATATGATGTTGTTACGTGCATGGGATGAATAGTTTTCTAAGCCTATTTGGTTGGCTAAATTGTACACAACTAATTACAATACACAAAATTAAAGCACTTACCAACATTGACGGAAATGAACAAGAAGACATACTTGCAAAAAATGGCACCCAAAAAAAATTTGCTACCAAATCATATGAATTTGCACATACTAAACCTTATTATTTTAAAAAAGACACATGGCCAGGTCCAAGAAAACGACATGATAAAAACCTTGTCACATGTCTAGAAACATACATAAATAAATAAGACCATGAAAAAAACTTAGAAATAATGGCACACAAATTTTCAAATATTTGCAAATGGACAATAAACCCCGATATAAATAAAAAATTATCAAATTATTTTTTGTTTAACCTTGCAATAACATATTCCCAAAAAATGAGCTTTCTAAAAATTTGCACTAGCTAATACATTGGTAATCCTAGAAAACAACTATTTTTTGGCATACAAAGATTCCCATCAAACACTTGCTCAATATGCAATGCTCTTGACGCATACACATAGCTCCACGTACTCTTAAAATGTAACCAACACCATATACATGATTTTAGATACAAAAGACACAACAAAACGGTGTGGAAACTAACAAAATTTATCCCATCATCACAAAAAATCAAGGTGCTACATTCTCATGAATGCAGGGACATTCAACAACAATCCACAAGAGACTAGAGTCCCCCATGGCTCCTACCTTGCACATGTGGACAACAAATATGCTAGATATAAACTCGACCTGCTATGTATTAAAGGTCTTTCACACCAAAGTACCCCATCATTAAACCCAACAATCACCCTCATGGTATGTATCAAATTTATACACATTGACAACAAACTCTCAAAAGAAACAATAAACAACAAATTCTTAAAATATCAACCATTAATTAATAGCCTTACTCACCAAGGATGGAAAATCAACCCATGCATAGTCATCACAACTGAAGCTAGAGAAACTACGCATGCCCCCTCAATGAAACAACTCGAAAAAAAATTATTATCTGAAACTTCCACACATTTAAACCAATAAACACCACTGCCATTCATTATGCCAACTCAATTCTTTTACACAAGAAAGTGATATAAACAATCAACCAATACCAATAGAATAAATTGATAATAATAAATTATGAATAAGAATAATAAGAATATTATATATATATATATATATATACATTGCACCACTTATCATTACTACATTATCATCCATGAACACCATCATTTACTTGTACAGTAAGTCGGAAAAAATAAACATCACCAATCTCTTAAATGTGGCTAGGGCATTACAAAGTCCAAAGGGCATAACCAACCAAATGAAGGGACCCCACAGGGTCGTAATGGTTGTTTTGTCCAAATCCATTGGTGCTATGGATATTTGATTGTAACCGGCGTACCCGTCCATAAAAATGTAACGCACATGATCCCCCACCTCTTCTAGCAAGAAGGAGATATAAGGCAATGGGAAGTGATCATTTTGTGTGCATGCATTAAGTTTCCTATAATCAACACAAACTCTCATATTTCCATTCTTCTTCCTCACTAGAACCATTGGCGGCACCCCACTTGTGATCTCAACTGGCTTAATGAACCTCGCTTTCAACAATCGTTCCAGTTTGGCCTTCATAATCAATTAGAGTTGAGGGTTCATCCTCCTCTTCTTTTGTTTAATCGGTTTCGTCCCCAAAATCGATGGAATTCGGTGTTCCACCACTTCCGGTGCAATAGCTTTGAGTTCCTCATATGACCATGCAAGCACATCACTAAATTCCTCTACCAACCCGCCATATGCTCTCTCTTCTTCCTTGTCCAAGTGACTCCCCATTCTCATTTGTCTCATTCTATCGTTCTTAGTTTGGACTTTCACACATTTCCAATCAAACTCGGCGACGTGAAACTATTCCGTGGTGTTTCTATACCAATCTGCGGGCACATGAGGGTAACCTTTCATATTTTCCCCACCACGACTCTCGTGGAGGTGGTCTTAAAGTGCAGAGCATTTTCTAGCAATGCCCCTTCGGTAAGCATTTCCACCTCTTGCAACCCATCCACTTCAACCGCTACCACCTTTTTTTTTTCTAACTCGTCCACCCATGGTGTCAACCTCCCCTCCACCCAGTCTTTTTCGGAGAGAATGGTGACTCCTCCTTCATTTCCCACTATGTCATATAGACACAAGAGATGTCCATGGTATCGCATGTTGATTGCAGGTGCTTCTATAACCACCGTACATGTTCCCCATCATCCATCTAGTAATATAGACTAGGGCCGAAGCCACGTAAGTTACTTGTTGCCATCACCGATTTTTTTTTCCCGATTCACGGGTAGGTCACTCTAAGGCATTTTTGTGCACCACGTGCGGCTGGGGTTTTTTTGTTTTGGGGCTATTTACCTTCAAGGGTTGAATTAAAGCCTCCCTATAATTACTTAAATTTAAAAAATGGCCCATTTGTTTGCACCCTTTCATTACTTATATTGTCCAAGTCACTGCAAATTTTTGTACTCTATATTCCTTTTAAGTAATAAAAGCTAATCTACTTCCTAACGCATTGACAAGTGTTAAGGGAAACCATGGAAACAAAGAAGGGTGCAAACAATAATATCATTGCAAACAAAGTTATGAAGAAAACACATAGGAGACCATAGCAAACATACTAAACATACCTTCTAGGATCCTTATCTTCAGCCCCTATATTAATTTTACAAAAAAATAATGGCCCACATTTTATGTCCATCTAACTTACTTATAATGGGATTGTCTACATTTAATGGCCCCTTCATTATTTGGAATTCCTTTATAATTTTTATTTCAAATGATTTTAATCCTCTCTATATTATGCCGCACGTCGTTTTTAAAATGCACTAAGTGACCTACCCGTGTCCCGATTGGGCCGCTCCCACTAAATTTTCCACGTGTCCCACCATCTTTGCTTGATTCCTCCTCACCCTCTGAGGAGGACATGCTCTGAACCTCTACACTCCCGATAGACCTTATGGGCACCTTTGACCGATTTCCCTCGGGACCATAAATAATCGAGGAACGAAGACCGCCCCAATCAACATCCGCATTGGCCATCCACAGCCAGGGTCTACACAATAGCATGGGAACGAATCATTTGTAGAGTGCATTTAAATTACATGAAAGATGATAGCATACTCCTCTCCGCCGATACTAATCCTACAATCCTGAATTTGACCTAAGGGCACTGCTGGGCTTTGATTGCTTATCACAAAAAAGAAGACTAAGTCCCAATTTCTCCATTGTTTGAGGCGGCATGATATTCAATCCGCTCCCTCCATCAACCAAAACTTTTGGCACCACCTTATCCACTATGGTGGCTTCTACTTCAACTGGTTTCACTTCGTGGGGACCACCTAGTAACTATGCCCTGGATGTTATCCCTGTCTTGGCCCTCCGCTTCCTCTTTGCTACAGGCATTCCTTCTTTTAATGTCTTTCTAACCATCGGTGAAATTTTGAATAATTATCCAAAAATAATGTCCACCTTCAATGAGCTAAATGTTGCCCAAAGATCATAGGGTCTTTCCCTTCTCCTTAATCCTTAGTCCAAATTCCTCTGTCGGAACTTTCGGTCCTTCCCTTTCTCCCTTCACACTACTCTCAATTTCGTGGGTTTCCAACTCTCCTAGCCCCCTCTGACTAACCTCTGCTCAGTCTTTTAAGTTCTTAGCTGCTCTCTCTAATTCCAAAATATTAGAAGGTTCCTCCGAAGAATAGTCACTCTGCCCAACAACTTCTTTTTCAGCTTGCCGATTCTCCCTCATAGCCCTCGTGATCACCGCCATTGCCGGAAACCTTAATCCTACCATCATTTCTGCTCTCCTCAATTTGTGTGTTATGACATTTGCATTAGGCGGCCACTGAACGCCCTCACCTTCCCTGCCTGGATTAGGGATAAAAGGCTCTTTGTGCTGGAACTCTTTCGGTGCACTCATAAATCGGACATCTTGTGAGTTCAACGGAATTGACTCATTGCTAAGACCTGGCATCCTATTCTCGTTTGTGTGAGGATCGGAAGACCTAGAGTTCAGCAGAATGTACCCGTTAGTGATTTGTAGTCCGACTGGGGGTTGAAATGTTTGTCTCAAATTTCCGTAGTCGTAATACAAGTGTGGCAGCCTAGGCTCGGTTGGAGGCCCTCCTTGCGGCCTTCTCTCTCCTCTAAGGTTCTCTCTAGCCTACTGGTACAGGTTAGCTACAGGATGCGGCAACCTAATCATCTTATCCAGTCGTTGACATTCATCCGAAGGATGGTTCCCTCCACAATTACTGCACTCGAAGGACTGTCCCTTGGACCAGGAACAGTATAAAAACCTACCGTTTTGTGTGAGTTTAGTTTTGTTGTCTATGCAGTGCTATATCAACTCTTTTTTGTTTTTTTTCTTTTGCTTAGCCTTTTTAACCGCACCCCACTGGCTCATCAACACAATCTAATCCAAGGCCAATTGCAATCCCCTCATAATGCCCTCGATGAGCAACATTAATCTTGGCCCTATTTACCCAAGACTAGTGCAACCTTGGAGCCCCGAAGGATGTTCTCCTCGGTCCGTCACCTCCCCTTCCACTCATTCTCCAAGTTTTGATTTGCCCACCTCTTACTATTTTATTTCGTCCTAACGTCGATCACTTACCAACCTCCCTTCATTTCTCACTGCAATATGTAGCACCTTATGGCAGCACCTATTGCGCTTACTTAACTAATGCATGCTTGACTCTCAGATCGGGGAAAGATTCCTCCTCGGTCCTACCTATGGCTAGAATTGGGATAGTGATGCACAACTACCCTCCAACCACTACAGTAACATCAACCCAAGCATTGCAATTAGAGCAAAGTAAAAGCCTAGGAGATAAGGTTTGGTTGTGCAAAAGGTTAGATTCTCCGTCAATTGAGAAGGGTGCAGTCTTTGGCTACAACAATATCCCTTTAACCAGCACTAACCTTACCATACATTGTTTGTCTATCCCATCCCAATTTCCTTGAGGCAACGACCCCATTTACGGAGTTCGCCGTCGCCTCCCTAGCTTTCCCAATAGCATGATCCTCGAACCCCCATTAACAAGCTTTGTTGCTAGCACTGTAACCTTCCATTGCCATAGCACCTCCTCTTCCCTTAGGTCCCACGTGGTGTTCCGCCCCAATCCATTCTACTTCCTTCCCCTCGACGCCGCTACTTCCTTCCTTCCACGCTATGACAGGGCTTCGCCCATCTACCTCCACTTTTATCTTCTTCCTTTCTAACAAGCAATCGCTACTCGATCTTCATCCTGTGCCTAATCGCAGGGTGCTTGAGGGCACCACAACACAAAAATTCTCCATCGCAGTAGAGCTTCCGCGCTCCTCCTCTCTTGCCTTACTCCCTTTGCCTAATGAGTTTCTCCTTCCTTACCTCCCGAGACCCTCCACATTCCTCTCTTTTTGTCGCGCTGCCCGGCATCTTGGGGGCTGCCTAAAAAAAACGGGCTTGACCCTTTCTCCTTGACATTTCATGGTCTTTGATACCGCCTTCCACTTGAGATTATCCCATCATAACTTTAATTCATTTTTTACTTTTCTCCCATCTTTTGGGTGGTTGTCACCTTCTTTCCTTACTTCTGACTCCCAAGAGACATTGTTTAAAGATTAATTAGCATGTGAGTGCAATTTTGGGCTCACATGGTTATTGGTCAATAAAATGTCTAGTCTCGAATAGAAAAAAATAGTATTGTACAAATGGCCCTTTGCTTAGTGGACACCGAACCATTAACACTATGAACAAACATTTTATTCACGCCAACCTTGCAAAAAAGGTCTGGAGTATCTATCTATCTATTTGTCTGCATAATGTTGGTATCACTCCAACACAATCAATTGTGTATTACCATTCATCAAATGGTCAAGCCAAAAGGCCTCAATGCAATGGAGACATTTACACCCATGTATACAATCCTAGCACAAAGCAACCTAAACATACACCACATTTGAAACACATTTTTGCAATTTGAAAAACATCTTATCAATGGAGGCCTTGCCTTAATATTGTAACAAAGACGTATGAACTTTCAAGCATGTAGAGCATGCAATGAAGGATTTCATGAGAAACGACAGTCTAACTTAGCATTATCACGTCAGACTTCAAAAATATGTGTTTAAGTTCAAGTAAGTAAATACTATGACCCATGCTCATTCCACAAACCACCCACCTTTACCTCAAAAACATATCATGTGAATTGGCATACAACCTATTCAAAATTGTCACAACATTACTGCTTGTGAAACCAAATTCTCTATAACAAAACATATGCAAGGTAGAATAACAATGAACAAATAACAACATTGCATACTAAAAAACCATAAGCGAGTTGTACGTTTGTGACAACCTTGCAAAATGGA
This sequence comes from Polytrichum commune, assembly GCA_950295325.1. Taxonomy (NCBI): domain Eukaryota; kingdom Viridiplantae; phylum Streptophyta; class Polytrichopsida; order Polytrichales; family Polytrichaceae; genus Polytrichum; species Polytrichum commune. The sequence goes on from OX485806.1 coordinate 50,278,044, forward strand.
CTTGGAGGACCTGCTAGACAGTTTGATTTGTTACTCCCCCCACTATTGAAAGGCCCAATGTTGCATACAATGCCCTCAAAGGTGTACATTGCAAGTACATAAATGAGTGTCAAAGTGACTAAGTGGAAGAAATGGGCATACACATCATATTGTAGCCATAGAGCCTACAAGTGACGGATGGAAGTTAAACTACAACATCAAAAAAAAATGACGAGTGCTAGGGACAAATATTCCCAAAGACACTTTAAAAGAATGAACACTGCATCAAAGTGGAAATATTTATAAACATAGTACCACAAAACTGTACACAAATGCTATTGGATTTTTTGTGTTGAGGAAAAAATAATAAATGTGTAGACCACAACCATCAACAAGAAAGGGAGTATCAAAGAATATGACAAACATAATATCAAAATATAGTCAAAGTGAACAAATGGGGAGATTTGAATATGGAAAAATGATTAGAAATATAGACTTATCAAGATGTTTTAGCAACATTGACCTTGCATTCAAGGGAAGGTAGAGCAAGTGAAGGTCTAACTTTGAGTTTTTTGAACAATGATGACTTGTAATAAAGTTCAAGCATGGTCAAGTGAACAACTCATGTACCCTACATAGCTTTAAGTGAAAGTGATTCAAAACTTAATACTAACTGTAAATTTTGTGAAGGAATAAATCATAATCATTTTCAAAACATTTTGACATGCAAAACCAAACAATTTAAGAATGATAATTTGTTTTTCAAGAAAATCCTACAAATTTTAGAAGATGGTGCAAATGGTGTGAAAATAGGTGGTATTGAATAAATAATGGTCAAATTTTTGTTTAAAATATGATAATCTTTCATTAAATTGAGTTTTTCTAAAAAAAAATCAATGGTGCCCTCAAGTTTATAATGATTTCAAGGAATAAGAAAAATTCTTAACTTCAAAATATTTAGGATCATGGAATCTATGTCCAAAACTAAATTTTGCAATTACCTTTTGAGCATCATTTCAAAGCTCCTATCTTGATATTATATGTTTAGGTGCCTAACACAAAAAAAAGGTTTTCATGAGAAAACTTCAATTTAACCAACAACTTACAACTATTTTTAGGCAATTGACTAAAAAATTATGGTTTTAGTAGACTGGAGCATTTTTTGGTACAGTTGACTATGCTTGCTCCCAATACTCATGTCCCATCCTACTTAGACATTCAATAGAAGTTCTTTTGCGCACGTGGAATTGGCACAAATGTCCAACTTCCCATCAAGGTACGTGGCATTGCAAAACAAGTGATATGTACATCCACAAAAAAACCAACAACAATGTTCTTGGACCAAGAAAAAATTCCCTGCAATCTAGATAAGGAATAATGAGAATTTGATGTGAACCATCTGGTCAAGTTTTGGGTTCTTTCAAAGGTAGTGGTTCAACAAAATGCCCAAAACATTATACATTAACCTATTTTGTTGTAGTAGATTATTGTAACACAATAGAAATAAAGATCATATGAACAATGTTTGGAATGAGATGATCACCTCCACTCTTTGCCTTGCTTTTCATTACATTTTTCCTCTTTATTTCATACAATGCATATGAAATATCTCAACTCCCACTTCCCACAAATCATATGGATTTATTCATTTTTATACATCTAACAATCACCATCCTATGTCTACAAGCAATGTAATGTTTTATCCTCAACACAATGTAATCTTCCAATTTTAATTGATGTAACACCTTCATGGCATCATCACCTTGGGGTTTTTTCTCCTCTTTTTTGAACATCTCATACATCAAACAAATTGTTACATATTTTATAGTCAGTTCCTTCATTAATATGATTATTTATGTGGTAATCAAATGTTTGTACAAGGATGGCAAATTCTTAAGCAAATTCATGATAACAAATAGTAAATAACAAAGTATGTATTTCTCATGGGTCTCTCCAAGCAAGGAAGTTGATCCGCAAGTGCCTTCATTTGTTGATGTGGTCTAATGAGTCATCATTTTTTGCATCTTATTTGTGAAAAACTTGCATGACAAATAGAAAATATGTTGGACAAGCTTATCATCTTGTGAACGTTGCAAAGGATTTTCATGCCCCTTTTAGTCCTTCACAATTTCTAATGTGTGCAAATTGATTGTCCACCAAGTTGAGCACAATGATGAACGTTGTTTTTTTGATATGTCTTTATATTGTTTCTTCATTTTAGAATCAACATTGGAAAGTGGAACTCCTTTATATTTGTTTACGATACCCTAAAGGTATATGGAAGCCAACACCATCTCCAATTTAAACTTATCAATGACTCTAGCACCACCACCCTCAAGTGATGCCATTTTAGACTAGAGTATTAGAGATGTCTTATCTATTAATTCAAATCGATATGTTTTAATTTATTATATGCATTCCATGGTTTCACAAGCCTTAATCAAACTCTCTTAAGCTACAGAGACCCATTGCACCTCAATCCACTCAAATTGGATCCTCTTGAAAACAAGTAAATTTTGAACATTCAATCCATTGAAATCAATAAATTTTAATCTAAAATTGGTCTTCATGGTATCAAATGTGCCTTTGCACCTTAAATCCACTCAAGTCAAATTTTTCTTAACTCAAAGATTTTTTTTTTCAAATGTACCTTTGCACTTTCATATCGGGTTTTCTCCAATTCTAATGTGCATTTGCACCCTTAAATCATTCAAATTAATCCATCTACAATTATTATGTGCATTTCACCTTCAAATCATTCAAAATAAATTATTGTCAACTCAAATTTGCCTATGCATCCTCAAACCACTCAAATAAATTCCTCTTCAATTCAACTCCGCATGTTCACCCTCAAATCATTCAAATCAAGTTTTTTACAATTTCAAAAATGTGCCTTTGCACCTTCAAATCACTTGAATCAAGTTTTGACAATTCAAATGTGCCTTTGCAACTTCAAAACACTCAAATTTGGTTTTTTTCAACTCAAACGATCTTAATATCCTCAAATGTGCACAAATAAATAACCTTAAATCAAGTTTTTTTCACCTCAAATGACCTTCAATACCTTCAAATGTGCACAATTGCACTCAACAACCTCGAATCAAGTCCTTTTCAATTCAAATGATCTTAATTTTTAGATGTGCATAATTCCATTCAACAACTTCAAATCAAATCCTCTTTAACGTAATTGATTTTAATTCCTTTAGATGTGCACAATTGCATTCAAAAACCTTAAATCAAGTCATTTTCAATTCAAATGACGCTTCAATACATTCAAATATTGACAAATGCAGTCAACTAACTCAAATCACCATTCTATTGCATCAAATATGAATTCAAGCATTACAAACATTCAAATAACACTTGCACACTACAAATGTACATTTGTGCACCTACAATGCTCCAAATCTCCATATTTCTAACCTCAAACACCTATTGATTCACCAAATGTACACGAATGCACCTCCAACATGAAGTACCCCAACAATTCCCCTAAACACCATAAACACTCAAGATCCAATCTTAACTAACTAGCAATCGAATAATTAAATCTAGAATTTGCAAAAGTGGACCCATAACCTATTGAAACATAATCAAACTGGAGATCAATTTGCACAAGAAATAAACATATACAAAGGCATATGACCAATGTTTGAAGTGAGATGATCGCCACCACTTCTTGCAATGCTTTTTTAATACATTATTCTCCTTGGTTCATAAAATGCATAATGGATGTGTCAACGCCCATTTCCCATGAACCATCAAGATATATTCAAACCTTTATGTGAGCAACAATCACCCCCACCCTTGATAGCATCCTAGTCCGGGTGGGAGGTCAATTGCCACATCCTAAACTCACATCAAAGTACAATTCAATTGAAGTGGGAGAAGTGTGTATAACACCCCTATTTATTAAAGAATGCAAGCATTCACAAATGCTTGATCACATGCAATGTCAATCAATACCCACATGCTTACTTCATTCCATGCCTTCCACCTAATCTACACTAATTCCCCTCAAGTGTGGAATTACCTCACTGCCTTCCCTACACCTTCTACAAAAATTCTCCGCCGGAAGAGAAGCCAAATTCCCCACCTACCTCACTCCCCCTGCTAACCGCTAACTCAGTGCCCTCCCTAATTCACTACCCCGCCATCAGGGCATTGCAGCTTCCCAACATGTTTTAGTTTCTGAGCAATTCCACAATTGGCCAACATGTGGCTTCGGAAGTAGACCTCTGCACTGCTGAAATTCCACCACGCCGAGAGTAACTTTGAGCCAACCCCAGCCCCTAGACTTGCTTGAGCCTCCTCCGCCTTTGAATGGTCGCGAGGCACACGACTCATGTACTAGCTGTGGAAGTACAGAGACCTGGCAGATTGGTCGAAGGCCAATAGTAGTCGATGCTGCTATTACCGAAGTCGATGAGCATCGACTCTCTCTTGGTAGTACCGGCAACTACGGACTCAGTCTAAGTCCGAACCTGTATCAATTGGCTCCCGCCGTGCAAGGTTGTTGTGGCCCATGAAATCGACTTCCTCGTTTGGACGCACTTCCTCGCCCTCCTCGCCGAGATAGAGATTAGGAGCGTTGCATCCTTCTTCCTGCCTACTCTGTGCCTCCTCCTCTGTTGGAATATCCAGTAATCTAGTTGAAGAGGAAAGCTTCACATCACGGTAAAATGCTTCTCACACACAAACGAAAGTATGAAAAGATGAAATTGACATAGGGGGTCTGTGTAACCGGATCTTTTATAATGGACTTCAGCCGTAGTGAATCGTTATTAATGAAGCGTGGGAGTAAGAAGACTGCCACCGAAAATAGGTTCACAGATAGATCGAAAGTTTGTGCACCGTTGCTACCACGAAATGTGACGAAATCCTCCGAGTTCCAGGACCCTTCTCTGACAACGTTGATTACTATACTCGGAAAAGACTTGGGGTGTTCCATGGTCAGTGATTTCAAAGCAGCCACAACAACAAGAAATCCCCCTGCAGATTTGTGTCCAAGTAACTACACATTGGAGGGTAACATTCTGCCATTGAGTTCAACACTCCCAGCCTACTGAAGGTTTGGCTAAAGTTGAGGTACCTGAACCCTGACCCTAAGGTTCATACCACCGAACCGCCTCTCCTCCTCCAGCCAAAGTTTAAACGTGTCCCACAAACAAGTATAACCGATGATAAAATAACAGCAATACTGAACCAATCCAAGTTAACACAGAAAAAAAACCTCCTTGAACCGAAACTCGGTGCAGAAATCGAGAGCAGAACTCCAAGCTCCACCAACATGGAAGGTCACTCGGGGTGCTGCTTCCTGCCCAAGCCTCGACCTGAGACTCCTTTAAAACTCATATGTTTTTGAATTCCTCGTCACCAGCAGGGCCACTTCCGTAGACCCAAACTCATCCACGACTGCACCGAGGATGCACGGTACAAGAATTTTTTTCACCCGCATCTTGTTCCCGCTCCACTCAACTCGACTGTACCCTTGAAGCCTACCCCAAAGCCTCAAGTCCCCTGCGGCGACGTCAACAAAAAGCGCCCACACCTCAGAGAACCCAAACTCAGCCCAGACGACACCAAATCAAGTGAGTCCGCTCTCCCCAAACGGAAGATCTATTGAAGACTGAACCGATCCATCCCTAGTGTCGAAATGCGTAAGATTCAGGGCGCCCACGGCATGGGAATGGACCAACATTTTCTGGTGTTGGAGAGACAAAGGCGGTGCCTGGGTGAGGCCAGCATTGCTTGCCTCTCCTCACAACTTCATTGCCCCACTCGCATTAGTGAACGCCACCCCACCCAATTTCTCCCCTACTCCTTCAGAGGCTGCTTGTGACGTCCTCCCGCCTCTACCTCGGAGAACAAAAGGGAGGAGAGCCGGCACTCCCCATCGCAGCAGGGCTTCCGCTTTCATCCTTGGTGTGTCCACTCTCATTGCCTTCTACCATGCATAATGAGAGTCTCCTTCCTTGCCTCCCGAGACCCCTCCAAGCCTCTTTTTTTTCTCGCGCCGGCATCTTTCAGGCCGCTCGAAAAGAAAAACGGGGTTAGGCCTCTTTCCTTGGCCTTTCCCCTTCCGAGACTCCACTTCCCCACACACATTAATTGCACTTAGCTCTTTTATTTTAGTTTAATTTATTTTACCTCTCCCTAAGGGTAAGGTTGACCTTATAAAAATTGTTTTCCACTTCTTACCCTCATATTTGAAGTTGGCAACCATGTGGGACCGACTTTAGGGCTCACACTTATTCTTCTAGATTTAACAACCACCATCCTAAGATCACAAGCAACCTAATACTATACTCTCAACACAATCTAATTTTCTAACTTCAACATAGACCACAAATCCATACCTCAAAGCAAACTCCATCAACATCATGCAACACAACTTTAGTGGATATGGCAAATAGTTTCACTTGTGCACATTGCATAGCATTTTCACCTTTACCTACCATTGCACATTCTCGCCAATACAAAATCCTCTTGGAACTCTAAATTAAAATTTGCTATTCTTCTAAACTCAACGCATGTTGTAACCTTCTTCCATGGATCCTCTAAATCAGGTACATAAGCCATTTTTTGACACCGGGCCTTTCATTTTGCAATTGTGAAGTTTTGTTGGTAGCAACAACTATATTTTTTTATGTACTAAAAATGCCAAACCCACATGAAAGCAAAAAATGAATGGATAGTCAATTATATGCAATAGTTTTGCATACCTTAGAAATGAAAGTGGCAAGTTTTTCTAGTGTGATGGGACGTTATATTGTTTTTGAATGTTTTATTCTCCCATTGAAATAATCATGTTGGGGATGACGCACGGGGGGGGGGTCACTCCATTGTCAAGTTGAACATCACGTGCGACCAAAAAAAATCTACTTCTGGTAAATGACATCACCAAAATGGGTAAACAATTTATCAAATTTTTTTCATGAGTAGATATACATGGTATCTATTACCTAGTAGAAAATGATAACTAAAGTTGATGATTTTATGTTTTAATAAAACATACCGTTTCCAACTAGAATGACGCAAAATTGAAGCAAAACAATTACTACAAAAATGGAGATGACTAAATATATACAAAAACATTATCAATGGTTATGTGTATGTAGAAAAAAACATAAATTTTGAAATTATCTATTTCAAATATTTTTGGGGTAGCAAATTTTGTCTGCACATGGTGTTCAACTTGACAAGGAGTGACCCCCCGTGGGATGATGTAAGTTCATATTGCCAATATTACATACACGATGCCTTGTGAACCAAGTTGATTTCTTCATGATCACTCTTGATAAATAAGGAAGACATGGACCGCCATCACTATTAAAATCAAGTTGAAAACATTTACATTAAACCTGGAGCAAATAAGTGGGTTGGAGCCAATTCACTTGTTCATTTGGTTCATGGCGTAAAAAACAAAGCTTTGGGTTTTAAACAAATGAAATCAATGGAAGAATGTCAATTCTTATGTTCCAAGTCCATGAAAATTTAAGTGGCAATGCCGAACCATTTTTTCTTTAATTTTTTTTCCAACTCCAAAAGCATCTTACCTTTTTGCAAAGAGTTTATCAAAATACTCATTTTTTTGGTCCATTCTAGGTACCAAATCTAAACCAACTTCATTATTTCTTTTAATATTTGTAGTTGATGGTAGAGCTTGCTAATGGTAGTCCTTTCATTACCCAATATTCTATCCAGATGGTTTTATCTTTGTACCCAATCTTCAACCATGGCCAATAATAGTATTTCTTATGTTCTCTTTAATACCTTTGTATTGTGCCTAAGTTGATACTTCAATGTGGTTGCACATTCTTTCTCCATACCATTTATAACTTACCTATCTAAGCCACCATCACTATTTGAGAACAAACATCATGCTGGGCTAATGAAATTATTTTTCTATGACCTCGTTCATTTCCAAATCCAACCTTCTCAACTATACCACCTGCTCATTACCTATCCAACTTTCAAGCATCCAAACCTCAAATTCATCCTTAAGCTCATACACTTAAAGAATTCCAGCATGCTTGTATAGACAATATGCTTGGCTCCATTCACCAACATACATCTTAGTCACAACAAAGGGGATGGAAGATTAATCCTCCAACTTAACTACTACCAAACCAAAATAACCTATAATTTTAGTCCCTTATTGGTGTTGATTTGAATGTGATGTGTCTTCCATGCACTCACTAACCAAATAATAAGGATGGGAAGGAGGTGATAAGACCTCCATTCACCATCACCACCAAGTACACAAAGATTTGGAGGTAAGGTAAAGGTGGGGAGGGGGAGGTGATGAACCTCCTCAAGGATGGATTCTTCACATCACGTACAAATTAACATGAGTGTAAAACAAGGTATTGTTGAGGCTTATTTGAGTATGTAGTTTAGACAAACATAGGAATTGTTTTGTAGCATGTAGACTTTTAAATGATGTAATGAATTTCAAGAAAATAATCATTTACAAAAGGGACCCTAAGGTTTAGAAATAGAAATGACAATAAATGTGTTAATGTCATCCAATTTACATTTTCATCCATTTCTTGCCATATGTTTATAGTCCTTAATGACTTGTATATGTAATTAACTTCCAATTTATTTTGGGTATGTAGTGGGGTCCTTATCATGTTAAACTAAAAATCTTTGTATGAATGAATTGAATTTTTAGCCTTCCTCATCAACAAAGACAACAAAGATCTCTAGTAAGAGGAGGGAGGTCATCAACCTTCCTTTCACCCACCCAACATGAAGAGAACAAAAATGAATAGCCACGTGGGGAAGTTGGTCAACCTTTTTGCTAACTAAATAATAACATCGGAATGAGGATCAACAAGGGAAGGAAGGGGAATTTTACCTTTTTAATCTCTCATCTTCAACATGCCCAAGAACACTTCCAAGGGGGAAAGAAAGATGAACATTAAAAACATGACAATGGAGGTCATCAAGGAAACAGTTGAGATTTTTTCCACCACCTATGTTCCTTTTCATTTTGGTACGCCCTCAAGGTTTAATTTGGCCTTGATTTTTGTAGGTGATGCTCTCATTTCTCTTTCAACTTCCATTACAAGGTGGATTTCTTAGACCTTCTGGTGAATCCTCAAGTCATTCATGTGCTTGGAGAGTGGCACAATGTGGCAAAAATGCCAATTGTAGTGAGAGAACCCCCTTTTCCACTATGTGCGACAATCCTATTTCTTGAACAATAACATGCCATCGAGATCTCTATAACCACTCCCATGCTCTCATCAACCCATATTCATATGCTTGACATTAGCTGAGGAACCCTAAATCTTATCCACTTGATACATGACACATTGTTTTTGTTCAATCAATCCACCCCAAATATGAACATAAATACAAAAAATAATTTTAAATTGAAGTCACCCTTAATGTGTAGGATATATTAAATGAAATCTACCACATATACTCCTTTGACCAGTGGTTTGTGCTAGGGTGTTCACTAGCAAATTTTGTAGAAATGATGTGCAAGAAATTATAGGGTGAAAAATATTTGGAAGACATAAATTATATTACATTTAAATCATATGTCCATAAGTAATTTATTTGCGATTTTAGTGATCTAATTGTTTTTCTTGTATATATGTGTGTTTGCTTCTTGAGTTTGAGTAGTGGCTTTGTTTGCGATGATGTGTTTGTCTAAGTTGCATTCATGAATGGATAGTTTGAGGTTAAAAATGTCTATCATTGGTTTAAATTTTATTTTATCTAGGATTGGATGTTTCTAAATCATGATATATATGTTGCAATTCTTTGAGTGTTGTTGCTTCAAAGGAATAATTGACTTAATAATGATTGTTGTTTAGCATGACGTTGTCATGGTTGAACATGTTTTTTTTATTGAGCGTGGGTTTCAATATTGACATAGGTAATTTTTTTTTGAGGCGCCCCATTTGTTTTTGTAGGTGGTGATTTTGATGTCGTTAAAATCCCATGTATTTTTATTCTTAAAGGGTCTCTTTGACCGTTGTTGTCAATAATGAATTTGGCATTATTGGTTTTTTTTGGCTGAGTGGGGGGATGTCTTTTTAGGATTGATGGGCAAAAACTAATGTTATTTTGCTTGGGTGCTCTTTTGATAGTTTAAAAGCATGGATATGTTGGATTTTGAACTCATCTAGGATTATCACGGAATATTTCTAGGGTTTCAAATTAGGGCTAGGATAGCATTGTTATTATTGTGAATTTTATTGAGGTATTTTAACATTTTATTCATTTATTTGTGAAGGTGGGTATATTGTGTTTCATGCTTTGTTCAACTATAGAAAATGATAATTTGGCAATTGTGACATGTCTTTTGGATTTTTCTAGCATGAAAAGGTTTTTGTAGCAAGTGGTTGTGCATATACGTGGTATTTTAGTTTGGTGGGTGTTGTGAATACCCATATTTGGCATATATGTGTTTCTTGAGTCCTTAATTTATTATCTTGAGTTGTAATGGAACAATGAGTGTTTGGATGAGATGGCGCATATTATACTTTAGATACGATTGTCTTAAAAATGTTGTGTCAGTGCCACAACCTTTGTGGAATGGGTGGATAAAATGACAAATAGATAGAGGCATTGACCATTTGAAAAACAAGAATTAATGAAGTGTCTCTTCAAATGATACAATTGCCACATGTTGGTGGTGGACCCTATACCAAATTAACCTTAAGATGGCCAAATTAAGGGAAGGGGTGGGAGGTGGCTTGTGACATAGATAAAATTTTGTAGGTGAGCAATGTGTTAAGCTTTGGAAATTTTTTGGCTATGGTAAGGGTGTATTGGTTTGAAGTAGGAAGTTGGGGGTTTAAAGTTGGTCTACGCCATCAAAAACCATATTCCAATGGCAATGCTAGTAATACTTTCTACAAGGCCCAAAGTGAAATTAACGCCTAAGGTTATCAATGCCTGGGGCCCTCACCCACACTAAGATCACTTGGACCCTCTCACCTATGACGTTGCAAGTTTCGGAAGTCACTCCAGGATCCCCCTTGTGCCCATGGTGTTTGTGAGCCCAATTTTGTGCCCACATTTTGTCTTCACATCAAAAATTACATAAAAACCTTCGGTTGCAAGTTGCTCAAATCGTGGATGGGATAAAACAGAGTGATGTGTTAAAAATTTAGATATCGTTGAGTTAATTTAGATATTGTTGAGTTAATTTATATATTTTAAAGTAAAGTGTTAGGTTTGAGTTATTAAGAAAAAAAAGAAACCAAAAGAAAATAGTAAAATATTTTCACGGGGTTGAGTTAGGTCTAGGACTTGTTGGTTGAAGGCCAATGTCGTTGTTCATTTTGGAGGGGGTCCCCTTTTAGAGTCGGATCAGGCTCGGGAAAACAAGAGAGGCAGCAGGGGTCCAGAGCCTCGAGGCAGGCCTGGTTCAAACTCTCTATCGCTCTGGTGCAGCTGGAGGAGGCGGCGTGGAAGAGCAGCGGCGGCGGCCATGTGGGAATGGGATGGCTTGATCGGCCAGGCCTATGAGATGGGAGCTTAAGAGTGAGGCATCATGACAATGCTGGTGGATGCGAATGAATTATCTCAGCACTGCAGACTGAGGGGGCCGACAACAAGGGCAGATCACAGGCTGCTGTAAAAGTGGTGAAAAAGGTTGTTGCCTGACTTACACTTCGAGGCACCGGCGCAGCTCCTCAGGGACAATGTAGTTCAGCTTGAATGGTTACTGGTTGATGGGCGATGCTGCACCACTTTGGCAACTTGGCTGAGAACGGAGGCTGCAAGGCGGAGGGTGAATTTCTGCTAGTTCTGAGTTGGGAGTGGAAGTAATTGCTGGCGAATTCAACACTCCTAGCCTCGGTGGCTGCAAAATTGACAGGTGAATTAGGTGGGTAGCCTAGGGAGAAGGGTAAGGATTTGGAAGAGGTTATGAACACCAAGGTGCAACTAGCAATGCCTAGTGAAGCCGAGATTGCCGCTAAGGCGAACACAGTGGGCAATGCGGCTTGTGGATTTTCATGTGGGGTCTGCTGGATTGAGTAAGTCCGGTAGGATGGGCTCTGGAATGCAAAGGGAGGGGCAGTAGGAAGCTTGGTGTCGACAAATCCAGCTTAAAATCAGAATTCCACATCTTTGTGCAACCTGCGACCAAGGGCCACACGGGCCAGGAGTGGCGCATTGATAACCCAACCCTGCTGGACGAGCTGGGTTGAGGAGTCACAAGGTAGTTGTTGTCTGGTGGTTAGGATAATGCGTAGCAACACTGCATTGACGGGGAGGGCATGAGTTTAGCACCAAGGGGCAATATGAAGTATCGAGGCTGCTCAGAACTGCGGCAGACTGCCGAACAGGGGACCGAGGAATTGGTTGTTGGTTGAAGGATCTGCTACCAGCCGGGGGGCAGAGCATAGTCCCTTGTTGGGAAAGGTTAAAGGTATTTTGGGTTAATGAAGGGGTTGAATAGGAGCCTCTAGTGAATGAGATTCACAATGAATTCTTAACCAGGGAGTTATTTTGGATTCACAATCTCCCTCACGGGTGGTGGAAGTGTGAATGTTAGTTGGAAGTGTATTAGGATTTGAGTGGGTGTAGGAAGATTTGGTGTGGTGTGTGACTCAAGTGTTCTTTAAATACTTGTTGTCAATTATAATAAATAAAAGGGTGTGCCATGCATCAGTTCATTACTGGGAAACACAAGGGCCATATGTGATGGTTGAATGGGACTAGTGGGAGGGGGATCCCTCACCCGGACCGTGACGCATTCAACGATGGGGGTGATCTTGGCTCACAGTGTTGCAAACACTCTTCTTGGAGAGGTGTGTGACATAGTGAGAGGCAAATTGTATGAGGCAATTAGAGAATTTGTATCAAAATATGCCCCCCATGTTCCCAAATTGCAAGCAAATCTACTTTCAGTGAGCAAATTTTTGACGAACATGTTGAAAGTAAAATTCAACCTAATTGAATCGTATTGTGAGAGGTACAAATGGAGAGTTGATTATAATGGAATTGTGTAAAAATATATATATTCATTAATTAAAGACTTTTAGTTGATTTTGAGACTATTTAAGGACGCATTTTTCAAATATGGACCAGTAATTACGAACTAAAACTCTCATATATATCGGTTTGGAAACAATTATTAGACATAAAGGCATCGAATTGAACGAAAATGTCAAACATACATGAAAATATTTGCGTATGAAATGAGAAATCGACCTCAATGGAAGGGAAAATACGGATAATGAATGGAAATTGAATTACTTCAATGGGAATAAATACAAGTATAATGGAAATACCATCAATGTCTTGGAGAACTAGAAATAAAATAGAAAGTTATCATTAATATGTTATAGCACTTAACCTATTTCTAGTTTAGAGAGTTTGTCCCACTATTTTTTTTTTGCGGCCGCGTCTTTGTTTTTGGCAACCTCCATGGCTCTGAAAATCTCCGGTGCACGGCTGTAACCATTTTTGTTGACAGGCCCAGAATATGTGTCGTTCTTCCATATAATATTATCCGGACGCGCTCCCGAATTGTACGAAGTTGTATTGTGAGTGGAATACGAGTGTGTTTCGGAGAGGGATTGTCTTGCGCTTCGCCGGAGGGCCAAACAATGATCTGACTCGGACGACGCGACCTTGAGGGCGTGCCTATCCAAGGACGTCGTCGAGGAAAGTCGGGCACCCATCGAGCGAGTAGCCACCTACGAAAGAATACCCTTTTAGTAGGAGTAAAACAAGAGCAGGAATGCAGTGGGGGAAACGAGGGCGGTTTGGGACGGGCGCTCGTAAACATCACGACACACACATGCGAGACAAAGAAAGGCACGGCGGACAAGGGGTTAGGGTTAAAGAAGATGCACCTTGGCTTTAGGGACGTTGACGGGGGGATCAATGCAAGGAGCGCGAACGACCTTTGAGGAGTTTGCGGGGGGGGGGGGGGGGGGGCGCGGAGACGGCGGGGGAGGCGTCGCACGGGGGGCTTCCATGCGGAGACGCCGGCTCGGCCTGTGATGAGCGACGTCGTCGTCCCTCGAGGGCGATGAATGTGCCAACCGAACGAGCGTTTGTTTCTCCTTGGAGAGGGGAGAGGGCAAAGTGGCGCGCGGGCGCATGTGAAGTTTGGGGGGAAGGCTGTTGACGACGCCGTCTTCGATCCCGACGTCACGAGAGTAATCCACGGCCGAGGCCGCGTCCACCGCCAAGAACTGGTAGAGGGATGGCACTTGGAAGTCCGTTGCGTCGCGGGAGGGGGAGGCAGGGGCCGAGCGGGGGGACTGGAAGGGCCGTCGAGGAGAGGGGCGTCGCATGGGGGGGGCAGGCTGTGGGCAACAACCACAACAACAACACAACAAACACGACAAAGAGACATCCAAAAAAAAAAATCATTAGAAATGTGAACCACATGGAAACAAACAAATACACGGTGGCAATTCAAATCAATTTATTGAATTTTGTGAGTTGCACGATGCTCTTATATACACTGTCGCGGAGACTAAAAAAATTAGGGATGGACCTAACAAAATTGGGGATGCTCGGGGGTGGAGCACAAGCCTTCTAAGATAGGGTGCTAGCCTATCGACCAAAAAAATGTCTTTCCTATCGCCGACCCATGTGTCGGGGAAGATGACATTGCCCGGGGGGTTGAGGACGCTTTTGGTTAGGCTATCGTCGATGAGGAGGGTGGTCTCCGGCGTCGGCCAGTGTCCGTGGGGGACCCCCTCGAGCAGGGGGACGCCTCGCCACAACCTGGATCGGAGGACCTTGAGGAATTGTTGTCCCCCGCCTCGACCGCCGAACTTTGGCACCGGAAACCCCTTCTCGTCGACGAGCTCATCGCACGCCTCTTGGCCAAGGACGAGGCATGGGCTCGGGAGGTCACGGAAGAGGAAGTCGACAATGGACTCCGTGTTGTCCATGACCATGGAGCTCCAGACGACGACGTGAAAGAGGTTGAGCACCTCGCGAAGGAAGTCCCGCAAGCCGGGACGGGCGCGGACGGCCTTGCGGTTTATAAGGGTGTCAAGCTCGCCATCGTAGTCCATCTCGTCGGGATGGCAGAAGGGACGGGTGGGAACCTTGGGGATGTGTTGGGTGTGACACAACACCCCGTTGAGGTCAAGAACTAGGAAGGACCTGTGGCAGGTCTGAGGTCCACTCACCGATGGGTTGCGATCTATCTCCGGGGGTCCTGTGATTACAAGATGGCTAGTTTAATGCTATGATCCAGTAAATAAGATTGCATTGAGGGAAAAGACGATGCATTATGGTTTTAGGGGGAAGGAGGTGGACATGGGGTCGCACAGTTTTACGAACGAGAGTTCGTGAGTGAGGTGTGTATGCAAAGAGTGCAAAGATGCGCATGAACATACACAATACAAGATGCGAGACGATGCAATAAGTTGGAGGGATGCGATGCAGAGATCGTCTGCTCATATATTAATTTGTTGAATATTTACAATTGTCTTGCGTGATAATCTATCACAGTTTCCTAAGGCAAACTATGCTGTGTCCTACAAAATTGATCGGCTAAGGGATGACGTAGAAAAGGGCTCGCGCGGGCCTCGTGATGTCGATGAAGTTGATGCGCCAAGAACACAACGCGGGGTTAATGAGGTTACGAACGCGCGTTCGTAAAACATGTGGTATTCTCAGAGATGAGTTACCTCTTTGATTAACGAATGCGCGTTCGTAATATCCATTGGGGCAGCCGCTTCTGCCTCCATGACCTCCGCTGGATGCTCCGTCTGAGACGACTGGGTCTGCTGGATGAGCTCCACGTCGTCTTCTCCGCCCAGGTCGAGTCTCTCCATGCAGACATCCTCCATGTGGGCGGATGGATGTCGTTCCTGGTCAGGGCTCTCCACGTCCATCCCTCGGACACCTGCTGCGTCATTGGGGCTCCCCTGCGTTTCCTCCACAATGACCATGTCAGTGTGTTGCGCAGTGTCATCGCCCCGCCTATCTACAAACCTTGGGACGACGGTGAAAGAGGCCGTGTCCGTGTCTGAGGGTAGTCCTACCCTTGAAGGGGGAGGGGTGAAGACTGCCGGACCTGAAGATTCACAAACGTGCATTCGTAAATCTTCGTCCTCCCGTATTGCCGCCGTGATAGCATCGTGGGAGGTTGAGGCGGTCGCCGTCACCTCCGAGGGCAATGGACTTCCCACCGGCGTTGGGTGTGGTGCTGTTGGGTGGGAAGGCCCTCTTGGGTACATGCATGGTGGGGGGGCTGTGAGGGGTATCCTTCGGGGGGGAAGGGGTAAGGCTGCTGGACCGGCGCAGAGAAGCTCTGCATGCTTTTGAGCATCTCGAAGATGGCGTCCGTCTTCGCAGCGGAGGCCTTCAGCTCCGCCTGCATCTTGGCCAGATGCCCGGCGCTCTCCTCTTGGGCTGCCGCCATTTCCTCGTTCATTTTCTGTTTGAGCTTGGCGTTGAGCTCGGCGACGGTCAGCGCCTCCTCTTTCACCTACTTGTTCTTGTCGTAGTCCACCCCGAGCTCGGCCATGATGTCCATGTCTCCCTCATCCTCGTCGAAGACCTCGATGATTGCTCCCAGCGGCAACTCCACGTAGGGAGTCTTCTTCATCCTCCTCCTCGTGTTGCGGAAGTGGTCCAAGGATGGACGCGAGCGTTGGTCGAGGGTGTCGAGGGTCTCCATCTTCGGCACCACGGAGGGCCTGGGAGACTGTGACGTCGAGCATCCGCCTGGCGTTCCGAAGGCCTCCGCACAAGACGTTCTCGCGGGGAGGACATCCTGGGTTGTCCCCGCTGACAAACCGGTATAACCACCCGGGGTCCCTTGAGGGTCGGGAAGATCTATCGTTGGTGGCAAGATTCGAAGCGGGGGTATGTCGAAGGACTGGATGATGGCGTCTAGGTTGGCGGAGGGGGTGGGCTTGTCGTCCTCTGAATCGTGGATTGGTATGCCCTTGTCGGCGGGCATACTAAAGTCCGTCCTGGGGACAAAGATGTCCCTCAGGTCCATCGTCGACGCGTTCGCATGGTGGATCTAGAAATCTTCTTCGTCGACAGCGTCAACGTATGTGTTGACGACGAGCCCCATCATCTGTGACAAAAGAGCAATGAGGTCAGAAAATACGAACGTGCGTTCGTAAACATCAAAACGTGGGGTGCAACGAGTTTGAAACATTACATTGCGAAGGAGATTAACTTTACGAACGAGCGTTCGTAAATGGAGTCTGGACAACTTACCATGGCCGCATACATGAATTTGGTGCCTCCACAGATGTTGTACACCGTTTCTCCACTTATAACTAGACTCTGCAATACGGCGACGTAGAACTCCATCCTAAGTTCCAGCGCGGGGAAGACTGTGTATAGGGGATCTATCCTTGGGAGGGGGATGTGGGATGCTGTAGATCTTCTTGAACGTGTTGTTTGCCTTGATAGGCGGTCGCCCATCCCTAAGCGCATTGTACGTCAAGAAAATCAGGCTGACCGCTCCCACCTGTTTGTTGCCCCTGGCCTTGTTGATGGCCACGATCCCTTCCGTCTTGGCTAGCACGTACATGTTGTGGAAGATGTTGTACTCGAATTTGATCGTCTGCTCATACAACTTTGTGACGACTGACAGCTTGTCTTGTTCGACTATCCACAGCCAAACCTGAGGCTCCCTCATGACCGACGATTTGTACTCATGAACTTGGCCATGAAGGGGTTGTAGAAGGGCATGTCCTTCTCCCTCTGCCTCGACGCACCCGGGATCCCCCTAAAATCGATCAGGGCAAATGGGCAACCCCATCAATCCTCCCTCACCTCGACCCTGCTGATGGTGTCGTCCCACTTGCAAAATGTGACCCTCTCCACGTCAGAAGTCACCACAGAAAACCTTGCCACTCCTTTGAATGTGGCGCTCATTTTCCTCTCCAAAAATTTTATGTACAGTTCCACCTCCCGGGGATCCGTATCAGTTTTCTTCGTCCTTTTGTTCCCCTTCAACTTCAAAACCGAGGCGTGCTCCTTGACCAGACTGCGCATGGAGGCTCCGTTGATGTTGTAGTCGACCTTGAACTGTTGCCATTGCGGCTAGTTGATGTCGCCGTCGACTTGAAAGATTTTGTACTCTGGTACGAGTACGCTCAACTCCCTCATGGCAGCAGTCTTTAGCTTCAGCAGTCACACCATTCCTTGATAGAGTACGTGTCGGGCTTGTGCTTTGGCCTTTTAAAAAATATCTTGGGATAGGGAAGTTTTCTTCCCACGGTGTTCCTAAGAACATGAACCGCATACCTCTTCAGCTCAGACTCCGTCAATCCCTGGAGGTATCTGAAGAACTCCCTCAGTAATGGGGGCGTCTCACCGTTTTTTTCCATGTTGTACTTCTCCTCGATGTCGGGATTGACCAAATCGCCCAAGCTGTGTGCATCAAAAAATTGGGTCCACAAGTCCCATGTGTCCCTGTTGCAGCAGATCAGTCGGAGCTCACCCTTCAGCTCCAGCACAGACTTGGTGGCGGTGGACTTCATATCGATGGAAGAGAACTTGTCCACCATCGCGTCGCAAAATGCCTGCACAAAAAAAGAAATGTCAGTGTTGCACATAATACGAACGCACGTTCGTAAATTGAGTAGGTAATGGAAGTTTGCATGAATCTAACACTTTACGAACGTTCGTTCGTAAACTCACCTTCCATTGGAGAGACTGGTTCTTGGCATTCTTCCTCTCCTTTGGTAGGCATCCGTGTGCCACCAAGACGTCTTTCGCAGCCACTATGTTAGCTGCCCAAGACGCCTCGAACTCCTTGATTGTGTTCCCCGAGTTCAGGAAGGTTGAAATCTTCCGCAGCTTGTTTCAATCATCCGACCACACCAAGAACGCCTTTCAGTACCGCAGGTCAGCCTTCAGCTCGTGCTGGAAGTTGTCGTCCTTGAGGATCTGCTGCGACGCCTCCAAGTTGTGTTGACCATCTATAATCCAAAACTCTCCATTCTGGATTCGGGGCCAATCATTCTATATCGGTCAAGATGTCAGCCCCTTGGGCATGACGCAGACGGTCTGCCTATCCCACTTGATGTTATTCATGAGGTTGTTGATCTGCCACTTCACACCACCGCTCTCGCGAGACCTAACCACCCACTTGTTGGGTGACTTTTCGCACTTGAAGGAGTCCACGTTGAATGTGAAGTGGCGCCCCATGGGCCAGCAATCCTTCGAGTAATTATTGAAGTCTGGTAGGATCTTCGTCGCCTTCACTGCATCTGGATTCTCTCCCTTTTTTAAAGGGGTTGGCATCACGGGAGGAGAGCTCACCTCAGCGCGAGCTCAGGGCGTACTTCGTGAAGAGTTCATGCAAGAAGTGTTTGGCATCAACCACTACGTTATTTTCAGCGTATGTGTGGGAGAAACTATGTTTCATGTAATTTAACAAGAGGTTAATGTGATCTTTCTTGTTTTTCATGTCTAAAATCACATAATCTCCTTGTGCCTCAATGGACTCTACTTCCCAAGTCTTCATCTGCACCCATTGCTCAGGCTGGTTCGGTGTCATTTCCAGCTCGTAGGTAAAGCGCAGACGGAAAAGACCGTCTGATGTATTTTCTGACAGTGTCGTCCATTCCCCTATGAAGTCCTCTTTGGGGACATAATTGTCGTGTCCGTTAGGGTTGAACACTGACTCTGGGAGGCGATCTAGCTACACTGGGAACAACTCAATGGCGTTTTTGTTCAGTCTAGCCATTTGCATAGCAAAAAAACATTTAGCATTGTGTTTACGAACTAGCGTACGTAATTGACAAGAAAATCATAGATACTACTCAAGGTACGTTGGCTATCGATGCACGTGAAGAGGTTTAATGATGTATTTGCTGCTAGTATTTGATTTCATTTACGAACGATCGTTCGTAAAGGATGTGGTTGCTAGGTTGTATTTACACAAGTTTACGAACGTGCGTTCGTATTGTTTTTAAACAAGTCTATGAATTGTCTAGGATTTTTCTAATTTCCATGAGTATCTTCTAAATTGGTGGAAATACTTTAATTCTCATTTACGAACGTGCGTTCATAAATTAATGGTAATCTTTAATGCAGATAATTACCATGAAGGGTTTGGTATGTTGGTTATAGTTATTGTGATTATGAATGTGCGTTCGTAATTATTTATTTGTGTAATTTGATTTGTGGATGTTATCACCATATGTGTCTGATGTAGCGCATATTTGCGAACGTGCGGTCATAAATATATGGCGTTCCTTATTTACATACAATTACAAACGCGCGTTCGTAAAAATGGAGGGTGAGGTGCGTATTTACGAACGCACGTTCGTAAAAGTTTGTGGAATATGAGATGTATTCACGCCACATTTACGAACGATCGTTCGTAAATGTGGTCATCTAGGTTTAGGATATTATATATTTATATATATAATTGTCCATATATGTACGTATACATATATATGTGAGTGTGAATGTTGCGATCTTGCGATGTTAATGATCCTGCAACTCTTGATCAAAATGATGAAACAGAAATAAAAATGGAATCAGAACAAAATTGCGATTCAGTGATTGATAATTTAGAATGAAGAGGAAAGTGTTATTTCATACAAAACATGCCATAGCTCATAATGCATAAAACAAAACACAAGGAATTCAACAAACAACAATTTCAGATTGTGAAGGAATGATTTGAAAAGGAAACTTGTACTCACATTGAATTGTTGCACACACAAAACCTCCTGCCTCGTACTCAGAAATCCAGAAATCCTCACAAATGCACACCAAATTGACTTTCAAATGCGCTGAATTCGCTTTCAAATGCAATCTTCTACCCTCACTCCTTTCTCACACTCTCAAGCCTTCACAACTTATATACAAATCCTACACATATTCTGATATACACACAACTCACAAGCTTTGAAAACTCAAGTTTTCTGAAAGTTTCAACCTCTCAAACTTTCTGAATCTCTCAACCTCTCAACCTCTCAACCTTTCTAAAACTCTCAACCTCTCAAGATTTCCTACTCTCAAGCTTCTGACAACACGTGCCAAGAATACATATAAAATGTGGTGATAAAATTGGCAAGGGCTTCGCTGCACCTAAGCGCTCCGCTCCTCCTTTGCTCCAAATGACAAATGAGGAGGAGAGGAAGGGGCGCGGGGAGGTAGTCGGCGCCTCTAGGGTTTCCCGGCGGCGGCCACGTGGCTAATGAACATTGGCCAGGGATGGGATGGGGACATGGAGGGATGAGGGTTTAGGAAATAAGAAATAGGAAATGGGAGGAGCTTAGTTCAGGGACATGAATTTTACTTTCCGTATCCCCTTAGTACCTCTACATTTGGATTCCTTGTAAACATATTTTAGAAAATAATGTTCAGTTAATTTGTACTTGAACAATGCATGTCATTTAGTAGGTTTTCGATGAAGAATCCACCCCCAAGATGCAAATAGAGTTTTCATGAACCAGACATCTTTAAAGTTGTTCAATGGTTCCTCAAATAAATATTACATATATAAATGACTCAATTTGAATTGTGGAGAGGGGCTATCTGATTCTCCACAATAGGTGGAGGAAAATTCAATTTTCAATACGATGTCATTAATTTAATGAGGTGTTAGCTTGAACCACCCTTAATATGATATTTAGTGTTAGATACTCTAAATACAAACGCATAGTACACTAAATATCACTAACCCTATGAAAGTAACTAACATTCACTACGAACTGAAACACTTAATTTCAACTATAATGGTAATATGTGGAAGTCGCATGCACAAATTTTGTGTAAGGATATTATTGTGAAAAAAATAATTAACAATGATAAAAGGAGAACGGACATGATAGTATGAAATGTGGTGGCCCGTTTAATATGTCTAACACTTATTATCAAAGAATTGAAATTTAGTGTTGACCATGATAGTGTAACAACACTATATTATATAATCAAACACTAAATATCATATTTAGTGTAGTGAAATTCAGCCATGTGGTCGCATATTTTGCTAGTAGTATCAACTAATATTATGAGCTTTCCATAAATTAACTTAGTGCGATATGGATTATTTAGGAGTCGATATTGTTTGTGTGTATAATGCATCGTAATAACGATCTAAACCCTAAGCCCGCAAACGACATAGACAACTTTCACAAACCCTAAACCCTACATCTTTTTATCTTACCAACCTTTTTTATATATGGCCATGTTGTGGTCTATGCGCATCATGTCAAAATGGTCTACCAATGTTGGTTCGATTGGAAATTACTTTATTTGGTTAATATCAACTATAATAATCTAGACTCATACCAATAATTGTCATTTTGAGATAAAACATTGGTTTAATAGGTGAAGAGTGAATTTTGAAATGCTAGCCTTTTCACCTTAATAGTTTTGAGTTCAATTTGATCCCACAATGCATACTTAATCTTATTATAACATGAATGGTTTAAGACTTCAATTTAAATCAATAGTTTAAGCTATGGTCATGCACATACTTCTTGTTGCAAATAATATAAACATATAATTGTAAGTGCATACTATTGTATGCACCATTCCAAATTAGTTATCCATTTCCACACCATGGTGGAAGAAAAGTGAATTTCCAATACTAGGACGTCAAGTCATTTAAATAGGTGTCAACTTGAACTAACAATCGAATACTAGTGCATTAAATTTTAAATTTCACCAATGATCAATTGCATTTAACCAAAGAGCCATATTAATATAGTCCGATGTTTGGCGAGCCTCGAATGTAGGGGGTGGATTCAAATGAAGTATCCACCCACAAGGATGTGTATATGGTGTTTTAAAATATAATTTTTTCATGGGCAATATATCTATCAAGGTGTTCAATGGTCTCTTAAAAAAATACTTCCTGGATAAAGGACTTAATTTCAGATTGTGGAGAGGGCTATCCTAAACCTCTACAAGAGGTGGAGGATATTCTATTTCCAATAGGACGTCAAATACATAATAATTGTAAGTGTGACTTCACGTAGGTATGGTTTCAATTCTTATCATTATCATATGCATCGTTCCAAAGTGATTGATCCTTTCCAATCATGCCATTTTAATTCATTATTTTCAAACCTAGGCTTACATTTGAATAAAGATCTTACTTACATATACTGGGTATGATTAGTTCAAGATGTCCTCAATCTATCTAGTACAAGCCATTATGGATTAAACAACTTTTTATTGGTATTCATGCACTTGGTGACCATATTATGGGAATTTTTTTGATGTGAATCATATGATACCTACAATTTTAGGGGCTTCCACAACATGTTCTTAGCCATTTTTACCTCATTGTGTGTGTGAATATATATATATCACTTAGATCTTCATCACTTTATTAGGTATAATTAATCGTCAATTAACTTGGACTTCACACCTTAGTCGCAAATCATTTAATACTCAATGTTAACCATCAATCCATATAGACATTATGTATTTAATAATATATATATGTGTATATATAATAGTATAATAGTATAATATGAAATATATATATACATATAAATATAAACATATATTTCCATGCGACCTTGGTAACAACTAAGGTGTGCGACCGATTTACATATTTACAATATGTTGCGTGCATGCAAGACATGTTCCATACATAATGCTATTTATATATTACGCATGGATGGAATGGCATATTGTTAGGTCAAAGTAGGCGGCGGGAATCCGCTTTTCAAATAGCATCCAAGGGATTTTGAACCATCGGGGGGAAGGTACTTAAAGCTCTTCCCCCCACAACAGAGTTTTTTTCTGCGGCGCATCCAAGTGTGCGCTCCACAGACCTAATTGGAACGCGCTCAAACCATTTTCTTGTGCGCCAACCCTACACCTCCCAGGTACACTACAGATTGCACATACCCATATATACCGCCACAAATATCGGACGCACGGGTAGATCACTCTAAGGCATTTTTGTGCACCACGTGCGGCTAGCGGTTTTTTGTTTTGGGGCTATTTACCTTCAAGGGCTGAATTAAAGCCTCCCTATAATTACTTAAATTTCAAAAATGGCCCATTTGTTTGCACCCTTCCATTACTTATATTATCCAAGTCACTGTAATTTTTTGTACTCTATATTCCTTTTAAGTAATAGAAGCTAATCTACTTCCTAACATACAAGTGTTGAGGGAAAGCATGGAAACAAAGAAGGGTGCAAACAGTAATATCATTGCAAACTTAGTTATGAAGAAAACACATAGGAGACCATAGCAAAGTAATACCATTGCAAACACTATTATCATTATGATGAAAACACATAGGATCCTTCTAGGATCCTTATCTTCAGCCCCTATATTAATTTTACAAAAAAATAATGGCCCACGTTTTATGTCCATCTAACTTACTTATAATGGGATTGTCTACATTTAATGGCCCCTTCATTATTTGGAATTCCTTTATAATTTTTATTTCAAATGATTCTAATCCTCTCTATATTATGCCGCACGTCATTTTTAAAATGCACTAAGTGATCTACCCGTGATCGGACGTTTACGAACGCACGTTCGTAAAGATGAGTTCGTAGCACATGTACAAGAGGTTCAGACATGTGATGTGAGTGGTTTACGAACGTGCGTTCGTAAGTAGAGCATTAGACCGTACTCCATATTGAGTTACTTATAGGTAGTCCTAGGCACGAAAATTGTGTCGATAATATACGAACGTACGTTCGTATATTTGCCTTCAAGATTCAGATGCACCTAAGTTCCCGTGTATCCGTTTTCTCCAACGGAACATATGATGATCGGATATTTACGAACGTGCGTTCGTAAATATCACTTGGAATTATTTTCCAAGCATCCTGAAACATCCCTTCATTTATATACGTCAGTGCATTGGCAATGTGAACAATATGGAAGTTATAAACGAACGCCCGTTCGTAATCGCACTACCATTTGTGTCCACGGATAATTTGGTTTTCCAATTTTACGAACGCACGTTCGTAAATACCACCGGTCCATTGTCCACGCATCCACCAACAGACCTGTAGACGCAAGCATGTGTAGAGGACCACAGTATGGTTAAGATAGATACGAACGCTCGTTCGTAAATATGCAATCATGATTTTAGAGTGATAGATGTCGACTGTCATTTTCCCCTTCATATTGGATTTCATGTCTCCTAGTAACATGGCTATAGATATCACTATTCGGACGGGTTCAAGTATTTTTTACAAACACTGTCACGGCTGTAACATACATATGTTTGGTCGTATGCATACGCCTTTAAGCTTCGGCTGCAACTTACGAACGATCGCTCGTGTACATACACACCTCAGTTTCGGCTATAACTTACAAACGATCGTTCGTAAACACATGCCCCTCAAATATGATGTTTACTGCATGTGGATAAAGTGGCAAGTACATTTTGGATGCTCCCAAAATATACGCGTTGTTTGTCCCATTTAGATTTCATTGTATATTGGATTGATGTTTTCGTCCGCACGTTCATGAATATATGTGCGTATGTTGTCCTTTGTTGGTGGGCAACCGTTCCCATGTTTTATTAGCAAATCGACCCAAAGCCTTTCACGGGTAATATATATCACAATGGGATGCCGTTGTCCATTGACGTGTGAATCCCATGTAGTATTTGCATGTCATGGGGTTGTTATCAAACGCACGTTCGTCTTCATATGTGAGGTCCCCCAACGGTGCCCCGAGAGTTGTTAGTGATTTTTGAGCCATATATGTAGACATATCTCGTATCTGCTTTTGTATGCATTGCGGTGCTTGTTGTGTTGGTCATTTATTGGTGGTTTGTTTAGGTTGGATGGCGATGCACGTTGGATATAGTTCATTAGAGTTGTCCACAAAAGCTTCGTCTTCCGATGGTGACTGTGAACTATCTTCGTCGTTGGCGGGTAGTCATGGCATGGCAAATGTGATGGATATGTTTGTGGATGCATCCTCCCACGAATCATTTGAAGCGCACGAACAATCTTTACATTCCGGGAATGACGTCGATAACATTCTATTATGTGCTGGTATCGGTTGGGAGCAATGGGTGGGTCTTGATGTTGTTCTTTTCAACGAGGTTGGTGTCCCCATGGCAGATGACATATGTAGAAACTCTGATCCCCGTGATTTTGTAGATGCCAACCCCCTTGGTCCCGATGATGTTCGTGTGTGCATCTTGAATTCTTTGCTTCCGCTTGAGGTCCCCGTGACATGGAGATTTTCCTTGCGTCGATGGCCTTTTTGTTGGATTATCCATGAAGGAGTAAGTTTGTTGGACCATGAGCGGCGCCATAAGCAAACACAATTAGCTTTGTTGGCCAAAATACGTCCTCGCAAAGGCCTACGCAAATATGATTCTAACTGTGTGCCTCGTGAAGATAAGGAACGTCGACGGGATCGCATATTGGGAGATGAATCTATCTGTCTTGTGTCCGCCAAGGACTGTTGCGAGAACAAATGTTGCCAATTTTTCCCGCGGGAGAAAATTAAGTCCCTACGTCAAGAGATGTGGCTTGCGGATTTCCGTATGAGACCAGCAAAGAAACTCAAGGTCCACAGAAATGTGCACATTGATACCCATGGGCATAAGGTGGTCACAATTGAGAATGTGGAAGTGTGTTGTACCGTGTCGTATACCATCCACGCCGTATCGAAATTTGACTTTTATAGGTTTCAAAAGTATTCATTTTTGGGTCGCCGCTCTTGATTTCATGGCAATTCGGGCACAAAGAAACCTAGGGAGGCTATATTCCAAGTGTCGCAACCCTTGCTAGCCCCCCTTGACAATCTTGCCAATTTTCAATTCTAGCAAAGGTTACGAGCGCTAATCATTCGCATTCCGCCATGCTAATGGTTAGCTCCTCCTACCCCGGACCTTATAGTTCATAGGAGGGAACCAACCCTCCTACTTTGCTTTCGGGACTCACCCCTTAATTGGTAACCCATTCTTAGATGTGGACTTCCATCCATGGAAATCCAATCCCATGTTGATCATCGCGTTGCCGGAGCAACACTACAACAACCCGAACCATACTAGGCAACTATGGCCTCACAATGGGCCAAAGCCCATGGAGGCCGTGCCGTTCGGCCTCGGGTGGGTGAGGCCACACCACCTCACCCATATAAGCCTCTAGGACTTTACGCGGGGCCCCTACCCCACCGTCAACCAACCTCTTGTCTCTCTATCAAGAGTTGGGGCCAACTGGACATTTTCCTTTAGCTGCTGGGCCTAGAACCCCCCCCCCCCAACAGCTTCAGACCACCACAACTTCCTTGTATGATGTCTGATGCCAACAAGAAACCGCTCCGTCTTCATCTACGCTTCACGTAGATGCCGATGGACTCCTCACTTGCCCCAGTCAGGCAAGTATTGACGACATTATGCCTGTTTGAACCTTGGCAGTCCCGGGAATCACTCCCAGGCACTGCTGTACCAGGGCGCTGTCCCGGGACAGCGCCCCACTCAAATGGCCATAACTCCTAGGTCACACCTCCGCTTGAGGTGATCTTGAGCATTCTAGAATCACCACGCCATGAGCTACGCATAACTCACGGCCTTACCCTCATGCCTCCTAGTCTCCGTGGGTGGGAGGCGTTCCCAACGCCCGGGGCCCTCACCCACACTTGGATCACTTGGGCCCTCTCACCAACGGCGCCACAAGTCCCGGGTGTCACTCCGGGGTCCCCTTTGTGCCCATAGTGTTTTGGGCACTCCTCATGGAAAGGTGCTCGACACCAAGCCTCCGTGACACTCTCCACCATCATAGTGCCATTGGCCGATGCAATGTCCCACAAGACGAGGACATTGTCGTCAGGGGAGAAAGTTGTACAAATGATGTTGCCCACGGGTACAAAATGGAAGAACATATTAACGGACATTGACGAAGTGGGTCGCATAGCGGGATCTGGGCCCATTTCTTTGTCCAAGTTGAGTGTGATTAAAAACTAAATACATTTTGAAGAGACCTAGGGACAAGTTCGCTAGGTGTACGACGTGTGAAAAATACAAAGGTCTTCGAGACGCCCACCCCATAGGCACCGAATCCCACACCAGACACCAAGCAAAATATATTGAACATGTCAACAACCAAGAGGCTCACTGTCAAGATTACTACAATAACCGTGCTATCCATAATGGGGCCCACAAAGGTTCTAACAATCATCCATGATAAAATGGACCACAACAAGATCGCATGCCCTTGTTATGCACGGAAAATAAAGGCCACGGATGGTCTCTTCAAGTTGCCCACAACTGTCACAGGTTTGTATGAAATCACAAATATGTGTTGAAATTCTCTCCAATTTCACTGGGTGTGTTTGCCAAATGTCCAATTTCATACCTCCGTTTAGGGTTGTTGTTGTTATTGTTGTTGTTCATGCATCATTTGTTTTTTTTCCCAGGGATGATTGCCCACGGCCATGGAGACGTAAAGTATGCCCATTATGGTTTGGATTTTTACCCTGGCGATGCTAACCACACGGCGGGTTCATTTGCAAAACTCTTGCGTGATTTGGAGAAGCCGCCGGTACATTCATCACGTGCATATTTTGATGGTTGTGGAACGGCACCCCTTTACAAAGCAGTGCTTGCGAGGAAAGAGGTTTGTATGTCGTCATTGCCGAAACCACCCGAAGAACCTATTTGTGCAAAACCATTGCCTCTAACTCTCCACGTTCAACTTGATAATTGTGCAAAGGACATCAAATGTCGATACGTATTTTGTTTTTGGTCCTTGCTTGTGGCAAAAGGAATCTTCAAGGAGGTGTTTGTGTCTTTCTTGATGGTGGGACACACACACGACGACATTGATGCATCATTCGGACGGTGGAGCATGAAGTTGCATTAAGAAGATTTTCCAACCATACCTCTTCTTATGAAATCGTATATGGATTTGGACCATATGCCAGTAATTCCGCACATGATTGAGGAAATACCAAATTTCAAGGCTTTCATCAAGTCATACATGTTGAAGGGAGGGGGCGGTTTGGTGGGGCATACCAAAGCACAACAATTCTGATTCTATATAAGGGATGATGGTCTCCCGGCCATGCAATTCAAGCTTTTGTGCACATATCCTAATTGGGGCTCGGATGATAGTATACTCGTATGGCGTCAAGACAATGATGGGAAATGTTTGCTCTTGGATGGGGATCCAAAGCCTTGCAAACCCGACCTCATGAGGAATGGGCCGGAAATCATCAAGGCATATTTGGATTCATTGAATATTAGAAAAATTTGTGTGAAGAGGACATCACTAGACGTGTTAGAGATACTCATGAACCATTGATTGTGTATTGGGATCGCATTCGCTCGGCCCTAATGACACTTGGTGGCGACACCCGTACAACTTTAACACAAGGATTTTGGCCACAAAGTCGTTTGACGGTTGTCGAGTCCGACACCATGTTTTTCAGCAATGGAGACGTTTGTGAAGAGTTCGCAATGGACGAGCATTACGTTGGCCCTGCCCGCAATCGATCGGCACCGTCGTTTCGTGTAGGTGTTGATTGCCATGAAGGTTATTTGGTCCTCGTACGAGCAGGGGATGAAGAACATCCCAAGCCAATTTGGTTGGTAAAAGCATTGTCTTCACCCAATTTTGTTCGAACTAGCCCCAACTTTTGTCAGATTAAGGTGTAATATTGTCGTCCAAGCACTAAAAACCAGAACGTGCTACGCACTTATTTAGGTTGGGAAACCAAAAAGAATTTTAAGTGGACAGTGGACTCAGCGTACACACCGGTTTGGATAAACACGGATACTATACTTTGTGCTTGGAAACCGCCAAAGGTTCCTTAAACATAAATAATGAACATCTCCCAAAAACATATAGATTTTGCCAAAGACAAATTGGCACGTATTGCAGCTGCGGAAAATGACGCCGATAATGGATATGAAGCGGAAGATGGAGATGGATAAACATAACATAAGTGGGAGTTAATGGCGAAAAACATGGGCGCTTAGTTGACTTGGTTTTTAATAGACTTAGTAGACTTGTCACACTCCATTGTGGTATACGTTTGGGATGTGCCATCCAAATCCATAAGACCCTTACTTATAATGGGATGTGCACCCTAAACTCTATAATGACATAAACCATTTGTTTTTTATAGTCGATTGTCAATTTCCACATGGAGTTCACGTTTTCATTATAATTGATTTTTTTATTTTTAGTAATGAGAATATTCTTCATGTGTGAATTTTTAAATCGTCATGTTCTTGATGTTCCCAATATTCCGTATGCCCACAATATTGGCATTCCAAACTATGGGCATATTTTATTTTGAGACTTTCAAAAGTCTCCGATTAACGAAGATAGTGTTAAAAACAATTTATTAAAACTGAGCATTATGAAATTTATTTTTGCTTGAATGTATGTTTGATGCAAGAGCCTATGAACTTTTTGAGTATTAAAAAGCTTATTTGAAAATTTTATAGGTGTTTAGACTTCAAAGCATTTGATTTGAGCATGTTTAACATTCAAGGATCTCTTTGAAAGCTTTTAAGGTATTTAGACTCCAATTGCATATGACTTGAGAGACTTGAGTTTTGAGAGGTTTGGAGGTGTTTAACTTCAAAACATTTATTTGAATATTTTATTTTTTCAAGGATTTTCTGGAGAGCTTTGAAGTTATTTAGATTCCAATAACATATGTCTTAAGAGGTTTGAGTGTTGATTTATTTTCTAAAAGCATAAGGCGCATTTGAAATAAAGTTCTTATTTGAGCGATTTGAATGTCTTTAGAACACTCTTGAGATATAGAAAATCTATTTTGAATGATTTGAGGTGTCTTTAGAATTATTTTTGAGTGATGACTACACATTTGTAATGCGTAATGGAATACATTCCAAGAGCGTGTGCAAGTGGATCATGAATTCAGGAGCATCCAAACACATGACTTTGTGTAGGGCCGCATTCGACACATATGGGGTAATCGTTCCATACAATGTGCATTTAGGTAATAATAATGTTGTCAAAGTTATTGGAATGGGATCCATTGTCTTAGAAATAATCGTGAAAGGTAAAAATCCACTTAATTTGTATCAAAGATGTGCTCCACGTGCCCAAATTGCACGCAAATTTGCTCTCACTAAGCAAATTTGTGTTGCATGGATTGAAGGTCCAATTCAACCTAAACAAATGCATTATAAAATCTTGTGATGGTGAAGCCATTGCAATTGTGCCATGCAAAAGCTATTTTTATGAAACAAATTTTGTGAAGGTGTACAAAGTGAATGCGGCCAACTTAGTGCAATCTCCAGTGGGAGATGGCGCACTTGAGCTTTCACACCGGTACAAGCCCCTTGAAAAACGTAACCTATAATGATGTTATTATTGTATTTCCAAATGTTTACAACATCATGGAGAAGATTTAATATAACATATGATTTTTTGTGTTCCAATAAAAAGTGCAAATTAAATTAGATAATTGTATGATACAAAACCAACTACATACAATAAGGCTTGTACTCACATATTCAATTATGACATGGATTTGAAGATGATTCCTTTGTTTGATGTTAAATTTAAGGTTTATAAGGGTTCTTAAAAAAATCATTTTAAAATTTGTATTGATGACATTGTTTCCGCAAGAGACAATAATTCTCATGCCACACAAAAAATATCTTATTGGAAAATGCTTTGAAATCCTCAATCCTTTGGAATACCTATTCAAATTATTTATTTTTTAGAAGCATAAGTTCATTCCAGGTTGTTTTGATAGAATCAATGCAACTCCCCATGAACCACATAAGAGGTAGACACATAGAAATAACTATTTAAAATAGCAATGTAACAATTCTTGAAGGCCACTTTAAGATTCATAATGTTTTGGTTTAAGGCATATCATACACATTCTGTGACTTTCATTCATTACAAATTGGGTTCTAGCATAGTCAAGATTTTATCGCCTATTGGAATCAAAAGCTAAAGAATTTGCAATGTCATCATAAGATTCTGTGTGCCCAATGTTCCATTCCATGTAATCTTCGTCAATTTTCTCAAGCGATCTAGTCATATACAAATTACGTAGCATTTTTTGTTAATTTTGTGGATACCATCACATATATACTTGTTAAACATAATCCAATAGTGTGAGCCCAAAATTGATGCCCACATTGGTTGTTAACACTTGTAAAACATTACAAGTGGTGTTTTGGTGATTTATGATTATTCACAAAAATATAAAAAGAATGAAACTTGAAGAAAACTTAGTTTGAATCATTAGGCTTTTGTGGAGTGGATTTAAGTAGGAGAAGGACAAACCTTGGTAAAGTGTGGTAGGTAGAAAGCCAAAGTTAGTTAAATGTTTGAATTAGGATCCTTGTTGATCATTTGAGGGAGGAAGGCTTAGGAGATAGGATAAGAGCCTACAAAGTAGGAGGAAATCTCGAGGGCTTATCGTGAGCCTTGAGGGTGCTCACCCCCTCAAACTTACTATATAATCCCTCATTCTTCCCTCACTCATCATTTCTTTCCTTCGCGCTCCTTGGCACTCAACGTGTTATAAGTGTGGGTGCGTGGGAAGCAAGATAGGAGCACGTGTGTGCATGGATGTAAGGTTAGGAGCCAAGGCTAGTTGGCCTTGAAGAGGGCTTAACCTCTTGTTAGTAATAGTTAGGCGTGAATGATTTAAAGTTCAATTTATGGCTTTGTTTGAATACTTGGATTTACATTGATTAGCCTTATACTTATGCGGATGTGCAAAGTCTCTTATTGGAGCATTTAGTTTTGTTGGACTTCATATGAATTTTTGAGAGCCAAAAAACCGAGACTATGTCCAAACTTCCAAAAACTAGTGAAAAAGTGTAGGTTCAAAGGGAACAGCGTAGAATTGCAACCATATACTTTGTGGCAGTAAAAATATTATTACATATTTATGTAGAGGACTTCATTACCTATCCATGGATACCAAGAACTCATTTTTTGGACTTCATATGAATTTTTGAGAGCCAAAAAACCGAGACTATGTCCAAACTTCCAAAAACTAGTGAAAAAATGTAGGTTCAAAGGGAACAGCGTAGAATTGCGACCATATACTTTGTGGCAGTAGAAATATTATTGCACATTCATGTAGAGGACTTCATTACCTATCCATGGATACCAAGAACTCATTTTTGGGACTTCATATGAATTTTTGAGAGCCAAAAAACCCAGACT
Source organism: Polytrichum commune (assembly GCA_950295325.1). Lineage (NCBI taxonomy): Eukaryota > Viridiplantae > Streptophyta > Polytrichopsida > Polytrichales > Polytrichaceae > Polytrichum > Polytrichum commune. The sequence goes on from OX485806.1 coordinate 50,311,093, forward strand.
ATGTCCAAACTTCCAAACTTCCAAACTTCGAGATTAAGGAGTGTAAGAAGACATAGTATAGACTTGGCTAAGTTGCGTATATTCCAACGATAGATTGGAATCATACATTGTGTTACAAAGAGAGAAATCTCTACATGTCATTATAAACTTCTCCATTCGGGCTAGGACGAAATTGAAGGGTGGAGGCTTTTTGGTGACAAATAGGCTTAAAAAATGCCATTGGAATAGTTATAGTGCAAGATTTGTATATTTTTGGACTTTGATGGATATTGAACCAAAATTGAAGTACAAGGCAATTGTTGACTATATTGATGGCATTTGTGTTTGTGTCAAGTTGCTTGCACTAGCCTATAAAAAAAATTCTGTGTGTTTTAAAAAGGCATAGGATGCTTGGTTGATGTTTGACCACATGGATGGACAACCATGGCCCATTACGTGTACAATCTAACATTCGACCAAGGGATCATTCCAATTACCTTAGGCACATTGGTTGTGTCCATGGCAGCTAAAGTTGTGTTTGGTTGCACTGCAACCACGGATTACCTACTTTCTGGAGCAACCTTGTTGGAAGAATATTTTGCCTTGGTTAGAGAATTGGAAACGGAGTTAAGAAAATCCAACTACACCACATTAGTGGATTCGACATCCAAAAAATCTTGTTCCAGCTTGTGGGTTGTTATCATGACAATGTCGAGAGATTGTGAGTGGCTTGACTTCAACCTCTGTGGATCCTTATTGGGATCCACACACCATTTTTTGATAAATTTTGCGGCAACTTCCTAACACGGGTATCGTCGTTGTGGAGTTTGAAACGATAGTTGGAAGGGTTTCGGGAGCTCAAGGAAGAGAGGCTAGGCATGTGGGAGAAAAGATACTCGGAGGTGTGGGCGGAAACCCTGTCTTGGTGGGGAACGAAGGTGGTAGAGTGCCGTTGCAATGAAGGATTGAAGGGTTTTTGAGATTGGTGTAGTGGTAGAGGAGGAGCTCATTTGAAGAGGGGAGAGAGTAAGAGCCGAGAAACGGAAGCCTTGCTGCGGCATGAAGTGTTCGGAACTCGTATAAAGGAGAAAAGATCTCGTGTGCAGTTGTGAGGGTAGAGGTAGAGGGGGATTGAGAACAAATACGCATGATAAAGAAGAAAAAATAAAAACGGTAAGGAGGATTGAAAGAAAGATTGAGGTTGTGAATTATCAAATTTTGAGGTTGTCACGAAGGCCAATGCCGGTCAAGCACGGATCACTGTAGGGTGGTCCCCCAAAGGAAGTTGGGAAGCAAGGGTAAAGAAGCTAGGTCAGGAAGGGTCATTGTGTGTCCAGGTGGACCATTATTATGTGGTTTGTTACAATGCTATAAGGGAATGGCAAACAAAAAATGAGTTAGATGCGGAATCGGGGTGGAATTGGATTCGTTTTTTATTGCAAGGCTACTGGTCCAAGAGCTGATCCTAAGCAATTTTTTTCCAACCTAATCCCTTCATTGGTGGATCCCTTAACTGGAGAATGGGCGGAACACCTAGGCGATGAAGGAAGGACCGAGAAGGGGATGAACAATTTTGGCATTCATGTAGGGTGGTTCAAATAAAGAATGAATGAACGGCGAGTCTAGCTAAGTGGCGAGGGTTAGTAAGCATAGGTGTGAATGTTGGGTGGTGTTGCTGCAAAAAAAGGTTTGGCGCTCGAAAATTGGAAGTCTAGCTCTCGTTCAGCCTTTGTTTTTTTCTCAATGGTGTTGTAGGAGTCTACCACTCTGGTTGCGTGGGTGATCGAGTTGTTGGTTTGGTGACATGCAAAGAATGAGGCTTTGCTCATTTAGGATGATGCATTATCACATTCTAAAGGTGTGGGTGGATTTTCAATTGGTCTCGGCTTGATTGCGATAAGTTACTCCATTTAATGTGACAAGAGCTTCATGGGGGCGAGATCTAGCTAGAGTGGGTGTAGTCTAACCCAGGCTTTGAACAACAACAACAACTATGTAGCTAATGTTGTCTTGGCCCTATGCAAGTTTTTTTTAGGCTCGACTGAAATAAACCCAATGTCATCATTATGTGGTGGAGCGGGTTCAACTTATGTGGAAGTTCAGATGGTAGCCCTAATGTGCACCACAATTGCAATTTAGAATTTTTGGTCATAGTGAGGTCTATTGAGGAATTGTTGTTGCAGCCAACAGGAAGCAGGTCCAACTTCTAGTTCCCATGGTTCATGTTCCATTGTACAGAGTGATTATGGTTGAGGTATTGCGTAGTCATGGTCCAAAGTGGGTTTGAGCTCAACATGAAGGTCATGATTGAGCAGTGATGCATTAAGTCTAAGAGTCCAGTAAGCAGAGGGTCTGGGGTTGCTCAATGTTTGGAACATGAGAAATTTCACATTAAGAAAAAAAAACGGAAGCATTTCTTTCGTTTGATTAATTGTTGATTAGTAAATAACTTTGCTACAAATGATCAATTTAATGTGATGCAGTTAACTCGTGAGGATTGCAGATTCATGACAATAGTAGTTTTCCATCATGGAGGAAGGCACGTGCTACTAATTCCCTCTTAAGGGGCATTTGAGTGTGTGTTGTGAGGGCAGTTTTTGCGCATTTGTGTCAAAGGAAGATGTGCGTGACTAGGACAAGTAGGGCGGGTGTATGATGCTAGCGGATTAGCTCTAGCAATGGCATCAACAATTGAAACAACCAAAGCAAGGAGGACAAACGGGGTATAAGTTGGTGGAAACACAATGTTGTGCTAGGTGTCAATGATGCTTATAAGATGACGACAAAGGGTGGGAGATTTGATGAAGATATGGAGCATAATGCATGGCATATGACATGGGGAAAATTGAGTTTGGGTGGTTAGGAAGAGAACATAGAACTTTAGTTAAGGGAATGAGGTTGGGCAATTCATTGACATTGTAACGTGGCCTAGTATTTGTGAATGCTTACATGTCTTAATAAAATGGTGTCATGTACACCACTCCATTCTCAATTGAACGGAATAAAAACACATATGTAAGTGGTCATTTAGTAATTGGGAGAAGAGGATTCCCCACCCATACTAGAACGCATTCAAAGGTGGGGAGGATTCTTGCTCACACCTTTCTATATGTTCTTTCTTTTATATATTTCTTCTAAAAGATTAGGTGTTAATTTGGAAGGTTATACCTCCCTTAATCAAACAATGGTCTATTCATTTCTCCCCCTTCCTTATCTCCTAGATTATTGCCTTAATTTGGACATGTTGATAAAGTATCTAGCTTTGATTCAATTTTTTCACATTATTGTTTTTATTTGCACCAAAAATTGACTTTACACTCCACAAAATCCTTGGCAAACACCAATCCACAATTTTGTTAAATCCAAATTTTGAAATACAAGTATGAATGTGGAGGAGGCATGTGACAAAACTCTAGCAAAAAAAACATTGGAAAATGGTTGCTAATGGAATGGAGGCTAGGATTTTAAGGGAGGTGGCTCAGTGCCGCCCATCCATCATTTTCATGGTGGGCCCATTTAACCAACCTTCACTCACCTTGTTCATTGACATCCGTCTTCATTCATCTTATAACGCACCTTAATTTATGATGGATGTAATTGGATAAATCCCAACAATATTTTCATTTTAATTTAAATAAAAAGGACCGAGGTTCACAAACTTCAACATCTTCAACAAATGGTAAATGGAGCATCTCCATTTTTGTATTGTTTATGCGGTCTACTATAGTTTTCCTTTTAGATGAATCTTTTGTGATTATCCCACATCAAAATCATAGCCTTTGCTTTGCATGCAATGGACAAAGGGTGATTAAAGAAAGGTATGCCTTTACAATCACATTAATTCATGCGCAAATAGTGGGAACCTTATTTTATTTTTGCCAAAGTTTGTAAACTGATTATGAGTCCCTACTTTGCGATGATAACTGCAAGTGTAACCATAGTCTTTTTGACACTTGCCACATTAATTTTTGACAACACCACCCCACCTTGATTGTGATTTTAAGCATTAACTATGATTCTTGAATGCATTTTGTTTCATATCCTCATTCAGTATCTCAACTACCAGAAATACTTATCCATCACCTCTTTAGGCATGAGGTTATTTCAGCTCGGGTTCACAAACCTCCATAATCATCATTTTGAAATGTTGTTGTATTTATGTAGTAGTATTTATGTATTGTTAGTGTTTTTTTAATTTCATTAATATTTTATATTTGCCTTGGTTTTGGGCGAGGCCAGAAGGCCGAGCTTGTTTTAGGTGTTCTTGAGTTTTGGGGTATGTTTGATGTGTTTGATATTCTATTGTACTCTGATGCTTGGTGTTTTTTGAGGGTGGTGTGGTGATTCTAGTTTTGTGTTTTGATATGTAACGATTATTATTTTTGTTGTTTTGTTTGTTTGTTGGTTTTGTTATATTAAGTGTTTTTGGTGTTTTGTGTGGTTTTGGGCATGTGCTTCTAGTTTTGTGAGGATGTTTTTTTATTTTGGTGTTTTGATTGTTTTTTGTATTTGGTTTAGTTGTGGTGGGATTTTGTGGTATTAAGTGGGTTGGCAACTCCAACAAATGCCGAGAATCGCTAAGTTGCTAGGACATGTGGGGTGGTACCGGGAATTAATTCCGGATTTTGCAAAGATAGCGGTTCCCATTACTCAGTTGCTTAAGAAAGATTGTAGGTTTGAGTGGACTGAGGCATGCCAAAGGGCATTTGAGGAGTTGAGGGATAAATTGAGCACTTATCCAGTTTTGAGGCCACCCGATTGGGATAAATCTTTCTATGTGTTTTGTGATGCTAGCAATGTAACGGTAGGTAGTGCACTTTGTCAGTCCACGGGGGAGAAGGATAAAGATCAACCCATTGCCTATGCTAGTAAGCAATTGACATCGGCCAAGAGAAACTATTCTACCACGGAGAGGGAGTGTCTAGCTATGGTGTTCTCGGTCAAGAAATTTAGGCACTATCTCATATGCAACCCGGTTGTATTTTTTGTCGATCACATGGCCATCAAATACTTGGTCAACAAAGCGGAACTAAGTGAAAGACTAGCTAGGTGGGTTTTGTTGTTGGAAGAGTTTGATTACACGGTGGAGTACAAACCCGGTCGTATGCATTTACAAGCAGACCACTTGTCTAGGTTATCAGAGGACATAAGCATTAGTCCAGTAGATGATATGTTAGTTGATGATAATCTTTTTGTTGTTACGGCACAACCCGAGTGGTATGCCGAGATAGTAGAGTTTTTGACAACTCAGTAGTTATCGGGTGAATGGACAAAAGAAGATAGGAGGAAAGTTAGAGTCAATAGTCGACACTTTGTAGTGATAGACCATAGGTTGTTTAGGAGAGGCACTCCGGTTTGACCGGTTGATTTGACCGGTCAAAAGATTCTTAGAGCGGGTTACTTTTGGCCTACCTTGTTTAAGAATTCACATGATTATATAAAAAGATGTGATGCTTGCCAAAGGTATGCGAGGAATGACCTCCGCATGGAGATGCCACTCCATGTGTCACTACCTTTGATTCCTTTTGAGAAGTGGGGAATTGACTATGTGGGAGAAGTCCATCCCCATTCTTCAAAAGAAATGGCTTACATAGTGGTCGCCACCGAATACCTCACCAATTGGGCGGAGGCTAAGGCAGTCAAGACCGACACGGCGGTACATGCGGCTACATTCATATCATTTCCAGGTTTGGGTGTCCAAAGATTTTAGTTATCGATAGGGGAACTCACTTCTTGAATTCTTTAATTCAAGAAATGACGGACATATTTCAAATAGACCATAGGAAGACCACTCCATATCATCCGCAGACTAATGATCAGATGGAGCGAGTCAACGGCACATTGGTGAGCATCCTTCACAAGACAATTATGGACTCTAAGAGGGATTGGGATGTGAAGTTGACGGCGACATTGTGGGCTTATCAAACCACGTTCAAGGTGACAACTCAGGCCACTCCATTCTCGTTGGTGTATGGGTTGGAAGCTACACTTTCCATTGAGTTTGAGGTGGAGTCACTTAGAGTGGCCATTGGGTCACGCCTCACAGACAGTCAATCCTTAAGGAATCGACTGACAGAGCTAGAGGAGTTGGACGAGAGAAGGAGGATGGCAGCTCAGCACATTGAGGCCATCCAACGCCGAAGGAAGATCACCTTCGACAAACGGCACAAGAAGAGGGCATTAAGGCCGGGCATGATGGTGATGATTCAGGATGCGAGGAAACTTGAATTTCCCGGTAAGTTTGAGGCAGTTTGGTTGGGGCCTTACCTTGTTCGTGAGGCATTCCCCAACAACTCGTTGCAGTTGGAAACGTTGAATGGAAAAAGCTTCCCAACACGCACATCCGGAAGTCGGTGCAAGGACTATAAGGCATGACAAACCCACTTGCCTTCGAAGCAAAAGATTCGGGATCCAATCCCAGATGGTCGCCAATTATGTGGGCCCAATATGGTGCCCACATGTATTCTTGACCTTTAAAATAATGTGGGACCTTTGGTTGGTATTCAAATTACACATTCAAAAATGTAAAAAGAGTGAAGTTTAGCTTTTTGAGTTTCAATTGAATTTAGGGCCAGATTAGAAGTTAAGTAACTAGTAATCTTAGATTCCAAGTTTAGAATCGAAGGGTAAGTAGTGAAGCTTAGAGTTAGGGGAGTGTGTGATTTTGAATTACTTAGTAGGGAGTTGGGTTAGGTTGAGTTTTATTGCTCATTGTAAGATTAGTCGGGTTAGAAGTTGGTTTGTAGGTTGGTCTTGGTTATTGGCTTTGTGAGGAGTGGTCACTGACCATTTTAGGCTCGGGGCACTGTCGGCCCTAGCAAAATCCGGGCCAGTGGACTCTTGGGGCGGTTGGGAGAGAACGGTTGCTTGTAGGCGAACTCTCTCTCTCAGTTGTTGCGGCAGGAGGAGGGATGCGACGACCTCCCTGGAGAAAGGATGCCGGTTGAGGGACACAACATGTGGTGGGTTATGCTGCAAAGATGTAGCTAGAGGGTGATGAGAGAAGCGGCAAGGGCTGGTAGTGATTCGGTGGAGCTGAAGGAAGAAGGTCTGAAGTGCTACCAATGAGCAACCCCGGCAGAAGGAACTCACAAGCGAATCAGAAAGGTAAAGAAAACAAAAAACTTTGCCCAGGAGAAATTGTGAGATGAAAAAATACGCTAGATTGAGGTGCAATGCAGGTGACACATGATTGGGAAACATCCAGGAGAAATCTAAAGTATGGAGAAGCATTCCAGGAACGAAGGAGGCAGTCTGTAGAGGGTGAAGCAAAAAGGAGACTTCGGCGAATGTAGGAACCACAATTTCAGGCAATGCCGAACTGACCTCAGGGTTCCCAACCACCGAATTTCATTGTGACCTACAGGGGAAAGAAACGGTGAAGCTGTGGCTGTGGCAACTGCAGCCACAATATCAACTAGGTTGGGTCCTGGAGCTAAGCCCAGGGAACTGAACCTCGCAGCCCAACGAGCGGGCAACTCGGACTTGTGAACAAAAGGTCAGGTTACGAAGAGGCCAGGAAGGTGTAGTGACGAGCAATGACGGGTCCGGTGGAGTGGCGAACAACGTAGATTATAGGCCCGATTACCAAAACTGAGGGGGATTGGGTGGGCTCTGCCAAGATTGATAAGGGCCTTCTATGAGCTGATCCAGCTAATTAGTGAGGAAGAGGGGATTAGACTAGGCATTTGGAGGTTTTAGTGGGTGGATGAGCATCAATGTGAGATGCTCACGCCATTGAAGTTGGAATCTTAAGTAGGTTGTGATTTTTTAGTGTGCAAGGAGGAGGAAGGATGAGCTAGGGAGAAGAGGCATTTCTTAAATATTTGTAACCTCATCCTGGAATAAACTGGTGTGTTTGGTATACCCATCGCGGGATTCTGAATGATGCTAGGGGAATAGAATGCAATAAGTATTGGATGTGAACTACATGCCCTCACCCGGATTACGACACATAAGGGTGGGGGTTTGTGGCTGACATTACCGTAAACGGTTACCCTAGGCGGTTATGGCCGAACTCGAGGAGGACGGGGGCACTTAAGGGAAATCAACCCTCCCCTTGAGCCATGTGCGTTGTGCGATAGTACCGAGAGAAAGAATGGTGAGGAGCTTTCTTTTTGTCAAATCATCAGCAATTGGATTGCTAAGATTCTGCTTTAGGACGGACATGGATTAACGCACAATGCCGGAAGTGCGGGAGGACGAGGATCTTGTTCCGATTCCCCTTAAAAATATAGCGCCTGCTATTCCAACTCGGGAGTCAGAGGTGAAGGAGCTGATAAAGGACCTCACCTGGATGGGATGCGAGGGCCTCCTAGCAAAGCCCTAGAATTTGCGAAGCGAGGCCACATTGAGGGAATTTCTGTCGGAGAGAGGGAATCAGTGGGAGAAGACAATGCGGTAGGTTTCGGAACAGTGGACTGCAGAAGTTTGGGCTGATGTCTATGGGTTCGCACTGAGAAGGGGCGAAGGGTGGGCAAACCGAAAGGATACTTATTTTGTGGGGAAGTTCAGAACGGAGCATGATCCGAAGGATGGGTTCCCTAGGGAGCGTAGGATAATAGAATTTCTCCTCCTTATTCTCTACCTGGAGAAGCCCAAAAGATTGAGCATCACAATGGCCAATATCATCTTCGGAGCCCTGTCCGGAACGCGGCCGGTCAACCAGGGGCGACTCATCCAGGAATTGGTAGAGAAGTCGATCCCCCACATTGGAAAGAAACCCTCTCCCCTCTCCCCCCTACATTCTTCATCTCTATCGGCGGAATGGGTGCGTTAAGGAAGAAGAGGAGGATGCCTTAACCATTGCGGAGGATTACTCCAACCCCGAGCAGTCGGAATAGAGGACGGACAGCGGAGAGCGAACCTTCACCGAGGCAGAGCTCCAGGAAGAAGAAGAAGGTTCCGACCCTAGAGCTATCCGGCTCGGACGACGGATCGTGGGAGCAGACAAGGGGGAAAGTGAGTATGCGAGCGGAGAGTGGAAAACTCAATTTGAGTCATGAATTGAGAGGAAAATGCACCTATAACCGTGGGAATTAGGGAAAATATCAAACTATTTTTTAGAAAATTTTAAGGGTTTAGGTACTCTATTACCATGGAAATAGGCCAACATTTCCCCATTCATAACGGTTATAACATAGAAATAATTTAATAAAAATACAAAATTAGGGCTTACATCAATATGGCATCACCAATACAATATCCAATCACGTGTACTAACATTCAGAAAACATAGTAACTTCAAAAGACATAGTAACTTCAGAAAACAATAAAAAACAAATAGAGGCCAGGGCACCTCAATAAACACTATGCCTATGGTCATAATCAAAAAGTAAAGAGAACAACCTTGAACAGGGGCTTCTTCAGGTGGCCACATAACTGGTGAATAACCCAATATGGATTTTGTTAATATATTAATATTGTGGCATGTATTGTAGCTCGCTTGATGTAACATGTACTGAAACTAATCAAAATCTATAATTCCATATAACATAATCAGACTGAACCTATATCAAACCAAGTAAGCCGGACTTCAGAAGAAATATCAACTATATAACAGCCTTAGATGCGTGAACTCACACTGAAACTAATCAGCCTGAACCTTAATAACAACCGTACATGCCTGAATTTACACATAAGTTAATCAGACTGAACCTATATCAAACCAAGTAAACCGGACTTCAGAAGAAATATCAACTATATAACACCCATATATGCCTGAACTCACACTGAAACTAATAAGCTTGAACCTTAATAACAACCTTACAGGCCTGAATTCACACATAAGTTAATCAGACTGAACCTATATCAAACCAAATAAGCCGGACTTCAAAAGAAATATCAACTATATAACAGCCTTACAGGCCTGAACTCACACTTAAATTAATTAGCCTAAACCTTAATAACAACCGTACATGCCTGAATTTACACATAAGTTAATCAGACTGAACCTATATCAAACCAAGTAAGCCGGACTTCACAAGAAACATCAAGTAAATAACAACCATAGATGCCTGAACTCACAGTGAAACTAATCAGCTTGAACCTTAATAACAACCTTACAGGCCTGAATTCACACATAAGTTAATCAGACTGAACCTATATCAAACCAAATAAACCGGACTTCAGATTCAATATCAACTATATAACAGCCTTACATGCCTGAACTCACACTTAAATTAATTAGCCTAAACCTTAATAACAACCGTACATGCCTGAATTTACACATAAGTTAATCAGACTGAACCTATATCAAACCAAGTAAGCTGGACTTCACAAGAAACATCAAGTAAATAACAACCATAGATGCCTGAACTCACAGTGAAACTAATTAGCCTGAACCTTAATAACAACCTTACAGGCCTGTATTCACACATAAGCTAACCAGACTGAACCTATATCAAACCAAGTAAGCCGGACTTCACAAGAAACATCAAGTAAATAACAACCATAGATGCCTGAACTCACAGTGAAACTAATCAGCTTGAACCTTAATAACAACCTTACAGGCCTGAATTCACACATAAGCTAACCAGACTAAACCTATATCAAACCAAGTAAGCCGGACTTCACAAGAAACATCAAGTAAATAACAGCCTTACAGGCCTGAACTCACACTGTAACTGATCAACCTGAACCTTAATAACAACCTTACAGGCCTGAATTCACACATTAGCTAATCAGACTGAACCTATATCAAACCAAGGAAGCCGGACCTCACAAGAAACATCAAGTAAATAACAGTCTTACAGGCCTGAACTCACACTGTAACTGATCAACCTGAACCTTAATAACAACCTTACAGGCCTGAATTCACACATTAGCTACTCAGACTCAACCTATATCAAACCCAGCCAGCCGGAATTCACAAGAAATATCAAGTAAATAACAGCCTTACAGGCCTGAATTCACACTTAAACTAATCAGCCTGGACCTTAATAACAACCTTACAGGCCTGAATTCACACATAAGCTAACCAGACTGAACCTATATTAAACCAAGTAAGCCGGATTTCACAAGAAACATCAAGTAAATAACAGCCTTACAGGCCTGAACTCACACTTAAACTAATCAGCCTGGACCTTAATAACAACCTTACAGGCTTGAATTCACACATAAGCTAGCCAGACTGAACCTATATCAAACCAAGTAAGCCGGACTTCACAAGAAACATCAAGTAAATAACAGCCTTATAGGCCTGAACTCACACTTAAACTAATTAGCCTGGACCTTAATAACAACCTTATAGGCCTGAATTCACACATAAGCTAACCAGACTGAACTTATATCAAACCAAGTAAGCCGGACTTCACAACAAACATCAAGTAAATGACAACCTTACAGGCCTGAAAGCACAAATGAATAAGCAAAATAAAAACCTTTTTAGAGGGTGCAGTTGTCGGCACCTCCTCAGAGGTGGCATATCATACATAACCAGGGTACACATTTCAGCATTCCGACTCAACCTGACTACAACATTACATGCCTGAATTCACATTTCAGCATTCAATATCAACTAAATAACACCCGTACATGCCTGAACTCACCGGCAGAGGGGGATGAAGAGACGACCCTTCTGTTTTGGTTGTCATTTTAGTCTCTCCAAATGGGACGTTGTTGGAACACTCTTTTTTATCGCCAAGTCGTGAAGCTTCAGCTTCAACTCCACATCCGTAAGGCGAACTGCAACAAAGCAAAGTACTCAGCATTGTGAAAAGACATTAGGAATGATATGAAACTTATAAGGACGCGTATAAATTTAAATCTAAGTGTCGCACACCTCTCCATGAGGAGTGCCCGAAACACCATGGGCACAAGGGGGACCCCGGAGTGACACCCGGGACTTGTGGCGCCGTTGATGAGAGGGCCCAAGTGATCCTAGTGTGGGTGAACTTGTTCTTTGGCTTGAGGGAATAAAGTCCAAACTTTAGTGGTGCAAAGAGAAAAGTATGAGATGAGGTCCTAGTCTTGTACTTGTGCTTGGTTAATGGAAGAGGGGGAATAGATATGCCAAACTAGGTTGGGTAAGCCGAGTAATTGGGGGCCATGGCTTGGAGGGGCCTTGGATAAAACCAAGAAACTTCTTAGTTGTGGGTTTGTCCGGGCGGGGACAAGGTGATGGCGCGTGCTCATAAAAGTGCTACCCGCAAGCTAACGAGAGTTGGCGCATGGGAGTCATGAACCCATGTCTCGAAAGAGCAAAGTGGGAACCGAATCAGGCGGGACTTGGCATCACCCCCGTGCGATCGAGGCGTGGCTTAACAATGGAAAGCCATCTCGGAGTTGCAACCGAGACAACTTAGTGGAAGCGTTGAGGTCTCGCCTAGATGTGTCACGTTAGGCTAGTGGAGCCTAACGGGGGAGGCCCCAAATGTCGCAACCCTTGCTAGTTTTCCTTCACCCAGCTTGACAGCCTTTCCAACCTAGCAAGTGCCACGAGCGCTAACCTGCACATCCCACGCACATGCATGGTTAGCTCCCAAAACCGCGGACCTTCAAGCTCATGGCTAGGTCACCAAACCCTCCTACACATGCATTCGGGACTCTCCCCTTCGTAGGTAGCCAATGGCTAAGGTGGACTTCCATCCATGGAAGTCCACTCTTAAGTTGATCATCGTGTTGCCAAAACAACACTACAACTACCCGGAGCACATTGCCAAGTATGCTCCGGGGGGGTCGGTCGGCTAAGCCGCCTCACCCATATAAGCCTCTAGGACTTTGGGCGGGGCCCCTACCCCACCATCAAGTATCCTTTTGTCTCTCTACAAGGGTTGGGGCCAAGTGGACATTTTCCCTTAGCCGCTGGGGCTAGAACCTCCCAGCAGCTTCAGACCACCATAACTTCTACATATGATGTCTGATGCTCTCAAGCGACCACTCTATCGTCATCTACTCTTTGCGTAGATGCCGATGGACTCCTCACCTGCCCCATTCGGGCAAGTATTGAGGAAGTTATGGCTCCTCAAACCTTGGCAGTCCCGGGCACCACTCCCAGGTCACTGCTGTCCCAGGGTGCTGTCCCGGGACAGCGCCCCACTCAAATGGCCATATCTCCTAGCTAGCACCTCCGATTGAGGTGTTCCTTAGCATTCTAGAATTCCACCGCCATAAGCTACTCGTAACTTATGGCCTTACCCTCATGACTCTTAGTCCTCGTGGGTGAGAGGCGTTCTCAACGCCCGGGGCCCTCACCCACACTAAGAGTACTTGGGCCCTCTCACCAATGGCGCCACAAGTCCCGGGTGTCACTCCGGGGTCCCCCTTGTGCCCATGGTGTTGCGGGCACTCCTCATGGAGAGGTGCGCGACACCAAAGGAGGGGCAACCCAAGTGAGTCCCAAAGTAGGTGGGTCTAGTATAGGTTAGGTCCTTGGATGAAAGATCCAAGGTCACTAACGGACCACCTAGGAACGACACCTTTGGGACTATGCCAAATTTGAAGATGCATTGTGGGGGTCGCGCCCTAAGGTAAACACAATGCTGCACCATAGAGGATGGCAACTTGAGAATTGGTGTGCCGACTATGAGTATAGTCGATGAGGGCATTGACTCCGTTTGGTGGGGGTGAGTGTCGCGCACCTCTCCATGAGGAGTGGCCGAAACACCATGGGCACAAGGGGGACCCCGGAGTGACACCCGGGACTTGTGGCGCCGTTGGTGAGAGGGCCCAAGTGATCCTAGTGTGGGTGAGGGCCCCGGGCGTTGGGAACGCCTCCCACCCACAAAGACTAGGAGGCACAAGGGTAAGGCCATGAGTTATGCGTAGCTCATGGCGTGGTGATTCTAGAAAGCTCAAGAACACCTCAATCGGAGGTGTGAGCTAGGAGTTATGGCCATTTGAGTGGGGCGCTGTCCCAGGACAGCGCCCAGGTACAGCAGTGCCTGGGAGTGATTCCCGGGACTGCCAAGGTTCAAACAGGCATAAATTCCTCAATACTTGCCCGAATGGGGAAAGTGAGGAGTCCATCGGCATTTACGTGAAGCGTAGATGAAGATGGAGTGGTTTCTTGTTGGCATCAGACATCATACAAGGAAGTTATGATGGTCTGAAGCTGCTGGGGGTTCTAGGCCCAGCAGCTAAAGGAAAATGTCCACTTGGCCCCAACTCTTGGTAGAGAGACAAGAGGTTGGTTGACGGTGGGGTAGGGGCCCCGCGTGAAGTCCTAGAGGCTTATATGGGTGAGGTGGTGTGGCCTCACCCACCCAAGGCCGAACGGCTCGGCCTCCATGGGCTTTGGCCCATTGTGAGGCCATAGTTGCCTAGTATGGTTCGGGTTGTTGTAGTGTTGCTCCGGCAACGCGATGATCAACATGGGATTGGACTTCCAGGGACGGAAGTCCACATCTAGGAATGGGTTACCAATTAAGGGGTGAGTCCCGAAAGCAAAGTAGGAGGGTTGGTTCCCTCCTATGAACTATAAGGTCCGGGGTAGGAGGAGCTAGCCATTAGCATGGCGGAATGCGAATGGTTAGCGCTCGTAACCTTTGCTAGAATTGAAAATTGGCAAGATTGTCAAGGGGGGCTAGCAAGGGTTGCGACACTAAGCACTTTTCATTGGAGGTTGCAATCATTTGCAAGCAGCCTACACAACAAAAACAATCAGACTCAAGATATCTCCAACCAAGTAAGCCTGACTTCACAAGAAATATCAACTACAAAACCTTAATAACAACCTCATACGCCTGAATTTACAAATGAGTAGGCAAAAAAAAAACCTCTGAGGAGTGTGCCGGCAACGGCACCTCCTCAGAGGCGGCATATCATTCATAACCAGGGTACACATTTCAACATTCAGACTCAACTGACTCCAACATTACCTGCTTGAAATCACACATACACTAGTCAGCCTGAACCTATATAACAACCTTAGCTTCCTGAACTCACACACAAACTAATAAAAATAAACCTATATAAAAACCTCAGATGCCTGAACTCACACACGAACTAATCTGAATGAACCCATATTATAACTTTGGATGCTTGAACTCACAAATGAATAAGCAAAAAAAAACCTCTTTGGAGGGTGCCGGTAACGGCACCTCCTCAGAGGCGGCATATCATTCATAACCAGGTTACACATTTCAGCATTCAACCTGAACTGAATTCCAGCATTCCCTGCCTGAAATCACACATACACTAATCAGCCTGAACCTATATAGCAACCTTAGATGTTTGAAATCACTCATTCATTAGTCATCCTGAACCTATATAACAATCTCAGATTCCTGAACTCACATACAAACTAATCAAAATGAACCTATATAACAAACTTAGACGCCTGATTTCACAAATGAATAGGCAAAAAAAAAACCTCTGAGGAGGGTGCCGTTGCCGGCACCTCCTCAGAGTAGGCATATCATTCATGACCAGGCACACATTTCAGCATTCAATATCAACTAAATAACACCTGTACATGCATGAACTCACACTTAAACTAATCAGCTTGAACCTTAATAACAACCTTACAGGCCTAAAACCACAATTGAATAAGCAAAAAAAAGCCTCTGAGGAGGGTGCCGGTAACGGCACCTCCTCAGAGGCGGCATATCATTCATAACCATGTTACACATTTCAGCATTCAACCTGAATTGAACACCAACATTCCCTGCCTGAAATTACACATATACTAGTCATCCTGAACCTATATAACAATCTCAGATTCCTGAACACACATACAAACTTATCAAAATGAACCTAAATAACAACCTTAGACGCCTGAATTCACAAATGAATAGGCAAAAAAAAAGCCTCTTTGGAGGATGCCGTTGCCGACATCTCCTCATAGTAGGCATATCATTCATAACCAAGCACACATTTCATCATTCAGACTAAACCTGAATACAACATTACATGCCTGAATTCACATTACATCAATCAAAATGAACCTATATAACAACCTTATATGCTTGAACTCACAATTAAACTAATCAAAATGAACCTATTCAACAACTTTAGACGCCTGAATTCACAAATGAATAGGCAAAAAAAATGCCTCTGAGGAGGGTGCACGGGTAGGTCACTCTAAGGCATTTTTGTACACCACGCGCGGCTGGGGGTTTTTTGTTTTGGGGCTATTTACCTTCAAGGGCTGAATTAAAGCCTCCCTATAATTACTTAAATTTAAAAAATGGCCCATTTGTTTGCAGCCTTTCATTACTTATATTGTCCAAGTCACTGCAATTTTTTGTACTCTATATTCCTTTTAAGTAATAAAAGCTAATCTACTTCCTAACGCATTAACGAGTGTTAAGGGAAACCATGGAAACAAAAAAGGGTGCCAACAGTAATATCATTGCAAACATAGTTATGAAGAAAACACATAGGAGACCATAGCAAACATACTAAACATACCTTCTAGGATCCTTATCTTCAGCCCCTATATTAATTTTACAAAAAAATAATGGCCCACATTTTATGTCCATCTAACTTACTTATAATGGGATTGTCTACATTTAATGGCCCCTTCATTATTTGGAATTCCTTTATAATTTTTATTTCAAATGATTTTAATCCTCTCTATATTATGCCGCACATCGTTTTTAAAATGCACTAAGTGACCTACCCGTGGGAGGGTGCCGCTGCCGGCACCTCCTCAGAGGCGGTATATCAATCCTAACCAGGGTCCACATTTCAGCATTCAGACTCAACTGACTCCAACATTACCTGCCTGAAATCACACATACACTAGTCAGCCTGAACATATATAACAACCTTAGATGTCTGAAATCACACATTCATTAGTCAGCCTGAACCTACAAAACAACCTCAGATTCCTGAACTCACATACAAACTTATTAAAATGAACCTATATAACAACCTTAGACGCCTGAACTCACACACGACCTAATCAGCATGAACCCATATAATAACCTTGGATGCCTGAACTCACAAATGAATAAGCAAAAAAAAAGCCTCTGAGGAGGGTGCCGGTAACGGCACCTCCTCAGAGGCGGCATTTCATTCATAACTAATGTCCACATTTCAGCATTCAGACTCAAGTGACTCCAACTTTACATGCCTGAACTCACACTACTCAGCCTGAACCTATTTAACAACCTCAGACGCCTGAATTCACAAATGAGTAGGCAAAAAAAGGCCTTTTTGGAGGGTGCCGTTGCCGGCACCTCCTCAAAGGCGGCATATCATTCATAACCAGGTTTCACATTTCAGCATTCAACTTGAATTGAACTCCACCATTACCTGCCTCAAATCACACATAATCTATTCAGCCTGAACCTATATAACAACCTTAGATGTCTGAACTCACACCTGAATCCACAAATGAACAAACCTACTTAGAACCTCTTTGGAGGGTGCCGGCAACGGCACCTCCTCGGAGGCGGCATATCATTCATAACCTGGGTACACATATCAGAGTTCAAATTCAACCGAACTGCAACAATACATGCCTGAATTCACACATAAACTAGTCAGCCTGAACCTATATCAAACCAGTTAAGAACAACTACAGAACAACCTCCGAGGAGGGTGCCTTTGCCGGCACTTCCTCGGAGGCGACAAATCATTCATAACCATGCTACACAAATATGCTTCCACATTGAATACGACCAAGAAGAACGCCCACAACCCATAACCCTTAACTTGGTGATGGCAGCTCCTCCATCTTAATCCTTGAATTTGCCCTCGCAAGTTTTCCTCAACTCAGGTGAAGCAATGCGGCTCCTACACTAGGGCAAAATTTGACCATATGAGGCAAGTTTAGGGTTTCAGAAACCCACCTTCGGGTTCCATCAAACTCGTCTCATCAGCCTCTTCCTCCGCACTGTGCTCCTTTGATGCGCGGTTGGATGCGGGATTGGAATGCATTCCCTAATCCCTTGATGGTTCTCTAGACTGTGATCCTTGCCCCCTGGACATTGACGAACCTTGAGATTCATCTACCGTCGATAATGTTGCATTCTCCCATGTGTCTTCAAAATCTAAAACTTCCCTCTCTTCTTTCTCCTCTTGTTTGGGTCCTGCATGTCATGTGACACCTTTCCAGAGCATGTCTACTCAAACACTCGCATAACCCTCCCTTCAACCGAACACATAATACATACCTTCTGATACTAAAACAAAAACATGAACCTCACGATATCGGAAACAAGTGTGCGCACGAGAGACAATCCTATATTTAATGCCCATTTGGGATTTTACCATTTGATCTATTCTTGTCCTGTAACTTAATTGTCCTCTATACTTATTATCTTTATACTTAGTTATATCTATATTTTAAGTCGGCGCCAACTAATCTTATTTAATTTCTTGTCAAGTAGAATGTCTACCATGACTTGGACGCTCTAATTATGTATATCGTGACAGCTTTATATATTTAAAAATATTATTCATGCTTCCGTTCAAAGTTCATCCCTCATGTGGATCATGTCCATCACTTTTGTCGTTGGCAACACCATTTCCAATAAATAGATGGCCCACAATGTTTAGAACCCTCTTAAACCCATATTCAAAATTTTGGGAGATTTCCAGTCTCCCAATTTGATGACAGTTTAGGTGGAATCGACCTAAATTGTATTTTCCCAAAATCATGGAATTTTCCCAAAATTTCGAATATGGTGTTTCTTTCATATTTCCATCTTGCCGCAAGGGCTCATTCCCCTCATCATGGCTCATATTCTTGCTATTGGAGACTTGGGGTTGACTGTCCTCTATGCAGATGGTGTGAGAGTCCCACTTACCTTTCGGATGCAAGAGGACGGTCTAGCTTACGTGACGTCCCAACGTCTGAGTATTCGGTTCGGCTTCAAAGAAGACACTATTATTGTTGACAAGGATATTTTTGATGTTGTCACGTCAGAACTTACACACACCCTTGGTCGGGTATCGCAGCGAGATGAGAACAATAACTTGTTTTGGAGTCTTCCTCCAGGTAGTTACCGAGTGTATGGCCTCACTGATTCTCAGATGGCTACGTCTACTGAGATCCTCACTCCTCGTAATTCCTCTACGTGCACCATTCAAACTCCTCTGCCACGTGATGTGAAGGTCAAGCTCGAACCCGATCTCGAGACGCCAATTGTAGAAAACGTTAGATTTCAGTCTGTAATAACACTTTCTTCTGATGAAGAAGGCAATCCCACAAAGGTCCTGCCTAAGGTCATAGTTAGTGGGAACACTCCTACCCTAAATCCTTTGTTGCAAGATACTGTTAGCATATTACCATTACTTAAACAACTTGCAGGAATGCCGGGAAAGAAAAATATTCTTAAAAAAATAGACTACTCAGTGATTAGACACGAAAGGGTTGAGTACCTTCCTGCTGTGTTCGATGGTGCCGTCATATTTGAGTTGCCACCCGCTGGTCACACGGCCGTACGGTCACAGGCCAAGTCAATGCAGGGAATGGACAAGCGTTACGACGGCCATGTGTGGACGAAGACCATCACCACCAACATCACAAACGACTTTGGTTTGTCCTTCCGTTCTTTCGTCTGCGTCGGACACTTGCCTTGCAACAACAAGGAGTGCGAATATCTGATCCGCCGACCTCGTATTTTCCAACTCAACGAGACAGAGTTTGAAGGTTGTACCCTCCAAGCCTTTGTAGTGGATCAAACACCCCCAACTAATTCCACGCTTGTTTGCAAGGTATGTAAAGAACCCCCAGCATGTATTGCTACATGTGGAGCTAAGATTTATTATGTGGCTGGCAAAATCAACCATACAAGAGCGTGTATCCACATAGGAACTCATCATCACCCAGTCAAGGTGGGCGACTACAGAGACACTAAGGCTGAGATCAGTGGCCTAATTGAAGAACAGATCGAGAAGACTCCCCAGGCTACCAAGAGTGCAGTGGTGTTGGAGGCTAGCAAAGTTCTAATTGGCAACTATCTTCTTCAATCCGATGACGCGCCCCCAAAGAAGCTTAGTCTAGAGGAACTTGTTCCTGTATTTGACCGATGCAAGGACATGGCTCTCCCAAACATCCGCAACAAGGTCATGAGTTTCTGTTTCCTCAGAAAGTATGGTGTCATGGACTCTATCACCAAACTTCGTGGAATCAGTTTATGGGCCTTTATTCAGGAGAATAAATTTCCAGGTCAAGGGGCTGATCTTGACAAGGTTTTTGTCTTCAAAATGTCGGAAGTCGGGCCTGGTAGTGGGGTAGACTTGGTGAAGCGTATGCAGCCCGGCGAAGATCTGGAGAATGCCTGGATGATGTTCGACCATGTCAAACGGGTAAGACATTGGACCACAATGGCATGCCACGTGTATGACTCCACATATTGTCGTGTCATGACCATTGCAAGTTGTGATATGCAATCTGAGGACTCTGATGCCCACATCGTTTTCTGGAAAAATCTCAATGCTATCATGGAGAGAAATGGCGTTGTCGAGCCCAACTTCAAAGGTTTCATGGCCGAGAGCGCCCAGGCCAATTGGAATGCAGTTCGGGTCATATATGGCAACGGGAAGAAGGACGACCGCATGGACGACCGCGAGAGAACCTGTCAGTTTCACTGGACCCAATCTATGGTTAAGTATACCGAGAAATACATTCCCGAAGAACTTTGGGAACAACACAAGAAGATGTGCCACCAGTATAGGACGGCGAGGACCATGGACGAAGCGGAGAGTCTATACCATGGGCTACGTGCATGGTGGGTATCCGCCGGGGCAGTGACAAAGAAGGCCCTAAACAAACTAGAGCTCTGGCTTGCATTCTGGCACTACCGTTATCGCCAGTGGGGAGGCTTCATGATCGGGGTATGTTTTCCCAGTACATTTCATTTTTTTTTCTTTTTTTTTCACAGTACTCTAATCTAAAACAACTCTTACTAATCTCTAACTACTTCCACTATGTACTCGTAGAAATTTTCAGAAGAAGAACTAGCAGAAATGCCTTCATGTAATCTAGCAGAAACAATACACAACAAGTGTCGCGCACCTCTCCATGAGGAGTGGCCGAAACACCATGGGCACAAGGGGGACCCCGGAGTGACACCCGGGACTTGTGGCGCCGTTGGTGAGAGGGCCCAAGTGATCCTAGTGTGGGTGAGGGCCCCGGGCGTTGGGAACGCCTCCCACCCACGAAGACTAGGAGGCACAAGGGTAAGGCCATGAGCTATGCGTAGCTCATGGCGTGGTGATTCTAGAAAGCTCAAGAACACCTCAATCGGAGGTGTGAGCTAGGAGTTATGGCCATTTGAGTGGGGCGCTGTCCCGGGACAGCGCCCTGGTACAGCAGTGCCTGGGAGTGATTCCCGGGACTGCCAAGGTTCAAACAGGCATAACTTCCTCAAGACTTGCTCAAATGGGGCAAGTGAGGAGTCCATCGGCATCTACGTGAAGCGTAGATGAGGATGGAGTGGTTGGTTGTTATGATCAGACATCATACAAGGAAGTTATGATGGTCTGAAGCTGCTGGGGGGTTCTAGGCCCAGCAGCTAAAGGAAAATGTCCACTTGGCCCCAACTCTTGGTAGAGAGACAAGAGGTTGGTTGATGGTGAGGTAGGGGCCCCGCGTGAAGTCCTAGAGGCTTATATGGGTGAGGTGGTGTGGCCTCACCCACCCGAGGCCGAACGGCAAGGCCTCCATGGGCTTTGGCCTATTGTGAGGCCATAGTTGCCTAGTATGCTTCGGGTTGTTGTAGTGTTGCTCCGGCAACGCGATGATCAACATAGGATTGGGGAAATGGGTTACCGATTGAGGGATGAGTCCCGAAAGCAAAGTAGGAGGGTTGGTTCCCTCCTATGAACTATTGGTCCGGGGTAAGAGGAGCTATCCATTAGCATGGCGGAATGCGAAGGGTTAGCGCTCGTAACCTTTGCTAGAAACGAAAATTGGCAAGATTATTAAGGGACCTAGCAAGGGTTGCGACAACAAGTGGCTTCAAGTGTCTGGGAACAACGGCGGTGACCTCTACGTTGCTACAGTTGACGACTTCGTTCAAGGCTTCTTACAGGTTGTCAATTACTACCAGTTCCTGAAACGTGACGTCGGCGGAACATGCCCTACAAAGAAAGAGCTCAAACTAAGGATGGTAGAGCGCAGGGCGAAGCAAACATGTAATCCTTTAGTGCTTGAAGACCCCATGTTGGACATGCTTGGAGCAAAAGAGTTTTGTACCTGTGTTCCTCGCATGGCTGGAGAACAGGTATTCGGGTCCACGAAGCGGAAGGCATATCTACCTCTTGGAGCTGAAGAGGAGTCTCATCGGCCTGACAAGGTAAACTTCTCACATCCAAGAGGTTCAGGACGTGCTGTGAGAGGTTGTCCTGTGCAGATGCCTATCATTTTCGAAGATACTAAAGATGATGCGGACATCCAAGAAATTCATCCTGAGCCTGAGCCTGAGAGCATCCCTACGTCCCTGCCGAACGAGGGGGGGATTCGTCATGTCAGTGCTGTAGAAGAGACAAAGGTTAACGTCAAGGAATGGCACATATCAAGACTTCCGAAAACATCGGCGAAGTGTTGTTGGGCCCAGAGAGCTGTTACGAAGAAGAAGTGTACTGAGAGAATTGTGAGAAGCGCCAATTTGACCGCCGCACCTACCTACACCGGAGTTTGGACTAATATACGCAAGAAATTATCAGAGAGGACATAATTCTTCTTCTGCTCCGATGACATTGACCAGTGCGTGAAGGGCACAAGGCCCAAATGGGTTGCTAAGCACTCAGCAGACCAGGAAATGCCGCCAATTCCAGATGTTTGGCCGATGAAGCTAGGCACAAACCTCAAGCCTACCGAAATTCTTGCACTTGAAGCGGCTGGATTCCAACTCCCACTTAAGAAGCCGGTCTCTCCAAGACGACTGTTCTCTTCTGCCCCGCCGCCTGCAAATCTTAGCGCGGTGCCCGTTCCTGCAGAAGCAGACCGCTACCCTGGCAAGAGAAACGGCAAGATGGTCAAACGCACTGCCACTCGCCCAAATCCCGCATAGCGACTCTCCATGACCTCCTCCGACTCTCTGAAAGCTTGCATCCGTTCCATCATTATGATACCTCATCCAGGTCATGGTTGCATCATCGGGCTGGATTCGGGTGTTTCTCCTGCCATCACACAGTACCAGGTCACCATCAGTTCTTTCGTGGGTTGCACTTGCCCTGCATTCAAGAAGACGATGACTAAGTTCAGAGGGAGGACCCAATTCTCTTATTGCAAGCATGTGTACTTCATTCTTTTGAAGGTTTGCCACCGTGATCCCGAGGCCGACCTTTTCATTCACGCGCCTACCTATAGTTTCAACGAGGTCAAGCTAGTCCTAGAAAGCGGCCTCTTGATTCACCCTTTGGCTAAAAACTAGGAGGCAACCTACAAACAGCCTAGATTCTTTTCAATGGACGGTGGATTTGTCATTACATGTACTGAGTCAACAATACAATATTCATATTGTTTTTTTCAATAAAAACGGTTTTGTCATTCAGACTATGTAGACTATGCATGACTACCGCATGTTACTAGCAGCTTAGGCAGAAAATAATTATTTACAAGACTGCCTAAATTTTCTGGAAATGCTTGATTATATTTTCCCAATAACAATTAAATTAAATTGAATTATGAAACTACCTAAACTTACATAAATTCAAGTGTAACTTCAAGTGTAAATTCTAGCCTGCCTGTAAATTCAAGTATAAATTCAAGTGTAACTTCAAGTGTAACTTACATAAATTCAAGTATAACTCATACATTCAATAACCATTTGATACACGATAAAACTACAGCACGCAACAATAAGTATGATTAAGATTACTAATGCAAGTGATTAGAATAAAGTCAAATATATAAGAAATCGTCATCCATTTTGAAAGTAACCCTAACCAGTTAGAAAACTGGATGAATGCCTAACTTATATTTAATTATAATTTAAAAGTACCCAACTTTGAGATATTATTTTTCAAATTGCCTAACCACTTTTTACACTTTAATTAATTATTAGGCAAAAGAGTGCCTAAGCTGCTGGTAACACATATCGTAAAATATACCCGTAAAAAAAATTTAAGTCAACCAAAATTACTGGCAAGTGATAGCACGGTAATAGGAAAAATAAAAAAGAATGTATCAATTTTTAAACCCCCTGGGTCCACGGTTATAGGTCCAAAAATTGGCCCAAAAAAGAAATATTCACAAAATATTATGTGAATATTCTGAAATGCTAAAATTTGAAAACTAAATTTAGCATAAATATTCTATATTTGGATTATGTTATCCATTTTCCGCTTTCCGCTCTCCGCCCATCGCTCGCATACAAGTCACGTTCAGCAGACAAGTCCTTCAGCAGCAGAGGAGTCCGAAGAAGAGGCCACCCCCTCTCCCAGCATGCGCAAGATCTTCACCTGACTTCAGGAGAGGAGGCTCTTGATTCCAGGTGGAGGGGCGTCCGGAATCAATGGGCCAGCAGGGATAGCCAGCCAGTCCTAGGCAGGGATAGCACCGAAGAAACACCGAACCACCTAAGTTAGGTAGTTAGAGAGTTGGGTAGTCAAGAATAGAAGGTCGTGCAGGGTAGTGGTAGTTCAAATTTTGTGTCAGCATGAAAGTAAGATTTGAGATCCGGAATTTTTGCAAAGGCGTCAATTCCAGGGAACTCTCAGTTAGGGTAGGGTAGAGCGGACAACGGCGCCGCCCCTTCAGTTTGGTGTCAAAGACCACTATTTAGGTGGCTTGGAAGTTTGGGAAGGGGTCATTTTTCCCCTTTGTGTTGTTTTGTGCTTTCTAACTCAATAAATCTCTGATTCTCTATAGCCCTGGTGTGTTTGTGCATGAACAGTCCGAAGAATGTCCAAGGATCACAGGAAATAGGAAGGTCAAGAAGTCAGGATAGCATGAGAGGGAAAGGCTCGGATCCAGTTACACGATTGGATTGATCACTTCTGAGGTGTAGTGGGAGTGAAGCCTCGCTGGTTCGTTTGCCTGTATAACTTCTATGTGGGATAGCCGCTGTTAGGAATGGGTAAGGGGTGCGAGGGGTACTCAAACTTACGCCATCCGACCTTCTGAAGAGGTCCCACAGTATCTGGGAGGGGTAGTTCAAAGAGCGGTACAGGTTCTAAGTTATCCCAAATTTATAGACCCCGGCGGATCCAAATCAATTTGTCGTTGTACTTCCGGGCATACGTTACGGATTCTCTGTGTGACTTGCCAGGCCGGGTGAAGTTGATCCGGACTGGTTGTGAGGGAATACTGAAGAGTGGCCAGATCGGGGCATCTTTCTCGGATGAGCCACATCACCATCGGAGGTAGGAATTGAGGAAGTAGGAGTAGGAGTAAGTCTTAGATTTTTAGTGGTTCATCCGGAAGGCAAGTCCCAGAAGTGAGGATTTCCAACTGACCATTCGAAAAATCGGAAAGGCCATTCCACCCGGTGGTTGATTTTCAAGCAAGGAAAGAGAAGAGCAACCATCTTACACTTCACAGGGTCCCTGGAACGATACTCAGATCATCCGGACAGCCGGATTAAGCTCTAAAAACGCTTAACCGGATTCTTTGGTCGATCCCGTGTTCCCACACCAGCCGCCTCAACATTGACGTGGCAGCTCCTGCCCCCGAGATTAGAGATTCATCTAGCACTTCAACTGTTCATCCTCCAGCATATTTTTTTCTCGAACCAGCAGCTTGATCTAGGATCGCTGTGGCCCTCACAATCCACTTCGCTTTGCACTACGCCAACACCTCAGTCACACATGGCTCCTTCAAGCTTCGCCATTCTTCCGCTTCCCTGGGCCATTTCCAATGCCCCAAGCAACCCATTCAAACCAACATTCCCCGGGGAGGGCACTCATACATGTATTTAATAACCCATCTGCGACAGAAGGGTATTTATCATGGGGCTATTTATCTAAGAAATTGGAATTCTTTACACCCTATTAGTATAGATAAATCTAAATTTTGTCATTTTAGATGACCCTATTTGTATTTATAAAGTCGCAACTCAACTAGTTTCTAGTACCCTATGTTCCTTATAATTTTTATATTTGACCCCATGAATGACAACGCATAGGACTCTTGTGCAGAGTGTCTCTCGTCTGGTACAGTATCGTGAGAAACTTCGGCGTCGGTTGCCCACAGAGAAACAATCAAATGATTCTATTACTAGAACTCCGAAAACCACAAGCATACCACTAGAACTCAGAAAACCGCACACAACCACAAAATGCACGTCAAGAACTTCAACACCAAATCCTGCCTCACAAACAGCGTTGCATTGGTGCAAGCAACCCTAGGCAACGTACAAAGCAAAGAACACCAAAACCCTCGTCATCCAAATTTTTCATTCGGGAATTTGGATTCAAAATGGATAGTTTTTCATCCATTGACCACCATAAAATGCATTGTATACCTCTGCCTCAACATTTTTTTCTCTACCTACTATTCCCAACCCTATTTTAGATTGAAAGAATTAGATAAATTGATGCATTATATGGTACCCTTATTTATTTATACACACAACTTTGTATTTGTAGAGGTGCTTCATTATATCGAAGAATTGTATAAATTTTATCACAAATGAATAAAAAATACCCTACATTCTTTCGCACATGGTTTAATAAATTTTCGCGAGTGCCCTCCCCGGGCAACATTCTCCGTTCACTCCAGCCGCCTTCGTAAAATGAAAGCCCCCCCCCCCCCTTCAGAGTCTCCCGGGACCCCCTCAAGCTCCCTCGGAAATCCAGGAGCCTCACCTTATCTCAACAGGTGGTTCCTTTAATCAAAAGGCTAATTCCTCCCTAAATTCTTTGGCCTCCAAGTTGTGCCTTGACCCTAGGCTATTTACTCCAATCATTTTTATTGGTTTTTCTACTAATTGCTCCTCACTAGAAATTTCTAATTCAAATCTATCTAAAACTTTGAATCTAAATTCTTTTTCTCTTTTCAACTAACTCAAACAAATGTTAATTCTAATATTTTGGCGTTCCTAAGGCTAAATTCAAATGTGGGCACATAATTGGGCTCACATTGCTAGAGCAACACTATAACAACCCAAACCATACTAGGCAACTATGCCCTCACATTGGACCAATGCCCATGGAGGCCGTGCCGTTCGACCTTGGGTGGGTGAGGCCATACCACCTCACCCATATAAGCCTCTAGGACTTTTGGCAGCCCCCCTATCCCACTATCAGGAAACCTTTTGTATCTCTACCAAGAATTGGGGCCAAGTAGACATTTCCCCTTAGCCGTTGGGGCTAGAAGCCCATATCAGCTCCAGAACATCATAACTTCCTTGTATGATCTTGGATTGTGAGCCCAAAGTTGTGCCCACATGTGTTCTTAACCCTTTAAATCTATTAAAACGTAGGCTTTTATATTATTGCAATTATTCAAAAACAGAAAAAGAGTGAGGGCTTTTAGTTTGAAGTTGAATTGGATTAAAGGTGGAGTTGGTTGTGCTTTAGTGTCGTAGGGTAGAATGGTTTATTTAAGAAGTAGTAAGTAAGTTGGGTAGGTTTTAGAGTTAAGGCTTTGCGAGGTGGGTTTTATCTTGAGCAAGAAAGGATTGGTCAGTGTCCATTTAAGGGGTGGAGGCACTATTCACCTTAGAAAAATCTGGACCAAGGGACTCTAAAAAATGGTTAGGAGGTGGCTGCTGTTCACTCGACTCTCTCTCTCAAAGTTGTGGATACAAGGTCGAAAACCGAGTCGAGGAAAAAACCATGTCAAGTCGGACGCTCGGCAGAATGTAACGAGAAAGGACTGGGAAGAGGCTGAGCTCGGCTACCAAAGAGGAGCATACCGGTTGAGAGGCAGGGAGAGGGCAGTTGTAGTTGATGGGCGCATCACAAGATGGTACTGGGTAGAGTCCAGCGGAAGGATGGGATCTCGAGCTGCTAGGGAAAAGACAGGAGAAAAACACATGCAGTCGGGTTGATGGCGAACAAGCTCGATGAAGGAGCAGAAGACACCAAGCTTCAACTTGGAATGCAGAGTGGAAGAGGTGGTAGCTGCGGGGACGATTCAGAACTGATTGAGGGAGCTCGGAAGCAGTAGGGGTAGCCGAAGGTTGGGCGAATTGAATTAACACAAATGCATTCACATGTCAAATCAACACAATGACCGAGGCTTCCTAGGCCACGATAGACTGAGGAATGCTGGGTAAACCAATGGAATGAGTGGTGTGAGAGAAACAGAGATTCACTGCTTGTCAAGGGAACAATGTCGGCCTAAGGTCGAATTCTGAGACGGATGGCCTTATTGGAGCTGCCTCAGGTGGCTGAATCCGAGGACAGGGTTGAGGAACAAGTTGAATGAGCAGCATTGCAAAATGGATGCTGGCCTCCAGCAAGAAGTAGGGAAAAAAGGGGAAAAACAGTATCGAAATTGGTTCCTGAGACTCTGAGGCAGGCGACCACCGAACGAGTTGGGTACTGGAGATGCGTTGCCCTTCGGGGGATTGAGGGAAGGACTAGCTAGCAGGAGAGGAACTCCAGTTCAAGCCAAGAGGTTGGCTCTCAGAGCTGAGGGTTTGGGCAGCGGCCACGGGACCGACAGTGAGGTAGTACATCAGGGAAGGCTGGGATTTTAAGTAATGGTTGGGAAAAGACTTAAGTAGGGTTTAAGCTTGTTTAGGGATAGGAGTAGTAAAGTGTTGATTGACCAATAGTTAGCTTGAATATAAGATGGGCATGCCAATGTGATATTGGTATGGCCTAATGCCAATGCTCAAAACATGTTTGAGCAGTTAGAATTCAATGTGGGTGTGTGGGAAAGACCTTAAGATGTGGAGTATTTCTCAATACTTGGCCTTGCAAAGTTGAATAAAAAGAGTTGTGTGTTTTATAACTGCCTTGTGGGAGCATGAAGATAGGAATTCCGATGTCAAAGGAATTAATCAAGTGCATGTGAGCCACGAGCTCTCACCCAGATTACGACGCATAAGGGTGGGGGTTTGTGGCTGACATGGATGCTAACAAGTAACCAAATCATCATCATCATCTACGCTTCACGTAGATACCGATGGACTTCTCACTTGCCCAATTTGGGCAAGTATTGAGGAAGTTATGCTTATTCAAACCTTGGCAGTCCCAAGAGCCACTCCCAGGCCACTACTGTACCAAGGCGCGGTCCTGGGACAATGCCCCACTCAAATTGCCATAACTCTAGCTCACACCTCCAATTGATGTAGTCTTGAGCATTCTAGAATCAGCACGCCAAATGCTACGCATAGCTCATGGCCTTACCCTGGTGCCTCCTAGTCTTTGTGGATGGGAGGTGTTCCCAACGCCCGGGGCCCTCACCCACACTAGGATCACTTGGGCCTCTCACCAACGGTGCCACAAGTCCCGGGTGTCACTTTGGGGTCCCCCTTGTGCCCATGGTGTTTTGGGCACTCCTCATGGAGAGGTGCACGACAAATATGGCTTGACGTATATCCACTTTGCTTTATATTGGTAAAACAAATGTACACATCATAATCCAGTCGTTTAATTTTCATTCATTTTTCATGTATTATATATGAATATTCATTATAAATTGTTTAAATATCTCTATTATTTCTGTCATACTAATGTTTTCTACCTCAAACCTAAAGTGGGGTGTGAACCCTTTGAGTGGTCCACCACTCTGCGGGATCACTTTTAGTTAGAATGTTAGCATTAAAAGTTAGAATTGATAGGGAATTTAGGAAAAATTAGTTCATTTAGCATTTAGCCTAGAAGAAGGAAGGTCAAAATGAAACTAAGTAGTGCTAGAAGATAGCAAAGTAGAAAAAATGTGCTAGCTAGTAAAAACAACTAGCTAAGCAAATATTAGTAGATGCTAGCTATTAAGCAAATGTTAGTAGATGCTAGCTAAGCAAGTGTTAGTTTATTAGTTAGTGTGAGGCACACAAGACTATTGGAGGTGTTTTACGTAAGAAGATAAAATCGGCGTGAAGAATTTTGAAGACAAAAAAGAAAGAGAGCAAGGGGGATACTTTGCCCACTTGCCCCCTTGCCAACTCGATGGCGGAAAAATTAGAAAGATTTCTAAAGGTTTTTTGTCGGAGCCACCTCGGCGAGAGGGTGGCAACCTCAACCGGGAAAACCCCCGAGCCAAAATTTCGAGAAAGGGTTTGAAAAATGGATCCGGTGGAGGAGGGGTCCAACCCTTTTGTGAGAGGGTTTTAAAACCCCTCCTTCCACCTTGTAGCTCTCTCTCTTTCTCTAGTTTTTGGGCGAAGCCCTGCTTCAATGTAGTTAGGAAAAAATCCTTTAGCATGTATTCTCAATGGTCTAAAAGAAAGGCTTGAGAACCTCCTCTACTCCCTCTCTCCTAGTTAGGTTGTGTGTTTATTAACACACCAACAAAATTATTCCTTCTTTTGTAAAGGTAGGTTGGATGGTAGAGTTTTGAGTAGAGGCATTATAGACCTCATCTGCCAATGCCCTGAAGCCTTAGTTCAAAAGCTAGAACAAGATACTTATCATTTTTCTCTTAGAGAGATTTCATATAGCTATCCATAGCCGTTTCCCATTTGTGATTTGGTTGAGATGACAATTAGTTATGGATTTTCAAAGATGGAGTAGAAAAACTGGGTGGTCTTGTGGGTAGCGGCTGCTGGATCAGACCTGCGAGCCCAATAGGAATTTTAATTCCAAGAAATTATATTTTTCCCAAGTAGAACTTTTGTGTAGCTTTCCAAAATGGCTTAGAACATTTGATTTGAGCATGATTTGAATTAGATATGAATTGTGCAAGATGGGACACATAGTTTGAGAACTTTTGGTTGACTGCTGCATTACAGAGGACCTGCTGGGTTCACTTCGGCTTACCTTTCTAATCACATATTTTTATCAAATACATCTTTTTAATATCTCTCCAGGGTCATATAGAACGTTTGATTTGACTAAGATTTGAATTAGATATGAATTGTTGAAGGCGAGATACATAGTTTAAGCCTTCTTGATTAACTGCTGTGTTACAAGGAGTCCGCTGAATTTCTATTAGCTTAACCTGCTGATGTCATAATTTTTCTAGTTAGAGCTTGTTCATAGCTTTCCAATGGTATAAGGAAAGCCTAGATCCAAGTAGTAAGGAATGTGCTATGAATTCTTGAAGTTAGAAGGTAGATAGGTGGGTTGGAAGGGTCGGTTGAATCGACCTCACACTTCCAACCCTCATAACTTTTGCATTTCTTATCCGATTAGAGTGATTTTTAGATCATTGGAAAGATAATTTGGTGCACTAAGTATAAATATTATGCTTAGGATTAAATTACAGGGCAGAATAACACTTTATATTTTAATTGTTAACTAAGGTACGCTTACTACCAAACTAGTTACAAAGAAGGAGGCAAGGTCGACGCTCGGAAAGTGGAGCAAGGAAGGAGGTAGCGGCTCGGCCTACATCAAGCCCAAATCAACCGAGGAAAATTGAGGTAAATTAACTAACCTTAAGCCTTCCATTTAGGATTGGAGGGAGCACGGCTAAGGTACGCATCTCTAAACCCACTCACCTATCTCGTAAGGTCAAGTGGCTTGACCACTTGACCGTCAAGGGAGTACCCAATTCCATTGTTTTCGGGGCCCTTGGTATGTTTTGTGGTAGTAGCTTCATTTATTAGCAAGTTTCGTGTGTGGTAAGTCGGATTAATCACCGACACGACCACTCTGAATGTTGTTGGTGGAAAGGTGGGGTTAATGACCCGCGAATCCACTATTATGTTGTTGGCCCCATAGATTGGGAGTAATGGCCCCAATTTATGAAGATTGCGCAACAGGTTGAACCTACAGGTGGCCCGTCACCCTGGTCCCATTGAGTTGCATTTCGTGGTCTATCCAGTGTAAACACATTTAACAATCAAAACATACAAAATAAATCGTAAACCCTTGTTGGCAAGAGACCCGAGGTAAGGGGTGATGCCTAATATGTTAATGTAGTAAGTTAGGACGTGCAAACAAAAGTAAGTAATTAAGAAGGAATTTGTGTGAAGGGTGGGACTTAGGCCAAGTTCCCCCGCTTAGAAAACTAAATAGAACTAAATAAAGAAATAGGAAGAATTGAATGGTCCATCAAATTGTCGTTATTCCGTTCGTTGAGTTAGGGTGGTATGAGTCACACCCGGTTGGGTGTATCAGAACCATCCCAATTCACAAATTAGGATTGCCTTGGTTTCAAGGCTGGTGCGTCTGCGCGTAGAATAGGTGTAGGTTAAGGTTAGAACTAGATATGAAATTGGTTAGTGGAGTTTAAAGCCACACTAGTAAAAAACTAAGGCCTAACCTCCGGAGGTACTACGACGCATATTTAATCTCCCTTAAAAATCTAACTACTCACGTTATACACCTATCATCCGGGTTCGGCTTGGGCGCCTGCAAATGCAGGCCACCTTCACCGAAGGGCTTGTGTGATACTTTTAGGCTCCCTCGAAAGGGGGTGGCCCAAAAGTACCACATGGGGGTTTTCCCCTTATGCTAAATTATATATAATGACATATTTTGCAGTTTAAGTAGGCTATGGTAGATCCAAAATTTCTATCATTTTTTTTGCCAAAAAAAGAATCTTATGGTTGTTCTCATGTGGTTTCTATTTTTCAGCCAGTCACCGCCCTGAGGGTGATTCAAGTGTAGTTTAATGGTACCTACCCAATATCTGTGTAGAACCTACTCATAACTCATTCTCCTTTCTAGTTTTTACTGAATCCTAAATCTCCAAGTTTGCATAAAACTGCAATGGGTTCTGCTATTTTGGTTCCTAGTGAGATTTTCATGTTTTTTAGCCTTGCTTGTGTTAATGTCAAAATCTCATCATGGGTGCTTTGGGGGGCTGGTTTTGGGAAATAGGTAGCTACATGGTAATCATGAGATAGGCTAATATCAAGGTCGGATTTTATTTCAAATGGGAGTTGGATTATATTGAAGTGTTGTCTTTCTATGCCATGTAGGCGTTTTATTGTGAAACAATTTTGACCAACATGAGGATAGGAGAATACTGACTTTAGGAGCTATTTTGCTTCCAATATTGAGAAACCATTTTTCATGAGGGTGTGAATGGGGGTTGGCACAAAGCTCATCAACACTCCTTCATCAATTGCTAGCTTCTCCATCACCTCAAATCCAAGCTAAAAACATCATGTCGATGGGGACTTCTCTTTAGGTGTTAGTTTGTTTTAGTTTTTTTTTGTCGATGTTGTTTTGCTGCCTCCATTCCTTTTCAGCTCTCATGGTGGAGAGTTTAACTCTATCATTACAAAGTCTAGTTTGGCTGTGATGTCTCTTGTAGCACCTCGGTTTCCTCTTTATCTTGTCATCTTGTTTCTACAAATTTTGACCATAATTGGAGTTACTTTGTGTTTGGTTAGTCTGGAAGGACTTTTTATACATAGTAGGTGGTGAAAGGTATGATGAGATTGATGTTAATTATAAACATATTTAATACGTATGTAGCAGTGTATACAACTTTGTTTGTTTTTTCTATGGTTGTGGTGGTTTTTCATATTATTCTCTAGTTTGTTTCTCCTTATTCTCCAATTTATTGAGTTTTTAGGGGTATATTTTGATTTGGTTTTGAAGAGTTGTGATGTATTTGGTATTATTTTGTTTTAAATTGTGATATACTTGATATTTTTGTTGATCCACCTCCTTCCATATATACTCGTATATGTGTTTGGTAGGGGTGGATGTTCTCATTTACCTAGCATTATGTATGGGGTTGAGTTTATAAAGACGTGACCGATTAATACAATTTTAGAAATATTGAGTATTGAAGTTTTAGGTAATTCTAATTTATTTTGAATTATTTCTAGGGTTTTTCTTGCATCATCTTAATTTCTTCTCCTTTCATGCACACGTGTATATGGGCTTTGTTGAGGTGGTTGTTTTGATTTGCTTAGCATTGTGTATGGGGTTAAGTTTGTAAAAATATAAATAACTGGTACAAAGATTTTTAGGGTATTTTGGGTTTAAATACTAATTAGCCTTAGTTTTTTTAGAATTATAACTGGGGTACTATTGGTATCAATGTTGATCCCCCTCCTTCCACACATACATGTGTATGGGTTTTGTAAAGGTGGATGTTCTGGTTTGCTTGTGTTTAATTTTCAATGTTGAAATAATATGAGTTTGTTATAATTCCTATCTACTGGTTTCATGAGTGCAAGATTTGGGTAAGAGTTAGAAGACTTATATGTTGCATTCATTATGTGTGTCGTTATAGCCAACACTGTCTGATGTGGCTTGATGTAAATTGGCAGTTGTATATGTTGGTGGAGATATGGTGAGTTGGATGAATTTTGGCCACTGGTGCTCTCAGTGTTGAAGCAAGCTTGGCATGCTCGGTTAGCTGGCAGTGAGTTATTTTAACTTACAAACCAATGTTAGTGTCTAACACCTTGACAATCCCCAACTCTTGCAATTTAGGATTAAGGTCTAGGAGTAACTCTTGCTGCCGAGCGAATCCAAGTCAACTTTGGTGGCTTCCCTATCACGGAGCCAATCGCAGATGGAGTGGCATCACCCTTAGCGTCTGGATCTGCCCTGGTTGTGGTTCACTGTGAGCCTCTTCAGGTGGTCACAATGTGCTTGGTTGGTGTTGGTACAGACTTGCAGCAAAATCGACAATGCAATCAAAATTGGCAAAGCAAGTAATGTGATCTATGAAGTTGCCTTCAAAAGGTTTGTTAAGGCGGTGTTGTCATGCACCTCTTCATGAGGAGTGCCCCAAACATCATGGGCACAAAGGGGACCCCGGAGTGACACCCGGGACTTGTGGCGTCGTTGGTGAGAGGGCCCAAGTGATCCTAGTGTGGGTGAGGGCCCTGGGCGTTGGGAACGCCTCCCACCCACAGAGATTAGGAGTCACAAGGGTAAGGCCATGAGCTATGCATAGCTGATGGCGTGGGCATTCTATAATGCTAAAAAACACCTCAATTGGAGGTGTGAGCTAGGAGTTATGGCAATATGAGTGGGGCACTGTCTCGGGACAGAGCCCTGGTACAACAGTGGCCTGGGAGTGGCTCCCGGGACTGCCAAGGTTTGAACAGGCATAACTTCCTCAATACTTGCAAAAGGAAAGTGAGGAGTTCATTGGCATCTTCTTGAAGCGTAGATGAAGATGGAGTGGTTGTTTGTTAGCATAAAAGATTACATAAGGAGGTTATGATGGTCTGAAGCTGCTAGGGGCTTCTAGGCCCAGCGGCTAAGGGAAAATGTCTACTTGGCCCCAATTCTTGGTAGAGAGACCAAAGGTTTCTTGATGGTGGGGTAGGGGCCCGCCTAGAGCACTAGAGGCTTATATGGATGAGGTGGTGTGGCCTCACCCACCTAAGGCCGAACGGCACGACCTCCATGGGCATTGGCCCAAAGTGAGGCCATAGTTGTCTAGTATGGTTCGGGTTGTTGTAGTGTTGCTCTAGCAACGCAATGATCAACATAAGATTGGACTTCCATGAATGGAAGTTCACATCTAAGAATTGGTTACCGATTAAGGGGTGAATCCCAAAAGCAAAGTAAGAGGGTTGGTTCCCCTCCTATGAATTATAAGGTCCGGGGTAGGAGGAGCTAACCATTAGCATGGCGATATGCGAAGGATTAGCGCTCGTGATCCTTGCTAGAAACGGTCAAGATTGAAATGGTCAAGATTGTTAAAGAAACTACTAAAAATTGCGATAGGTGCGGCTTTGCTGCATGTGTTAGTTGACTTGCCATTGTGAGTACAAACTATATGTTATAATTACTAACGCACTAGTACTTTAGTTTGCATGTTACCTGCACCAATCAACAAGGTATAACCACCAAACTACTCGTATGGGCAGCAAACTATATGCATCAGCTCTGAGCTATACATACCAGTACTCCGGTCTGCATGCTACCTACATCGATCAGCAGGGTATAGCCACCGAGCTATCCATATGGGCATCGAACAAAAAGGTATAAACATTTAGTTATTCGTATGGACACTAATCTGTACTTATGCCACACAAATTTTGTGGTGAGGATGGCTTGCACTTGTAGGTGCCCAAGCCGAACCCGGATGGTAGTTGTATAAAATAAATGCTTTGATTTTTAGAGGGGAGTTGAAATTGCGGTTGTAGTACCTCCGGAGACTGGGCCTTAGTTTTTATTATTGTGGTTTTTAACTTCACTAATCCAATTCACACCTAGTTCTAACCTAGACCTACAACCTAGTGTAAATGCATACACACCAACCTTGGAACCAGGGCAATCGTAACCTATAAATTGAGATGGCTGTGGTATACACCAACGGGGTGTGACTCATACCACCTTTAACTTAATGGACAAAATAGCAATGGTTTGATCGACCATTCAATTTCTTCCTACTTCTTTATTTAATAATGTTTAAATTTCCTATGCGTAGAGACCTGGCTTAAGTCCCACCCTTTATACCACTTCCTTCTTATTTAGTTAATTTTGTTTTTACATCCTACCTTATGACATTTATGTATTGAGCATCACCCCTTACTTAATTGGTGCACCCCTTAGCTTGGAACCTTTTAAGGCCTTGTACAAGTCACTTGAAGGCCAAGTAACAGCTTAAACCCTTTGGACTTCAACGGTCTGAAAGGTGGTGTCACCCTACCGAGTTAAGTTCCCAATTCGGGCTTCTTGCCAACAAGGGTTTACGATATGTTTTTTTTATGATTCATATTATTAAATGTGTTTACACTAGATAGATCACAAAATGCAACTTAATCGAACTAGGGTGACGGAAAATCCATAGGTTTAATCTATTGTATAATCTTCATGGATTGGGGCCATAACTTCCAATTCATAGGGCCAATAACACAACAGTGGATTTGTGGATCATTAACCCTACATTTTCACCAACAACGTTTAGAGTGGTCATTTCAATGATTAATCTGACTCCATCACATATAATTTTTTTTTAATAATAAAAACTACTACCACAAAACATATCAAGGGCCCCCGAAAACAATGAAGTTGGGTATCCCCCCTGGCGGTCAAGTGGTCCTTACAAGATAGGTGAATGGGTTTGGGGATGCGTACCTTGGCTACGCTCCCTCCAATCCTAAACGAAAGGTTAGGATTTGTTAACTTACTTTAATGCTCCTTGTTTGGTTGGGTTTGATGTAGTCCAAGCCGCTACCTCTTTGCCTTCTTCCACTTCTCGGATGTTGACCTTGTTTTTTTCCTTGTAGCTAATTTGGTTGTGGAGCTTAGATTAGTTAATGGTTAAAACATCATTTTAATACACTATAATTTTGGCCTCATCATAATTAGTTCACATAGTATACATCATTAACTTTCTAGGAATCTAAATTTCATTTCAATCGGATAAGAATTGCAAAAATTACAAGGTCTGGAAGCACGATGTCTATTCAACCAATCCTCCAAATTAAAAAATCCATAGTTAATTTGCTATTACTTGGATTGGGACTTGTTATACATCATCAAAAAAACTATCAAAAATATTTATAAGAGAAAAAATATAAGATTAGCAAGGTAGGCCGAGATGGATTCAACAACCTTCTGTAATGTGACAG
Organism: Polytrichum commune; assembly: GCA_950295325.1. Classification (NCBI taxonomy): domain Eukaryota; kingdom Viridiplantae; phylum Streptophyta; class Polytrichopsida; order Polytrichales; family Polytrichaceae; genus Polytrichum; species Polytrichum commune. The sequence continues at coordinate 50,348,481 of OX485806.1, forward strand.
TCAACAAAAAATGCTTAAACTATGTATCCCACATTTAAAAATCTCTATTTAATTCATTATTTAGTCAAATCACACGTTCTAAAAAATATTGGGAAGCTGTCAAAAAGAACTATAAGAAGAAAAATATGAATAGCAAGGTAAGCTGAGATGGATCTAGCAACCTCCCTGTAATAAAATAGTCAACTAGAATGACTCAAACTATATATCCCATCTTTAAAAATTCTAATTTAATTAACTAATTAGTTAAAGTACACCTTCTAAGTAGCCTTGGAAAGTTATTAAAAAAATTTATAAAAAAAAATTGGCAAGATAAGCCGAGATGGATCCAGCAGCCTCCCTATAATGCAACTGTCAACTAGAAGGGCTCAAACTATGTATCCCGTCTTTAAAAATCCATATTTAATTCATTATTAAGTCAAATCACATGTTCTAAAAAAACTTGGAAAACTCCCAAAAATATCTATAAGAAAAGAAAAGAAAATTAGCAACGTAAGCCGAGATGGATCTAGCAACCTCCCTGTAATACAACAGTCAACTAAAAAGGTTCAAACTATGTATCCCACCTTTATAAATTCCCATTTATTTAATTAATTAATCAAATCACATGTTCTAAATAGCCTTGGAAAACTATTAAAAAGATCTATAAGAAGAAAAAAATGAAATGGGCAAAATAAGCCTAGATGAATCCAACAACCTCTTTATAATGTAGTAGCCAACTAGAAGGGCTTAAATTATGTATCCTACTTTTCAAAATTCATATCCAATTCACTACTTAGCCAAATTACATATTGTAAACAACGTTAGAAATCCAAACAAAAGTTCTATTTGAGAATAATATATGTTTTTAGATTGAAATTTTGATAAGGCCAGCAGGTTTGATTCAGCGGCCACTTCCCAAATGAACACCATAGTTTTTATTCCAATTTTGGAAATTTATAACTACTTGTTATCTCAACTTAATTACAAATAGAAAATGGCTATGGGTAGCTGTAGAAAATATTTATAAGAAAAAATTGATAAATTTGTAATTTCAAATGGTAAACTAAACATTCAAGTCACCAGCGGCCAAGGTCTACAATGTCTCAAATTTTAAACGTGTATTCTAACCTACCTCTAAGAAAGAATTTTTTTTTTCGTATGTTAACAAACACACATTCTAATTGGGAGAAAATAGGGAGATGATTTCCTCAAGCCTTACTACTAGGCAATTAAATTGACAAGGGAGTTATTTCCTAACTATATAGAGGCAGGGATTTGTTCAACAATAAAAAAGAAGAGAGAAATTTCAATGTGGGAGGAGGGGGTCTTTAAACCCTTTCAAAAAAATGTTGGACCCCTCCGTTTCCGGTCCCATTCTTTCCACCCCTCCAAATTTGGGCTCGAGGGTTTTCCCGGTTGAGGGAGCCACCCTCTCGCCAAGGTGGCTCTAACGGTAGTCCTTCAAATTTGTTCTAATTTTTTGCCATCAAATTGGCAAGGAGGCAAGTGGACAAGTGACCCTCTTGCTTTTTCTTTTTTTTTTCTCTTAAAAATTCTTCATGTTGATTTTGCCTTTTTATGCCGAACACCTTCATTTGTCTTGTGTGGCCCACACTAACTAATAACTAATTCTTGCTTAGCGAGCCTTTACTAACTTAACCTTTATGCTAATTACTTTTATTAGCTAGCAATCCTTGTACTAAGTTAGTTTCTTTCCTAACTAGCAATTTTTCCTAACTTAGCTAATTTCTACCACTAGTTAGTTTTCCTTTTGACTAACTCTATCTTAACTAGTTTCTTTCCCTTCACAGGAAAAGGTCCGAAATCCTCGGTAATTTACCTTCCTTTTTTTGGGGCTAAATACTAAATGAACTAATTTTTTCAATAATTTCCTATTAATTCTAACTTTTAATGCTAAAATTCTAACTAAAAGTGACCCCGCGGGGTGGTGGACCATTCTAGGGGTTCACAAAGCGCACGACAATATGATCTACAAACTACTTGAGCCAATCTGCAAGGTACAGACATAGGCTATGAGTTATAAATTCCGAGTTGTAAACACTATCTACGATTGCCACCTTCACTCCGATTTGCCTTAGGCATCCATTTGCAAGTGCAATGCAACAGTCACCATATACATGCAATACGTGCATCCAACCTTCTAGTTTTGCAAGGCAGTGTAGCATCAATGCTCTGTTGGTCGCTCTGCAAGCAGTCTGTATCCGAGTGTAGGCTATGGTCTATGCTCCTAAGCGTTGAAGTACTATGATCTGCAAGTTATTTGCACCGATTTGCCTAGCTCAGACACCATGCTGCGAGTTTTAGGCACCTATCTATACACACTAGTTTCGATTGCTTTATGCCCTCGATCTATACTGGGCCCCATTTTGCAAGCATAAGCTGCGCCTTACAGAGACATTCCGATCTATGCCTTCCAAGCTCTTCGATCTGCACTGTAGGCACAGATCTTGCTCAATCAACACTTTGAACGTGCACAACTCGTGCTAAGCGGCAGTGGAATCACCCTCTTCACAAAAGCCCCCTCGTAGTATGACCATCCTTCACCCTCCTCACCACACAACTCTCAAAACGCCTCTGTCTACCCATCCCCCTCAACTTTTATTATATCATAAATTGCGTAGTGGTTGAATGAGGAACATTTCACCTTGATCACAATTGGGATGACATTATGCACATGTAAAGAGATGTCAACCAATTTTGTGACTATCAATCTTAATATGTCATTCAACCTTGGTCAGCCTTTGATGTTAAATGCCTTAATCAAGCAAGAGCCCAATGATTTCATGTGAAATTTTACAGCATTGGTGTTGGACCCCTTTCTTTGTCCCCAACCTCGAACATTCACTTGACCAAAGCATTTCAACATTTGACATCAAAGATTGAGATTCCATAAATAAATTTTGCCTCCCTTAGTTGCATTTACAAGAGGTCAAGTGCTTGGAAGGAGCACTTCCAATATTTCTTTAAAGGGGGTGGAATATAACATAGGGTGGCAGTCATTTTTCAAAAGTAAACATTATAACAAAGTCATAATTAACAAAAGAATGGCCTTCATACCTAATAATTAGGTTAAGATACTTAGCCTACTTGTTAAAAAATGATTTCAGAAAATAATTATATGTAAAAACCATCATCCAATGGGAAGAAAATTGGGTCTAGTTGTAACAATGTGGTTTTAATGTATTGGTTTTTGAAAACTAGAGAATCTTTGAGACAAATATGATGCTTTAGACTTTAAGTGGATAGATGTTAATTCAATTATATTAACTGTGATATTGACATATCAACCATCCTCTACGTTATATGTATTGGATACAAATGATGCTAAGTGTCTACTAGAATTTGTTTCCACTTGAGGTTAAGTTGTCCATGTGTATGCTAGACCTTATTGTTTCATAATTGAACCATTTGTGACACAATTTCTACACTACATTTGATTAGGAAATGTATACCAAAAGTAATTTTCATTGTTATTTTTTGACATTTCACCATTCACATGTTTTTGTGTGTTAATATCTTGAAAATATATTTATTACCTCTAGTCCTACATTTGAATTTTTGAATTTCTTAAGATAAATATATGGTTATGAATATCTAAAATTTACAATTAAGATACCATCCTATCAAAAGGCTTGAATTCCAATATTATATAATTTTAGGGTCCTCAAAACAAATGCCCCCCAAAAATATCCCCCCATAATATGTTGGAAAAATTACTTACATGCAACATTTATTACTGAATGAGCCCCTGAGATCAAATAGCTTCTTACAAGGCGAGACAAATTATGGGGAGGCAATATAATGACCCAAACAATAGTTGACAGTGCACAAAATGAGTGTTGATTCCCATTTCAGGTTTTGTGTTCACAACAAATAGAAAAAAATAAATTGGGTTTTCTCGATTCATGCATAATGTGGTTCTTCAAGAATAAAATCAATCAACCACTTAATATATGTCATTTGTGAAAGCACACTGGAAAGGTGCACATACCGATGTTTATCATCCTGGGTTCAGGATATATCTTCGCTAACTTCAAAGTAGCCCAAAGACCCTACTCATGTAAATCAATATAAGTAGGATAATTCATAGGCCTCAGGGGCCCTTTTACTTAAGTAGCAGGGGGTGGGAGTCCAAAGGGTTTCTTACATAATCAGTTTGGGGTTGTATCTCGCCTATGCAGCATTCTCATAGTGGCTCTGTGGAGGCTGACTATATGACTATAATCACTACACTGATTATGGTATTTGTGTGACATGTGTAATAGTGTCACTTCACCTGTTTTGAGGCGCATGTTAGCTTACACTAATGATCAACACCTTCATTATTAATGTCACCTCATGACACTTGGTATTCAAGTGCGTTTTTACTAATATCTTAGCATGAGTGTATTTAGTAGTATTATGAAGTGTATAACTATGCTTTAAGTAAATCTAGACTTATGCATGAATTCTAGACTAATGAAATTTTATATGTTCACTTCTATTAGCATATCCTTTTATAGAAATAATAACAATTAATTTTATGTGGACTACATCACTTGTTATAGCACATGTTAATTGCATGCACATTGTGTTATTTGTTAAAAAATACACAAATAGAGGAAATATTTGACCATATTGCTTCTCAAAGTATGTTTGACTAGGAATTTCATTACATTCTTCTAGATTCTTCCCCCAATAATTTGTTTTACAATGTGCATAAGTTAAATTGTGGCAAAAACTTTTAGATGCATTATTGATTTTGGACAAGTCTTTTGTCCATATTTACTTGAATCCTACTAGTTTTATGCCAATTTTTTTACAATGGTCTACAAGTTAACTAAGGTGTCCACAATTGACACTTGGCATTAGTATGCTTAAGGATATCTTCCTCTTGCATAGTAAAATGTAAACACATGACACTTGCCATTGTAATGCTCAATAATTTCTTCCCCTTGCATATCAAAATGCAAAACTATCAACTCAGGTATCACAATGAGCTACTCTAAATGTTTGTATGTAAATGTTTATCACTTTAAAAGAATTACTCGTGTTGAAAAAAATTATCACATTGGTAATTAGTGGATGTGACACTTTGAGACCTCTAAGGCATCCAGTTTAGGCCTTCGCAAATAATGTACATGACACTAAATACTATAAATGATGTACTTAATAATGTATCATGTAGATAGGAAGAAATGGCAATTAGTCACTAGGTTGATACAACCTTGCCACTAATTATGGGCAATATTGGTTTTTGAGGCCCACTTTATACTTGGGGCCAAATTGAGGGTTGGTCCAATACTATTGCTCGGTTCCATCAAATCCGGTCCAAGGGCTTTACACTAAGGTTGGGCCCGAACACTCAATCATCTCATGTGGCGTCCTAGTGGCACAATTTTGGTGCCAAACCTTTGGGTTGGCTTGAAAAAATTGGGATAAGCTTTTCCTAGGCCTAAACTCTCAATATGATCCATATTGGACACATAGGTTGGATAATGAACATCTCTATTGTCAATCAATGAAAGACTAATTTTTTAAATTACATTGTCCCCTAAAATTGGATTTTATCATTTAACATGTGACAAGATTGAATCTAAAAAAAATTGATAAAGTTAGATTAGATTGAATGCTTAATGCACATGAATCGGGCCAATGCTCAGGCTAGCCCCAAGCCGTGTTTAAAGTGGGCCTGAGACCAAAAAATCAGTGTGTAATGGTGTCTCTCAATTGGCTTCGCCTGCAAGCCTCGCCTATTGGGGGCCCAATATACACCGATACCTGTCCTTGTAAAAACCAATACCTAATACATATAGATAACAGTGGGATCAATATATATTATACCACATCATGCACTGATATCGGCGCAATCCATGTGCGAGGGTGCACCTGCACACCGGAGTGAACAAGTGTGCATAGAAAATGGGGAAACGATCCTCCACCTCTTGACCTTGATAGGAAGTAGGGCACGGAATGCGGCAGTAGGTAACCCCATTACCGCATAAGATTTATCCTAGGCAACCCCCTCGATCACCAAGTTAGAAGTGGGCACGAGGAGAGGCCTAGTGGGAGACTAGGCTAGTGCAGCGAAGGGTGTGCCTTGTTGTAAAGGCGAGGGAAAATTTGCTGGGAATCGGGGAGGAGACAGAAGGAAGAATAGGTGAGTGAGAGGCAAGCTCATGCACTCTGCCAGAGCGCCACCGGAAGGAAGAAGGAAAAAGCGAGACCGAGGGTGACTTGAGGCAGGCGATAAACAAGCGAGCTGCGATATGTACAACTCTATCATGGACGGCAAATGTCTTTCTCCATAGACGGTGACCCTGACGGTCAGATCAAGGCACCGGGGAATAGAGAGGGGTAAGGAAGGGGACTAAGTGGGAGTGTGAAGCGCCAAGTCAGTGGCAGCAACCGTATGAGGGAGACTAAAGATAGAGAGCGAGGGAGGTAAACCGACAGCAACGTTTGGCTGTCATGTGGAGAGCGCGGGGGTCGTGATCATGTGTGGAGGGCAGGGGCGAGGAGATCAGGGGTCGTCGAATGTGAAGGAGAAAGCGGGAGGATTATGCCGTTCATAAACTGACGTGACAGGTGGAAAGCAGGGCGAGAACGAAACAGTGACTCGAGATGCAGTGCGCTTTACGGCCACTAGTGCTGTAGGGAAGGGGCTTTGTAGAGGGAGAAGAATTTTCTCGACTCTCTCTCCCCTGCAGGTAAATATGTTAAGTAAGGTTTTCATTTGTCGCCTGCAGGTGCCCTGCTGCATCAGCTGTGGGCGAATCGTTAATCTGCTCCTGGAACCCACCTTCATGACAGGCTCTGTGTCGACCTGCAGCCCGAGAAACACACGCAAGCAAGCGTGAGCGTTAAAGTCATTAGGTACAGCTAGAGGTTTGATGTTAATTTGGTACATAACGGGATTTGGAATAATCTCTCCACACAACATGCTCGTTTCCGGACCATATCCTGGATCTAATAGCGCCTCGACACTTTTAGAGTGCAACAAACCTTGACGATTATATTCGAGCAACTGTGTATGCGCATCACTAAATTTATCATTAAGCCGTGAAGAACGGATCAATGTGGTAATTTTGAAGGATGCAGTCTTTGAAACTGATTAAGCGTTTGCAGCAGCCAGGTAAAGTAGTAAATCACAGGTGATCAAAGCTAAAGAGGTGTCTCCCAGTAAAGGAAACATACGTTTTCAATTTCACTACTAGCAGCACGTAGGACTGCGGGTGCAGCCCCTGATAAAGTTGAATACACAGAAACACAAAGAGTATTGTATGTCGTGCCCCCACAATATGGATCTGGATGACTACGTTCTAATTTGGGGTTCGGTTCAAGGAACCTTTGGCATGCAAACCTCTGGCATGGAATCTGTCGCATTAAATAGGACATAAACCGTTCGTTGTAATTGCCGTAATTATGAACACCACCTATCGAACAGGCGCCTATGTGTGGCTCCAGGTTGTGGGATCGAGTTTGATTCCTATGGCTAATGACGTTGTGGCAGTTCCCTGATCAAGTCCCTTCCAAGGCGGGATTTTTTGCTTAAGCTTAATGACCGCAGTGCCACTTGCTATATTCTATCAAGGCCGAGCTCCACTCTGTTTTTCTGATGGTAAAAACACTGCCTTTAGACTGCACGTACTCGACGTTCGGTTGATATCTCTTCTCATGAACACAGAATCCGCGTTTCCTGCTGTAGGTACAAAAAGTGCAACTAGGTGCGGAAGTTTTGAGATGGATCCATCGGAGTCCCTGCAAGCCTATGGGGGAAGCTCAAATCAATCTCTTCGGGTTGATTCCTATAACAATCAGTTGATAGGATCCGATTCTTACAACTTTCTGACAGGCACAGAGGTGCTTGAAGGTCCTCTGAAGGAGTCACACCACTCACGAGGTCCTCCAAATGCTGAAGGTAGGACAGCGCAAAACTCGGGGGGGCCTTTGCTTGGAGGTCTTTACTCCAGCGAAAATTCTCCGTCTGCAGATTTCTCAAATCGGTCTTCACAAACGCCGAAGTCCAACAGCTGGGAATCAGTCAGTGAAGCTGGACTGTACAGTAATTCCTTGCAGAATCTTCTTATCAGCGGAGCGAATGTGCTATCTACTCAATCTGGCACAGGGACCGCCCAGCTCTTGATAGGAGGCCTTCAGGGAGGATCCTATGATGGAGGTCACAGTGATCCAACTGGTGTCTACTATCCTCCTCCAAACAGTCAGCAAGGAGCAATGCAGCTCTATTATGTGAATGCAGGAGACTATTGTCATGAATTTAACAATGGTGGCCGTCCTGGTGTGACGAGTGCTCTACTTTATTCTCAGCAAGATGGAGGACCTTCAGATCAGCAAGCGTCCTGTACACAGAGTGAGCAGCAATATAATTTTCCATTTCTACCTTCTGCTCTTCCGCATGATGACTTACATCAACAAGCATTGGAAGCCATAAATCCAATGGGAGGAAATCCCCTATCTCTTCAAGGACTTTCAGCTGCAAGCCGTAATGGAAGTCACAATTACAGCAACTGGCGGAATGGAGGAAACGAGCACTCTTTCATTCCAATGAATGACGATTTACATAATTCTCAGTCTCAATATGATACCGACTTGCCTCACTATGGAGTAGGACGTGCATGTCATGACCTGTCACATATGCATCAAACAGATCATCTCCAAGGGGATGTCGGACATGGTCTGCATGTCGACCACTCTCATGGAACCTGTTTTAGTGGTCAAGGGCTGTCCCTCTCTCTATCTTCTCATCAACCGCAGTCGGCAGGGCTTCATTACCAACCAGGAGGGGGGCACCTTTCTGAAGCTGATCACATCAATGCTGTTGCACAGGCAGCTGCGCAGATGGCGAAAACGAAGGAGTTGGCAAGCAGGTACCTTGCAGGAGGCAATGCCGACTTAAGCCGCTTTCGAACTCCATCCAGAGACGACATTTTAGGATCAAGATTTCATTTAGATCCAGTGGACATGGGAGGAGGAAAGAATTTTGAAGCTAATATGAGTGGCCCGTCAGGACTCGCGGGGTCCAGTGACCATTTCTCAGCCTCGAGGTTCCTGGGAATTGCTCAGGATATTCTGAACGAGGTCTGCAGGGTGTCCGCATCAAAGAAACCCCTGAAGCCTGCCAGATCTTCCGAACAGCACTGGACTATGGCTGCGGGTAGCTCTGCAAGCATCGATGGGAATCTAACTTCTCATGGGAAGGAAGACCGCGTTGCAATACACACAGAAGTTGATTCTATGCGAGATCCAATATCTTTTGCCAACCCGTCACCTCTTGTAACTGTTTCTCATATTCTTCCACACGAGACGGAATTGGTAACAAATCTTGCAGATTTAGCGAGGACAGACAACAGGGATGATCTAGAACTCAAGAAAGGAAAACTTAGCCTGATGCTTGATGAGGTAATTTGAGTCTTACCTAGAAAATCCTGAGTCAATCTGCTCTTGACAATCTTCTTGTGAGATAATTTTTGTCGTGGTTGGTGTTGAGGACATCTGTTCACCACCTGATTTTCCTGGCAGGTGGAAGCTCGCTATAGGCGATACTGTGACCACCTCCAGTTGGTCATTATAGGTTTCAATAACCAAGCAGGACCAAATGCAGCAACTCCATACACAATTTTGGCTCTTCAAGCAATGTCTCGGCATTTCAGGTATTCTTCATTTGAATTGTGTTAGGATCACTGACGTAACACAAGGGCCCCGAAGTTCATCACCTCTGTCCCAATATCTAGGATTCTGATAGATGTCCCATTTTCACCAGCGGTTCCATTAACTAGTAATGGTCCCGGATTGGTTCTGGCAATAGGCCCTCATTGATTCGAGTAGTATCAAATGACATACGTTTTGCATTTGGTACGTTAGATAGAAATGTAGTTAGCGGTCACAGGTGTATATTGAATCTATGTAAAGTTCTATTAGTCGCACTTTGAAGACTATTTGTAGATCAGGTATATTGTATGCTGTTAAAATTTGGGAGATGGTCATCTTTCACAGTTGTATCATTACAGGTTCAAGCAGAGACTTGACCTCATCCTCGCAAGGGCGGTATCTGTAAGTCTTCTAGAAAGATTGGATATTATACTATTTCTTAATTCCTTTTTCAGGGAGACAGGTTTTTTGGAAACACTGCCAAAAAATACGGGGCACTATTCTCTTAGAGCTCAGAAACTGGCATAAAATACTGGACGCTTTTCTCTTAGTACTCCATGTTAGACCATCTAAACATGCTTGACACTCTTAATATTTAAGTGTATGAGAAAATTGAGCTGAATGCAACAATTACTGTGAGTTTTGGAATGAGGTCATGACTAGCATTCCAATAAAATTTCTATTACTGCTACTTCGTTACCAAAGAGCCACATAAGGAATCGAAACTGCATCTATACCCAAATAGATGCATCGACACCGTATAGATGCGGTTTCACTTGCTTTAGTGGCTCTTTGGTAGCGAAGTAGCAGTGATGGCAAATTTTATTGGAATGCTAGTCATGACCAAACATGTTTGTTTAGGTTGAACACAATCTCCCCACTGAAGTGCGAGAATACAATTGTTAGCCACCCACCAGCGGCATTCATGCATGGTATCCTTCTATTTTATTGCAGGTGTTTAAGAGATGCAATTGGAAAACAGCTAAAGACAGTCAAAAGAGCACTAGGAGAGGATGACAGGACAGGTCCAGGTGAAACTTCCAGACTTCGCTATGTGGATCAGCAGATACGACAGCAGCGTGCCCTACAACAACTTGGAATGCTTCAACAGCATGCATGGAGACCACAACGAGGCCTTCCAGAACGTGCTGTATCTGTTTTACGAGCTTGGCTGTTTGAACATTTTCTTCATCCGTAAGAACTTGCATATCTCTTTCCTATTCATGACTAGATCGTATTATATCAAGATGCGGCCATGTCATCAAAGTTAGGAGGCCGAAGAGGACGGGTATCCTCTCTCCTCTATTTTCACGGCAGGACTTCTTCCACCAATAATGTTCTAGTGTTTGAAGTCTCTCTGACCTCGCCCTTAATGTTCCATCAGTAGCAGTGCGCCCAGCAGTGCACACTACATACTCGTTGTAGAGCTTCATTAAGTTGTAGATAAAGTTGGTGTCATATAAGACAGGGACTATAAGGGATCGTAGTATTTACTATGTATAAGACCTGGAAAATTGTGCTATACTGTACTATTATGTGGAAAGATAGTTGATAATAAACACGTTTCCTTCACAATGTTAAATTTAACTGCCAACTGTAGGTTAATTCACATGTCATACCTTACATGGCAGGTATCCCAAGGATGTGGACAAAATGTCCCTAGCCAAGCAGACTGGACTGACAAGGAGCCAGGTAATAACTGTTGACACCTCAAATAAGTCATTGTCTCTTATGCAATCCATGTATGCAAAGTTAGAAGCTCTGAACATTCAATAACTTTATCAGATTTTCCAATCTTAAGGCAGGTTGGATGCTTCCGAGTGATTTTTTGATGTCCGTTTCACTTGGTTTACTGGATCAATTGAGGTGAATGGAAGCTACGCCCAGCCTGGGCCTCATATTGAAAAGCATGCTGATGACACATTCATGACAAGCTCATATTTGCAATTCTAAGGAACCTTAATGAGATAGTTAAGATTTCGACCAAGAGTTTGACAGTTTGTATAATATCCATCATAAATGTGGCATATGCGATCAATCAAGGCACCATCTAAGAGTTGTAAATATGGTATATATTTCAAGCTTGCACCTTGAAAGCTACTGTGAAAATTGTAACTGGGTGAGAAAATGTGTGTACACTGCCAATGAGAGTGAAGGAAACTTGAATGCTCACAACTTTCTCCTCCAGTGAGAACATTTAGGATTCAATGGGACAGTCAATTTGCTGAGAGTTAAGGGACCTTCAGTGTTACTAAAAGAATAGATATAACCTCCCTGATGGTCACTATTGAGAGGGTGTAAACATGATGTGCCATGGGAGGATTGGATTGAGCACCAGATGGCACCAAAGGATGATAGCAGCGAAAGTTCCTCCACAATTGCTGTGGATCACGCTAAGTCGGTGTAGACACTGCAAGCATTTGTATTTAAGTTATCATGTTGCCAATAGATGCTCCTGAGAAGTATGTCTATAATGTCTTGAAAATGCTGGATTATATGGATTTTATTTATTTTTACACTGAAAAACGTTTCTGTGTATTCAGGTCTCTAATTGGTTCATCAATGCACGGGTACGGCTCTGGAAGCCTATGGTTGAGGAGATGTACCTAGAGGAACAAAGGGAAGCTGAAGAGGCTGCAATGTCAGAGCGAAGGGCAAGAGAGCAAATTTGCATGGACAACAATAGTTTCGAGGCCCAGTATGAAGGATGCAGGGATCATTCAGGTTTATTAAACGACGTGACCAGAAACGGCCAGTCATCAGCCTGCATGCCAAAGGAGTTTTCAGCCACTGATCAAGACAGAGAGCCTGATTCCCAGGGAGGGCAAGGTCCAGCTGGAATGTGTCCCGAAAACACAGTCGAAATGCATCCCCGGCTACTTGTAGTGGAGCATCATTTGAATGGAGGAATGGCAGCCAACTACAATAAAGAAGGCAGAGAACCCAAAAAACCTCGGAATGACACATACGACCCAAATTCAGCGCCCACGACTAGTGCTGGGGTATCGCTCACACTTGGCCTGCAAAATTGCGAAGCAAATCTAAGGTCTGCAATGGGATCCTCTTCAATGTTGTCGAAGTACCGAATGGAATTGGACAACCAATCAAACGTCCAACTCAACACTAGGGCAGATCAATTTAATGACAGATTGGCTGGCCAGGTAACTGAGATTCACAGGTTCTAGCTTGATGTTTGTTTGCATGATTGGAGTTGCATAGAATTCTCTGGTTGAGTTAAGTAAGCAGCTAGCTGAATGATGTATTTTCCTGCAGGTACCTGCAAGTAGTAGAAGATTGCACAGCTGCAATGATATCTAGGTCGTTGTATTCTGACATTTGCTAGTTCAGGTAGCTGCAACTCCTTTTATACATCACCAGACATCAGGTCCAGTTTTAAAGCCTTATCAACTCAAACTTTGTGACTCCACGTCCATGGCCTATGTCTAGAACTATGGACGCCCTTTGGATACCAGCGGGATGCAGATATGAAGTCTCTGTATTGAAGATATTGGAGTATTTCCGAAATCTTCATGTCGGTCCATGGACTCCACCCACTAATGGGTTATTTGTACTGTAATGTCAAGTTTCGAGACATTACCATGACTGAGGTTCGGTACCTGTGCTTACCAAATAAATGTCTTGGTGGTGTAATTCTGGTCTCTCGGAGAGTTGAATGTAAGAACATGGTTTCGAGTCATTTAAGGTCTACACTCCTGTGATGCGTGCTCCGGCGGTTCAGGAAGGCCTATGAACACAAAAAGATGACCTGCGCACCACCATATTCTTGGGCGTCATCTTTCACCTGCAGGTAAAAGTGATCGCTACTGTTAGAAATAAGCAGGTGGTGAATTTAAACAAAATGTAGCCTTGAAACCCCGTGAAGACTAAAGCCAGCAAAATGTTAGAGTCAAGAGTTACTTCATAGAGCTGTACAACTCGGTCGCCGTTTACTCGTTTGACATAGTAAAGTGCTATCCGAACATGCGAGATAGTTACCTATCACACGGCTCACAAACCTGATTTTTTACCACGTCTCCATAGGGCACCTGGTCGTTTATTCCATTGGCAAAGCCTTGGGCTTAATTCTATCCAGACATGAAAATTAGATTTCTCATGTCAATCAGGTAAAGTCCATAAATAAAATTCATTTCTGTACAGTGATTTAGATTCCTTCTTGCTTTGCCCTTAGACGAATAAGATTAAGTATCACTATATTCGTTAATTGGAGACATTTTCATGATTTGGAGACTAATCAAGAACTTCAAGTCTCATATCGTGTTTAGTGCATGTTTTGATTATGATATAGATACTTATTATATTTAGAAATATATATACTCCTCATGCATGAATATGTAGAAAGTTCGTTACCAATGTTCCCCACGTTCACAATATTGCATCCCAAACTATGAGTAAAGTTGATTTTGAGACTTTCCAAAGTCTCCAATTAACGAATATAGTGATTGCTTTATTGTTGTCAGCTGTCTTTCAAGTAGGCGGATACTATGAGTCCTCCGTCCCCGATATCCAGACAGATCATGGCTATCTAGTTCACCGGTACTAACAAGTTACTCTTATGCTTACATGAAAACGCATAAGATTTCCAACTAGTAGTGCTAGTTCGAACCAAAAAAGCAGCCGTGCTTCCAGTGATTTTTTTTCATATTGAAGTTGGAACCTCCTCTGCTCTGCCACAGGCATTTGCGGATCCCTCTTACCATCTCCGCATACACGTGAACACGAGCACACCGTTGATGCACCGTGCTTGTGAGCTCAGATGCTTGAAACCCGGCATCAATAGCATTCGTACACATCAGCGGCTATCCTTCTGTCCAGCGGAATCGTCATTCGAGGATTTTGTGCGGAACAATCGTACATAGGCTATATGATTTTATTGAATGCTGCTCAAATTGTTACATTCTTCAGACTGCAACATGCGTGCCTTTATAAGAATACATAAGTCTGACATGCACTTAAACTACATCGATCCTATTCAAGAATCTTCCTCAGGGATATACAACACCCTCGCTATGCTCCTGCGCCTCTCTAGTTTCACCGAAGTAGCATGAGGTCCATGTTCGACCCGTCACGTGTAGGCCCACTGGTCGCTGGTAGTGGCAGAATTCCCTCCACTTCATGACGGGGGGGTCATTCTGTCCTCCAGCCTATTTTTGATTCTTTGTTTTTCACGGCGCATTTTCTCTACCTGTATAGCATACTCTTCCCACTTCGCAACCTCGGTCTCATCATGGCTGAACTCCATGCCAAAATCCGCATACACGGTCCACAAAAATGCAAACTTCAGACCAGTTCTAAGAGATAATCCATAATGCACCAATGTGCAGATAATAACAATAGGAGCAAGTCTAGTTCCACGAACGCCGGCTAGGACTCCAGAGGAGGAAGATTCTTGGTTACACCGAACCTCACATTGCCAGTTCAACATATGTGAATTTCACCTCAAGAAACACGTGGGTACAATTATGTTCCGGCCATTAATAGAATGATCTCCTTCTAACCACAGTAATTACGAAGCTAAAGTGACGAATGTATTGCAGGGCCGCAATTTATAAATGTCACTCCTGTATGGTTTAGATGCTGCTAACTGATGACGTTAGTTGTCGGTGAGGTTTGATACTTTTCCACCGTAGACCCTCATGCTCCCCAGCCTGTTGGTCCACCTGGCATATGGATGAAAAGCTCGTCCATGCACCTCTGGACCCCGGTTTCCTAGGCGTCAACTTGTGCTACACTTCTGCATTGGTGACTAGAAATTCCCTAGCAGCGAAGTAAAAGGTGAGATTATTCTCACTTTTCACCGCATAACAGGTAAACTCAATCGGGAATAAGCAGCTCTTGGGGACGTCATCATGTTCACAGGATGTGAGGATGTCTAGACGGTGATAGTGCGATGTGCAACGATTCTACCTTTTTCCTTTGTTCACCAGTATATATACACATGTGCCTCCTTCATTGGTTCTTTGAGAGATCAATAAACAATATCCGATCTTCTACATATTCATGGTATTCCAGGGCAATATTAAGAGCAATCGAAGCCGTCTATATCACGCCATGTATGTATGCAAAGTCGTCGACCCTGGATGCATAATGCATCTCTTTATGGATTTTTCCCTTTCCTGTAAGAGGCATTATTCTTCTGTAAACTGAGGTTGCCATCCGGCAGACCACTCCCAAAGATACCAACCGGAATGAAGTTTGGAATTAGACTTAACGCCGATTCCTAGTGGACTGAAAGAGGTACCCATCAATTTGGGACACGATCTTCCTACTAACACTCGTCCCCTGAGTACCCATGCACAAATACTGCAAGTCCCAAGAAGACTAGCACTTTGAAATGGAAACCCTGCAATTACAGTAGCTACTTCAACCATGATTGCACTACATGGCGCCATATGGCTACAGGTCTACACAGGTACATCGATCTCGGCATGGGAACTAGTAATGTTTCCTCTTTCTGAAGTTGTTGCCATCGCCACAGACCCCGAGCTGGAACCTTCTCCATTGTTAGCCTTCGTATTTTTTACAATTTTTTGACAATTGGTCTCCTCCACACTGCAGTCTCGATTGTATGTTTTCCACTGCAGCCACACACTGCATGCATTAATGTTTACCATACCTTCAACCCACTACCACAACCAAAATTCATTTACCGTTCTCATACTAGAAGCCATGCATTGCACACAACCATCACCAAGCAAGTCAGCCTGAAACTTTTAAAGGCAGCTTCAATTTAGAGTAGAAGTCGTGAATTCCTACGTTTATCGCTGCATACCTTCGTTATCCTTTCCTTGGATGTACTGATGTCCCCCAGTCACCTAGTTCTGTAAATGGCCTCCTTTTGCTGGAATAAACATGCTTGAGGCCAAAGTGTGAGATTGTGTTGGCTTTTGCACACAGTTCCACATGCACTGATCCCTAAACAACACGTGTACTAAGATGAGGTACATATTTGACCAAACATGAAAATAAGTCATGCAAACACGATGCACTAGAAACCACAATCGGAACCACACAGTTCTAGTGACTCACAAACTTCCTTATGAATGCTGGATACCCTCTCTCTCAAGCCGATAGTGTTGTGTGCGGAATGACGCAGCGTGCTTTTTCTTTGCAGATTTCGAAATAGCGATAAATTCCTCAGCAGTTCCACAAAAACTGTCCCAGCATACAAAAGGTCAGCTTTCTTCCACTCCGTCCTCATCTCCTCCAAGCTCTTTGACGGGCACCTCGTAAAGCTCTTGCTATCTGCACGTTCTTAATAGTCACTTATAATGGCAGCATTCCCCTCCGAGCTACTCATATAATCATTGAAGCAATACACTAATATTTCTTACACAATCACATATCACAAAATTTTATTTCCACAACGACTGTTTCACAGTTTCCATAGCTACGTCTGCTCATCTGACTTCCGACCATGCATGCGGGAAACTTGCCCTAAATTTCTTCCAGAACTCCATTCCCCTCCGAGCTACTCATATAATCATTGAAGCAATACACTAATATTTCTTAAACAACCACATATCACAAAATTTTATTTCCACGACTGTTTCACAGTTTCCATAGCTACGTCTGCTCATCTGACTTCCGACCATGCATACGGGAACCTTACCCTAAATTTCTTCGAGAACTCCATTTTGAGATGTGGTGATTGTTGCTTCCAGGATAGCTGGCATGGAAACGACGTGATTCCAACATCCAACATCCAGCGAGTCATCTCCTTCCACACATCCCCCTCCACATCACCGTCACCATTCAACAGAATAGGGCCAACATCTGATGATCTGTGGCCAGGGCGTGCCGCTGCCTCCTGAATATCCCTACCGTCTTCATCGTTGCATTGTCTTTCATGTACATTCTGCTCAACACTAATTCCAGCCAAGGTTGTCTACACTGGATGGAGGCCTACTATCATCGATCGCCTGCTTGAAGTGTTCCCCTTGCTACATTTCCTGCTGGTACAGTAACTCTGTCTGCAGCACATCTTACTTTCACTTCCATGCAATGGCTTCCTAACGCCATTTTCTTTATTCATTATAGATGATATAGTGGGTGCCAATCTGATGCCAACTTGCTTTCTTGAGGTATTAACCTTTGCTGCAGACGGCACCACATTATTGTCAGCAACTTTCGTATCGGCCACTAGGCCTAGATTCAATGCCAACGATCTTATCTGCAGCGGTCTCTACGGGGCTGCCGCCTCATCTACGTTGTCCTTTGTACTACCATCCGTCGCAATCACCATGCGTTTTGTGATGTCCTAGAGAACAATTTGTTGCGTCTGTGCACCAACCCCAAGCAAGGAGTCCAAAAGTTGAGCGGTCAGTGTTTTGGGATTCATCCAAGTTGTCGCTGTAAACAAACTGAGCTTCATCATACGATGAGCACCACTATATTAAGATAAAAAGAGAGAACAACTGAGTGGTTTATATTTAGTCTGCTACAGTGACCACCACGAGAATATTCCGGCACTAACTTAGGCACTAACTTAGCAGTAACGCTGGCAAAGTGTAGGTGTATTTACTTCTAACTACTTTTGATCCATCTACCTTGTTGGTAAGTATTGCTTGGACTTATCAACACCCTCCCTAAGGGTTGCTTTACACTAAGGTGGAGAAGTTCTCCGGTCAAGAATTCTAGGGGAATTCTAAAATTTGATTGGCTGAGAGTGACACTCTTGTCCAGTGGTGGTTTACACTACAGCCAAGAGTCCTTTGGTGGAGAACTTTGTACATGGATGAAAAAATGACATGGTTGGCAATGTGGTGACACTTTTTCCAAGGGGAGTTTTCCGGAGGTCAAGTTTCTTGGGCAACCTCAAAGCCTTGGACAAGAAACTTGGCCTCCGGAGAACTCCAACTTCAATAAAATATTTCTTCCTTAGAGAAATCTCTCAGGGGTGCACTTCATTGTCAATTTGAACACCACGTGCGATAAAGCAAATCTACATTCTACATATAGCATCACCAAAATGGGTCAAAAAATTTATCAAAATTTTTTCATGAGTAGAAATACACGGTATCTATTACATAGCAAAAATTGGTAACCAAATTTGATGATTTTTTTTTAAAATAAAAATAAAACATACCGTTTCTAACTAGATTGACGCAAAATTGAATTGAAATAAAAAATGAAAAAATTAAGATGCCTAAAAATCTCAAAAATATACATAAAAGATATTATCAATGGTTATGCATATGTAGAAAAAATATCATAAATTTTAAAATTATATATGGCATATAACATAGGGTAGCAAATTTTTATCGCACGTGGTTATGAAACGTAAGGGGGTGTGATGGTCCGAGAGAAATCTTTGCATTATTTTTCTCCCTCTTTAGTATGACATTTTTGGGAAATACAAAAAAATCATATTATTGAGTTGTCCAAAAGCTTCGCCAATAAGGTCTTGGTGTCGAGCGGGGTTTTGATGGGTTTGCAATCACCCATGCCGAATCGCTCCAAAATGGTTTCGATGTAGCTTTGTTAATACATGGTAATGATGTGGGCCCTCTTATCCCTCTCAAAATGAACTCCGAGGAAAAAATACACCTCGCCGAGGTCACTCATCTCAAATTCGTGCTCGAGGCTACATTTCAATTCATTGATCATGTCCACATCGCTCGCTAAAATGATGAGGTCATCTACATATATGATTATAATTATAATGTAGTCGCAAGTTTATAAAACATACAACGAGTGGTCCGCATGGCTCCTCGTAAAGCTTCTATTCACAAAGAATATGTGAATGCACTCGTACCATGCTCGTCCAGATTGCTTAATCCATAGAGCAATTTCTTTAACTTGCATACGAGATGCTCTCGGCCCTTTCGCACAAATCCTTCCGGTTGCTCCACATAAATTACCACGTCTAGTTCGCCTTTCAAGAATGTGGTCTAAATGTCCATTTGATGCATCTCCAACCCCATGGCAGTCAAGATCGCGAGGATGACTCTAATGATGTTGAAAATGGCCACGGGTGTATGGTGCTTTTGGGCACCCCCTCCGAGGGAGCCTAAAAGTACCTCATAAGCCCTTCGGTGAGTGTGGCTTACTTTGGCATGTACCCAAGCCAAACCCGGATGTTATGATATTTTATGAATGCTTCGGTTTCTAGAGGGATTTGATAATCGCATCGTATCCTTTCGATAGGTTATACCTAGATGTTAAGTACCTCAGGTGATTATCTAAGCTAATTCCCAATCTATTATAGTCTACGCATAGACGCAGGAGCCTTAAGATCAAGGCAATCTAACCCTAATGAACAAAATATCCTAACTTACACCTTCTGTATGTGACTTTTAGTTATTTTTTGCTCAAGTTGACGGAATAACGAGTGGACTTGCCTAATTAATTGGGCCACATCTAATTTTTCAATTCTTATGAGTTACATTTTCTAAACGGGGGAACCAGAATTAAGTCTCACCAGGGTTGTCTATCGCAACGTCATGACGGTGTCGTGCCGTCATGTCGTGTCGTGTCGTGATGGACCCCTCCGTCACGACACAATAGGGTCCACGTAGGATCAACATAGGGGGAACGGACTAGGGTGGGTAAAATACTTACCTTCTTGCCAAGGTGGCGTCCTATGTGGCAGAAAACGCCGACGTGGTCGTGGATATGCCTAGCGCCAGGTAAATCATTTTGCCATTTTGTTTACCATTTTGTTAAAATCAAAGTAGTAAAAAACGACTAAGGAGGGTGTGGGGCGGACGGGGGACGAGGGTGGGGCGGACGGGGGTGGGGGGGGAACGGAGCGGACGGGGTCGGGAACGGGGGCGGACGGAGGGGGGGGAAATTTTTTTTTTTAAATGGGGCGGACGGGGAAGGGAAAGAAAAAAAAAAAAAAAAAAAAAAAAAACTGGGGCGGATGGGAGAGCGGACGGAGGGGCGGACGGGGGGGAACGGGAGTGGACAGAGGGGGGGGAAATTTTAAAAAAAAATTGGGGCGGACGGGGAAGGGAAAAAAAAAAAAAAAAAAACTGGGGCGGACGGGGGAGCGGACGGAGGGGCGGATGGGGGGGAACGGGGCGCGGACGGGGGGGAACGGGGCGTACGGGGTTGGGAACGGAGCGGACGGGGTCGGGAACAGGGGCGGACGGGGGGGCGGACGGGCTCTAGTAAATTTTTCCCCACTTTACCTTTATTTTGCTGACATGTCATCACACGTGGACATTGTAAATCCTACGTGTCCGAATTGGGTTAATGTAATTTACACAAAAAAATCGGTAAAATTCAAGTCCGTCAGGATAAAGACAGCATCCGGCATAATGTCGTGACGGATACGTGTCGTGACGGCACGACATTATGCCGGGATTATCCTCCGTCACGACACAATAGACAACCCTGAGTCTCACCTTCTCAACCTTTCTTCTTAGTTTATAGTTGTTTGAACAAAACCTATATTACTAAATTTGTAAATTATGGCATCACCATCTACCTATTTGGTGCACACACTAACCCAAATCCTTCAAAATCCTATGTGGATCCCTTAAAGGTTGATTGACACTTACACCCTCCTATCTTTGATGCCGGGGGGGGGGGGGAGGGGAGGTTGGGTATCAACCTTCTGAGTTAAATTCCTAGTTGGTTTATTGGCCATAGGGGTAGTACAAATTTTACTGGTTGCTAGTTAGTTTAACATAGTTTAATAAAAAAAAAATCAACTTAATGGAACCGGAAAATAGGACAATCTGTGTATTTAACTTGTTGCATAATCTTCAAGGGTTGGGACCACCACCTCCAACCCTTGGGGCCAACAACATGATGGTGGTTTTGTAGGTCATTACTCCTACCATATCACCTACAACATGTAGAGTGATCATACCGTAGATCAACCCGACTTCATCACACATGAACGAGCTATGAACGAAAATCCACTACTACAACACTTAATCAAAAGCCTCCACACACATGGAAATTGGAACCCCCCCTCGACGGTTAGATGGGTGTTAATCCCTAGCTTTACATAGATAGTGGGGTTAGATGAAGATTTTATCTTTGTTACGTTCCTTCCATTCCTAAATTGAAGAGTGTAGGGTTAAAGAATTCACCGGTTGACTCTCGTTTTGATTTGGCGATGGTTCGTGCGGAACCCTTACTCTGAATCACAACTGTCGATCCCCACTTCAACTATCAACCGCCTACGACACCAACTCATTTCTTTCAACCTTGGATGAATAATTTTTTTTATTGGATGGATGGAAAGTCCATACACCCCTCGAATATTGAACGTTGAATTAATTGTAAGAACAACTTGGTCGATAGGTAAGATATGTATTTTCTGCTTAGATCTTCATTCATTCATTCATTCATTCAACACTTACTCATCTACTTATTTATTCATTTGTTGAGCAATAGAAAACTCATAAAAAGACATATAGAGAGAAATCCAACTTAAATATTAAAGGATTTTGGAAAGCCAGCCTTGGCGACTTCAAGGCAGTAGATACTCCTTCACTTGAATATCCACAACTTTTGATTACAAGCTTTAAATGGAACAAATTTTGGTTTTCCAAAAAGTTAAGCACAAGGCCTATAACTCATCAAAATATCAAAGCAACTGCACATAACTTCTTTAAGATATGAACTTACAAAATATCGCAACCCTTACTAGTTATTCTACACTTAACTTGACCACCTCCCAACTCTAGCAAGTGCCATGAGCGCTAACATGCACATCCCACGCATATGCATGGTTAGCTCATAATACCGCGGACCTTCAACCTCATGACTTAGTCACCAAACCCTCCTACACATGAATTCGGGGCTCTCCCTTACTAGATAGCCAATGGCTAAGGTGGACTTCCATCCATGAAAGTCCGCTCTTGAGATGATCATTGTGTTGTTTAAACAACACTACAACTACCCAGAGCAAATTGCCAAGTATGCTCCAAGGGGGTTGGTCGGCTAAGCTGCCTCATCCATATAAGCCTCTAGGACTTTGGACAGGGCTCCTACCCCACTGTCAAATATCCTTTTGTTTCTCTACAAGGGTTGGGGCCAAATAGACATTTTCCCTTCGATGCCAGGGTTAAACCCCCCCCCCCCATAAGCTTCAGACCACCATAACTTCTACATATGATGTATGATGCTACTAAGCGACCACTCTATCATCATTTTTTTTTGCGTGCATACCAATGGACCCCTCACTTGCCTCATTCAGGCAAGAGTTAAGGAAGTTATGATTGTTCAAACCTACGCAGTCTTGGGTGCCACTCCCATGTCACTTTTGTCCTAGGGTGTTGTCATGGGACATCACCCCATTTAGATTACCATATCTCCTAGCTCACACCTCCGATTGAGGTGTTCTTTAACATTCTAAAAATTAGGCCGCCATAAGCTACTCATAAGTCATGGCCTTACCCTCATGACCCCTAGTATCCATGGGTGGGAGGTGTTCTTAACACTCGCGGCCCTCACCCACACTAGGATCACTTGGGCCCCCTCACCAATGGCGTCATAAGTCCCGAGTGTCACTCTGGGGTCCTTCTTGAGCCCATGGTATTGCAAATACTCATCGTGGAGAGGTGGGCCACACAAAGTCAGTGCTTAGAAAGTATAAGGCAGCTAAGATAGCTTCATTCAAACCTTCATAACTTCTACTCATTAACTTTTATTTCCACAAAATTACCCTTTTTAAAAAAATTCAAAAAAGATCTACAACTCCTTCAAATATTGAAGCAATTGCATGTTTTTTCTTATAAATATGAACTTATAGAATCAATGTTTCTAATTTAAGAGGCATCTGAGATTCTTACACAAATATTCATAACTTCTACTCACTAACTTTGATTTCAACAATCTAAGGCTTATTAGAAAGTTGACTTTAAGAAAAATATTCACTCCAAATTTGATAACTAAATTACAAATTTTATGTCCTCCATATTCAAATGAAAATGGGGCAGCAGCTTAGGGGTGTGTTAAAAAACACAGAATTTCATTCACAATGATTCTTACTACACGATACATGGCTTACGCCCACAATAGAAGATGAAGAGAGATATTTTTCTTCTTCTTGGTTGAGGGGGAGAAAATTTGCTCTTCCTAACTAGAATTTTAGAGGATTTCACCGTGCAAAGTAAAGAGAGAATTATGAGAAGAAGAAGGGGTTTTTATCCTACTTCAATAAAGGGTTGGGCCCCCCTTTCCTCCCACTTACCAAGAGGTCTTTCTTCTTGAATGGTGAGAATAAAATCCTCAGTGGTGAATGGGGGGGGGGGGATAAACGCCACCTCGCAATCCACTTGCCTAAGCTTTAATAAAAACCTTGTCATTTTGATTTGAATTTGAATTTTGGTTGGCAATGGTGGCCA
Source organism: Polytrichum commune (assembly GCA_950295325.1). Classification (NCBI taxonomy): domain Eukaryota; kingdom Viridiplantae; phylum Streptophyta; class Polytrichopsida; order Polytrichales; family Polytrichaceae; genus Polytrichum; species Polytrichum commune. The sequence goes on from OX485806.1 coordinate 50,372,459, forward strand.
CATGGTTCCCTTGCTATAGTTGGCAAATGTTTGAAACACGTGGTTGTCTCCTTCATTTTTTCCCTTAGCCGCTTCTGGAAATATTTTTTTTGGGCCACCGTTGGTTTTTGTCAATGAAATGCTTGTTTGAATTGGTTGCTTCCAATTTAACCTACCTACTAACTAGCCTACTCCTTAATATTTTTCGATTCGAATAAAGGGCATTTCTCTTTTACCCCTTTGTTTCCTAATTCCTATATATTTAAAATTCTTATCCCAAGCATAAAACACACCTAACCAACCTCATAGGGTCTTTTTTTTAAAGCCATCTTAATCTAAATGGTTCTTTGGCTAATTTTCTTATTAGTAATTTAATGTTTTTACTTAAAATCCTCAATTATGACCCTTTTTGCCATTATAGGCAAATTTGAGGCTTACATATGTTGGCCATCAGAGGGTGCTTGTCTGAACACAATAGATCCAGAATTCTCTTGCTCATATGTCAATTTTGGGCAAACGGTCACCTGTACTAATACACATATACATATTTTTTCTTTTAATTTTTTTACATTTTCTTTGTTGGTTAACTTTCAGACAATTGAGAAAGGAGAGTAAAAAAGAGAACTATACTACAACAACAAAAAATAAAAAACCACCACACTCTCCCAACGAACTAGATTTGGGTCTAACTAAGATACCCTTTGCGCTTTGCAGGAACAACTTGGAGCTTTAGACAACAAAACATTTCAAAACCACTTTTCTCCCTCTTTGGAGAGAGTTCGGACTACAAAAACAATTTCCAAACATTGAAGAAAAAATGTCTCCCAAGTGGTTTTTTTTTAATAATGACCTCGGAGGGCCAACCTCTGATCCTAATACCTATTGTAAGAATTAAAGCCCTCTACCTTTATTTTCGATCTAAAAATATTGATTATCATTTAACCTTGTTGATGTGACCGAGGATGTCATTGCTTTCGTTCGTCTTGATGGTAAAGAAGTTGCGCCTTATAAACAAGATGTTGGACAAGTTTTTGGTTTTGTAGATGTTGCATAGCGACTTCTACGTTTCCGCGGGTTCTTTGCATCCTTTGATGTGCGCCAACTCCTTGTTTATCAAACTCGTGGCGATGATGGCGATGGCCTTCTTGGATCGTCTCTCGTAAACCTTCTTGACTTTTTAATTGCGGTAGACGGTGGTGGTACCTCCGTACCCTTCACGATCTCTGAAAGATCTTTGGTGGACAATACCATCTCCAACTTAAATTTATAGAGGTTGAAGTTGTCTTCACCAAACTTGTTAACTGTGATAAGTCCATCACCTTTACTAGAGGTTATTTTTATCCAAATGCAAGCACCCACTTATTCAATGTAACACAAGGGCTTACAAACCCTCAAGTGAGTTAGAATTGGCCTAAACAAAGTAGAATGGATTCAATGTATCACTCAAGGTTCTCCCACATTCAAATCAACACCTTAACCCTCTAAGTTGGTACCAAACCACTCAAAAAACTCTAGAAATATCAAAATCTCTAAAGTCAGAATTTTTTCACTCTAAAAGATATCCAAAATGATTCAATACCATCAAGAGAGGAAAACTAAGCCTCTTGGAATGCAAATCACCTCAAACTAAGCATAGAAGATAGGGATCTCTCAAGTCAAATTTTTTTCACTTAAAACAAATTTTAAATGACTTCATAACCATCAAGAGAACCACGGGTAGATCACTCTAAGGCATTTTTGTGCACCACGTGCGGCTGGGGATTTTTTTGTTTTGGGGCTATTTACCTTCAAGGGCTGAATTAAAGCCTCCCTATAATTACTTAAATTTCAAAAATGGCCCGTTTGTTTGCACCCTTCCATTACTTATATTGTCCAAGTCAATGCAATTTTTGTACTTTATATTCCTTTTAAGCCATTTTTGGACAGACGGAAAATCCCAATTATCATCTATCCCCGTGAGTCCTAAACCCATTTACATACCATACTAAACATACCTTCTAGGATCCTTATCTTCAGCCCCTAGATTAATTTTACAAAAATAATGGCCCACGTTTTATGTCCATCTAACTTGCTTATAATGGGATTGTCTACATTTAATGGCCCCTTCATTATTTGGAATTCCTTTATAATTTTTATTTCAAATGATTTTAATCCTCTCTATATTATGCCGCACGTCGTTTTTAAAATGCACTAAGTGATCTACCCGTGAAGAGAGCACAACTAAGCCTCTTGGAACTCCAATCCCTCAAACTAAGCATAGAATGGGGGAATCTCTCAAGTCAAAAAAAATTCACTCAAAACAAATACTAAATGATTCAATAAATATCAAGAGAACACAACTAAGCTTCTTGGAACTCAAAACACCTCAAACTAAATATAGAAGGCAGAGATCTTTTAAGTCATAACTTTCTCGTTCAAAACAAGTGCTAAATGATTTAATAAACATCAAGAGAGCACAACTAAGCCTCTTGGAACTCTAATCACCTCAAACTAAGCATAGAATGGAGAAATCTCTCAAGTCAGAAAATTTTCACTCAAAATACGAACCGATATACACTCGTACATTCAAATGGAATGGACCTCTACCAAATAGGTCCTCCAATGTGGTAACACTCCTACAATGTGTCCACACTGGTCCAAACCTCCTAGAATGCTCCAAAACGCTCCAAAGGTCCTCCAAAGCTTCAAGACTCCACCAAAAGCTCCAAACACCTCCAAATCGCCTTCGATCGAATTTGGCCCTTTCTTAGCTACTCCTAAGTTGATCTCTCTCCTCTAAAGTAAAGTGGGCCCATAACCTATTGGAAAATGAGAGAAGAAAGCAAAAAAACCAGTGTAGAAAGGTAGAACATAATGCACAATGATTGCATATAATGGAGAGAGTGATTAACTCCTCCCCTTATGCCTTAATTATATGTGTAGGTTATGACTAGCATTGACAATTCATACGAAACAATGTCACCAATGCAACCTAACACTATCTTCCAATAAAGTGGACTATTGCCCAGCTAGAATACAAGACATGTTGTCAATTTACCATTTTTCGCATCTCCTGCGTAGTCCGAATTGACAAATCTAGTCAACATGCTTTGGTCTCCCTTTTGAACATGATCTTGTAGTCCCAAGTGCCGCTTACAAATCTAAAGATACATTTCATAGCGTACAAATGAGAGTTCTAGGGTTTTGCCATGTATCTACTTATTATACCTACTTAATAAGACAAAACATGTCGACTATGTATGAGATGTATTAGCTTGCCCACCATAGACCTATAGAGAATAGGATCAACAAACTCCTCGTTTATATCCGTTTTCAATTTGAGTCTTTCTACCATCGGAGTTGATGTTGGCTGAGAGTCTTGAAGATTGAAAGTTTCGAAAGTTTGTTGAGCATAACCCCTTTGAGTCAAGAGAATTCCATGCGGAGTCTATATAAATATTGCTTTGAGGTATAAGGTGAGATTTCCCTCCTCAAGCTCAAACATCTTAAACATATCTTACAGTTGAGCTTTGAACTAATCTCTCCACTATGAGCAATTTCCGGTGAACAAAAAGTTGTCAACGTAGAGAACGAGAACTAAGATTTTGTCTTTATGAGTGATAACGTAAATATTTGAGTCCTTAGCGGCTTTGGTGAAGCCCCCATTTTTTAAATATGTGTCAAATTTAGCATACCATATACGAGGCCTTTGTTTAAGACCATACAAAGCTTTTCGCTAACGACAAACAAGATGTTCTTGACCTAAATGCACAAAACCCTGAGGTTGGGAAATGTACACCTCTTCCTCCAAGTCTCCATTTAAGAACACCATTTTAACAACCATATGGAATAATTTCCATCCACGGAACACAACTAAATCGACTAAAAGTTTGAATTGTACCCCACCTAACAATGGGAGCAAAAGTCTCCTCATAGTCAATTCCATGTTGTTGTTTGTTGCTTCTTGCAACAAGTCTTGCTTTGTATCATTGTGAGGTGCCATATGCTTTGCACTTGATTGTATAGACCCACTTATCTGATACAATAGATTTGTCAAAGGGAAGCTCGACCAAATCCCAGGTATGATTCTTATGTATGGAAGCCATTTCCTTTTGCGTGATTTCTACCCACCTGGGATCAATGACCGCTTTGCTAAATGTCTTGGGCTCCTGAGGAAGTGACATAACACTCACATAATAATCTTGCCACCATACCGGAAGACTGGTTTTTGTGTTTTGACGGACACATGTGCTCAACTTGAGAATCGGATTGATTGAGATCAGATGACTAGGACGTAAAGATATCATTTGCAGCATCATTAGTTTGCCAATGATCGAGATCATGAGCTTTATCTGGACTGGTGATGTTGAATACCAGGGAATTTTTTATTGAATGGTCAAAGAAATAGTATGGACCAGAGGGAGATGAAAAAAAATGAAATTGGTGAATGACCAAGAGTTTGGGATGATTAAGAAAAATTTACTGGAACAGGTGATAAAGAAACATACACACTTGGAGAATTTGGTTGACAAATTTGAATGAGTGGAATGATTTGATTTCATGTGATGAGACCTTGTTGGACAACTTTGGTATATCTAACGTGGATACAGGTGAAATCTGAACAGTTGAGATGGCATTTGATGAAATAAAGTTTTCATTTTCTCAGGAATTCGTTGAATACTACATCTTTGGTGACAATAACCTTATTTGAAGTCGGCATATAGACCCTAAAAGTTTTTGATGAATCATCATAGCCTACAAAACGTCCTTCAAGTGCTCTCGGTTGACGTTTGTTTCGCTGTGGTTCCGGAACATGGACATAGACTTGACACTTGAAGATTCTGAGATGCTGGAGATTAGGTTTTACCCCGTAGAAAACTTCATCACGTGTAAGCCCAAAGTTTGATCTCGTGGGAGGATGTGTTTATGAGATAAACTGTCATTTCTGCAGCCTCAACCCATAAGAAATCGGACAACACTTCTATGTGAGCGGAGAGGTGGAGAGCCGAGATCGGAAACAATGTAAAAATAGAAAACATCTCAGATCAAATTTAGACATAGTGGAGAATATATTCTAATATACCAAGAATATTCTAGATTCTTTCCAAAATAGTAAAAATTGTGACCTATTTGTGTGGAATATATAGGTCCAAAAATAAATCAAAAGGCCATGAATTTGAAATGGTCTCATTACATTTGGAAATCGGGAAGTGCTAAAATGATAAAAAATTAAGATAAAACAGATAAATATACAATTAAAACCAATGATGATCCCAATAAAAAAATGAATGAAAATGATTTTATCAAGGTTGGTATAATTGAAAAATGAGTCAATCAAAATATAAAAGGCGACCAACTTCTTTCATTTTTGTTCCATCATTTTTGTCTTTGTCCTATGTGTGAGTCAACTCTAGAGCTTGGACTCCAATAATTATTGTTTGTGGTCGAAGAGATTATCTTCAGCTGAATATAAATGAGGACATAAAATAGACTCGTATTCAATACGGATGTGGAGACATATATACACAATGGAAGAGGAGAAAGACATGTTCGCTGGCCTAGGATGGGAGAAGGAGATTAGAAGTCTAGGAGATCCCCATGTTCTCTTTAATCCATCGCCGGAACATGACATAGGTGCTGAAAATCAACATAGTGATAACTACGAGCTCACTCCATTTTTGCAGTCCATACATGCATGGAGGTGGAGGATGCAGGAGGAGCAGAAACGATATGCAAATAATGATAAAAGGCGAGCGGATGTGCAGAAGATGGACGTCACAAGGTGCATGAATAGTGAGGCAAATGATGGGCCTGATTTGAATGTAGACACGGAGCGGGAAGTCAAGGTGGTAGGCAAATCTTCAAGGTCTTTGTTGTTTTGCGATAGGATGAGAGGATTATCGCCGCATCGTCGTCCATTGAAGGATCGAATGAGGGATAAAACGGTTTCGTACATTGATTTGCTTCGACCGGGTCCACCTCTATCAAGAAGAGATGACGAAAAGAAGTCCGAAGCATGTAGGAGGTTGGAAACACGAAAGTATAGTTGATAGACATAGTAGGCATGTTAATCTGAACATGTAGTGTTCAACAGTGAGAGAGTCATTTGACACAATTATGTATTGTAATAAAACATCTTGAAGGAAATAAAAATAATCCATGGAATTTTATTTATTATAGAAAACAATTATGAGTTCACATGATGTCTACAATTGGCACATCTAGTAGGACACAATGTATTGGTAGGCTAAGATGAATTCTAGGAAGTAGATTGTGTCAAAAGACCCCCTTCAAAGACGAGTTTGACTTCATTGAAGCTAAAGGTCGGGGCGTGAATGAACAAATTCATTTCCGCATCCAAATTAGAAACCTTGATGAAGATGTAATAGAGATGCTTATAATTTAGATAAGAATTTTGTTTGCGGCCAAACTTGGAAATCATATCCAAGAAGCATGCGCAATTGCACTCTGGAAGAGAACTCACTGTCACTTGGTAGATTGGGGTTGCGGTTCTGACTTGGACTGCAGAGTGATAATGCAACCAAATCCTGGTTGAGGGATCATAGTTAACTTCAAAATAGTACCATGCATAGCTTCAGCAGACGCAACCATCTACCTCTGCTTTGCCAAAGGTGCGCTGCTAGATCGCCGAACAACCTTGGACAATCTTGTCGGAGGGATGAAGTATGGGTGTTCTCGAATACGGATTCCAGACATATCCAGTGGGGGAACGGAGTTGGTGAAGAGTCGAGTTGGTGTGATGCGCTCCTTTGGTGGGAGTTGAAAACCTGCGTTCTCAAGCGCGAAGATCTCCGAATGGAAGAGGTTGGTACCAATCTTAACAGGCCAGATTGTGGGAATAGAAGGTTTCTGATCATCAGCAGAGAACGGCATGACCCATTTCCGATGAGGGCCCTTTACACAACGCTCGATGTCGTCTGGGCAAAAGACGAAGTCCATGCGCTTCTCCACTTGGAATTTGTAATGATGCCACATACCGGTGTAGGTCGGCGCAGGGACGCTCTTATTATTGGTGACGATTCTTGCGGTGCACTTATTCTTCGTGCCCACATGATTAGCCCAACAAGATTTCCCAGAGGTATGGGATATGTGGGCAATATGTGACACGATGAAAACCAAGTCCTGCAGGTGAAGGCACTTGAACCTCTTGTACAGACGGGGAAGACTCCTCAGTGATAATAGGTAGTGGTACTGGTTGAGATCGAATGACTCGCTTAACGGGGCGAGGGCGAGAGAAGTTGACAGTATCAGGGCGGTGGGTCTCGCCATCATTACCAATTAGAGTGTCCGGTCTTCGCTTCTGCGATTCAAACACCTCGGCGCCTTCAAGGTGTGTCAAGCAAGACCTTCTGCAACACTATGGGGTCGCCAGTACGCTGAGCTCGACGTTGAGCTCCCTTAAGCTTCAGTTCTTCTTTGCTTGGACCATCACCGCCAATTCCACCTTTAAGGAATTGGTAGTATGCAACAACTTGTAAGAATGCGCGAATGTAGTCGTCCACTATAGCCACGTATAGATCTCCACCCTTGTTGCCGGAGGTTTGAAGCCACTTGTTGTGGACGGACTCCGCAAGATTGGACGACGGCATCTCGGCCAACTGGTCTTGGGTAAAAACTTTTTCTTGATTGGAGAAATCAAGTATTAGAGGGAGTACAGAAAGAAGAAACTGAATCCAGGAAAAAAAATAATGAATCATAAGGGAGATGTACCAGTTCCATGAAACCACCCCATTGAAGGTAGCGGAAGTGCCAAAAAGCAAGCCAAAGCTGGAGGTGCTTGAGACCGTCGTCACTTGTACAATTCGATGACGCCCACCAAGCCTTGACAGCTAGGTACCTAGTCTTTGCCTCTTCCATAGATGACGCATTCCGATATTGAAGGCAAAGGTGTCTATGTTGGTCTTGTAACTCATGTTTTATATATGATTTCATATGTTTCTCGAGCGATTGTTTCCAGTGAAAAAAACAAGTGCGCTCGCGGCCCTCCATTGGAACTTTGGGATCTCCTTAACTATACACAATGCGCACAACGTTCTAATTGGCTTGCGCACTGTCCGCCATGAAGCCTATGAAGGTTGGATGTGGGATACCGTGGTGGGCCATGACGTGGTTGAGGTTCTGCCAGAAAAGAACTTGGGCATCCTTATCCTCCGATTGGAAATCACAACAAGAAATGGTCATGACCCGTTGATAAGTCCCATCTTACACATGAGCGGCCATGGTGGTCCACCCTTTGACCCACTTGACGTGATCTGACATCATCCACGGGTTCTCAAGGTCCCCACCCGGTTGCATCCGTCGAACCAAATCCACTCCACTTCGTGGACCAACCTCCGACATCTTGAAGACGAACACCTTGTCCGCATCGTCACCTTGTCCTGGGAATTCATTCCGTTGGACGTAGGCCCAATTGCTAATGCCTCGGAGCTTAGCGATGCCATCCATAACACCGAACCTCCGCAAATATTTGAAAGAGGTAACCTTAGAGCGAAGGTTTGGGGAATTCAACTCTCTACAGCTCTCAAACACAGGTTCGAGCTCTTTTAAGGAGAGGAGACGGTGTGTGTCATTATCGCCACAAAGGAGGAACTCATCAACAATGTCCTTGCTGGCTTCAAGGATGATCTTGCTATGGGTGGCTTGAGGCGTACGCTCAACGTGCTCCTTGATAAGTACATTGATGTGCTTCCGGCTGTCTCTATAGTCTCCAACCTTCACTGGATGTTGATGAGTACCAATATGAATGCAGGCTCTTTGGGAGGACTCCTTCCCATGGACGTAGAAGATTTTCGCCTCGCATAGTGCAATGCATTTGGGAGGCTCTTTGTAGATCCTGCACACAAGAGTAGATCCGGATGGCACAATGCCAAAGAGAGGGAAAGGATCTTTAGTGAAACCTTCAAATTCCGTGTCGTTGACCTTAGAGGTACGATGGGCGCGTTGAAGGTAATCACAACTCGGGTTTTGGCATTGGAGATGGCCAACACATGTAGAGGAACGAAATGCAAGACCAACATCGTTTGTAATGTTGGTGGTTTGAGTCTTCGTCCAAACATGGCCATCATATTGCTTGTCCATGCCGTCCAACAACTTGGCCCTGGTTTGAGATGATGAGACTTCTGTTGCAGGGAGGACAAATAATTGGGTACCATCAAAACAAGGGGGAAGGTGATTAACCTCTTGGATTTTGAGTTTGTCGTAATTTATTTTCTTGAGGACGTTCTTACTACCGGGCATAGAACCAAGACGATGAAGACATTGAACAATAGTTTGAGGAGGTTTGAATGTAGACGGTATCGAAGGAGTTAAAGGCACAGAGCGAGAAGGAGAAGGGGTTACATAGGAAGCAGAGGGAAACAAAGGAGGGGAATCATGAACAGCAGCCTTCTGCACTGGTACATCGTCATTCGAAGAATCAGACAAGTCTATATCGTTGTCTACAATAGGCTTCGTCTTGATACTTATTACCGGCGGGGTGCTTAAGGCAGAAGTGGACGATCGAAGAGGCGTAAGGATTTTTGATGACACTCCCATTTGAGAATCTGGAAGGCCATAAACCCTATACTTTCCCGCGCCAAGCTCCCACACTATATTGCCATTGTCAGTTTGCTTGGAGGTCTCATGCAAGGTTTGAATGAGCAATCCAGTATCAGGATGGAAGATCTCACGTTCTACCCAGATTGTACTAGCTTTCAACGAGAACCTAATGCTAAGATGAAGGCCTGAGACAACAACAATACCATCTGCATCAATGGGGAATAGAATAGGGACCCCGATGCCATGGGAACGATGTTCGGCCATCTCAGAGACGGGAGGAATAATTGAGGTGGAAGCCCTAAAGGCATAGAACGCAAACGTAAAGGAACAAAGATGCAAAGATGCATAAAGAAGGAGAATGGTGATGACGATGAAGTTATAAACACATACGCATGATTATCAGGAAGGAGACAAAATTGTCAGACACCCTAAAAGAAGATACCCCTAATTAAAAAGACGGCTGTCAGATAGTGCAGCGCGCCTCCCATCGGGAGGTCTTGCAATTATATATAGAGAAGAATGCGAGTGCTCACTTTCATTCCAATGTGAGAGATTGATGTGGTGAGGTTGTGGAAAGGAAATAGAGTGATTTGGTCTGAATTGCGGGAGGGTTGAACACATGAAGGAAATAGGCAATTCACAACCTCCGACAGCGGAACCATCAAAGAAGAAGAAGAGGAGGCGAACGTCTACACATTACACTTATAGGAAGAGGAAGACAGTGAGGACACAAAAAACACAGTCAACGAAGGCGCCAATCGAGGGCCGTGGGACGCCCAAGGAATTGAGCCAAAGCATAAAGGACCTGCGAAGGCCTTTGTGGAGGTTAGACTGTAAGATTCGGCCTATTTTTTTATCACCAATTGTAGAAGAGGCGGACGAAAGTATAGCACATACAATGGCACAAGTCGAGGAGTTGGGAAGTGATAGCAACCAAGAGGACACACACAAAGAGACGAACTCTACAAATGTTGTAAGTATTCTTCGGGTTCTCCATAAATTCAGTTGTCTGAGCACAGAATTAAAGTGGTAGAACAAATTCAAATTTGAAAAAACTATCTCTTAAATAGAACAATTTGTCAACATTGTTATGAACATCGTGATCTCTTAAATATAGGAGGATGGGGGTAGTGGAGAGAGTGGAAATAGCTACGAAGAAGAAGACAATGTAGAGGTAGCACAACAAAATGAGAAGGCGGTAGAAGAGCGAGGAACGGAGGGAGTACCACTTTCGGGACAGCCACAGATTCAAAGAAGAGCAAAAATGAAGGCGTCCAAGAGGACAACGTCAGGGGATGATCTAAAATCAAATTTGTTGGGAGGCCGCGAGAGAGCTGAAGGAGGAGGCCTGGAGCCTGAAACCCTAGATTTGGACATTGTGACCCCTGCTACAAGATTCCTGCGAAGCAAGGCGGGCGGCACGCAACCGACATCGACTCGAGGGTGTGGCCGTGGGAGAGGAAGGACGCAGGCAAACCTAGTTGAATCGAGTAGCATTCCAAGAATGGCGACAAAGGACGGGACCTCGGAAGATAGCGGCGCGGATATTGGGGCTTAGTGGATGGCATACTCCAAATTCTGGTAAGGTGTCGGGCTCTCGGCCATGCTATGTTCAGGGTTAGTTGTGTACCTACATGGGGTAGGGAATGAGGCCTCGGATCCTAGGCCTCTTGGACGAGCCCATTTGTTTGTGTTTGATACACTAGAATAGGGTATGAAATGAGGGCATTCGGCCGAGGCCATTTGATACACAAGTGTAGGGTATGGAATAAGGCCTCTCGGCCGAGGCGGGAAACTTAGTAATGTGAGCGTAGAGCGGAGAGCGGAAATTGGAGAGGGGAAATTTTTGAATTTGGTGGGTAAAAATAGGACAAGCAATGCCTATTTCCGTGGAATTTATAGATAGTTTGAATTCAATTTGTTGGAAAGACACCCCAATCCTATGGAGATATTAACCCAACCTAGGTCGAGGAACAAACGGAACCTAAAGGCGTGGAAGAATGTAGTTGTTATCAAAGATCTTATAGTCTAGGTTTTGAAATGGTTTCATATTAAATTAGAGCTGACGTCAGCAATTGAAATCAAACATCAAAACATATGATGAAGAAGAAGTTGAATGGTACGGTATTCTTTCCAAGAACTCTTACATGTCCAGAATTCCCATACACAAAATATTTGATTGGCCGAGATAATGTAGGTGAAGTTAGGTGCCAAAGTCAAGACCTACAAAAATGTGTATACAGTTCAATTTGCTATAAATAGTTTACTCCAGAAAAAAAAAATGCGCAAAAAAATCCATTTGGCTCCTCCACGTGTCTACACCCTACCGGCCGGGCATGTCCAATACGGTGCACCTGGATGAAAGCTCATGCCATAGAACTCCACCGCAGAGAATGACATCTCCAATTCATCCCTTAGCTTAGCCAATTTCAGCAAATTTAAATCCCCCAAATCCAACATAAGAATCCTCCGCGAAATCCGTGAGCTGACGTGGCGGCTATGTGAGAACCACATCAAGTTTAGTTGAAATTGAGTGATGAGGTTATGTTCACGTGGCAAACAAACCCTTGTGACAGCATTGGGACCCATCACGTATTTATATTAAGCCAAACGAAGAGCATTGTACTCCGCACTTTTATCCACAATCATTTTCCATGCTTTACAAAATAGCCTCAAACTATGGATTAGCAAGAAACGGAGTTGGGTGTCCAATGCCGTCTCTGCACACGTATCCACTTTTGCGGCACCCACCAACAAGTTTGGGACCAAGACCGCCAATTGTACATCTTCATCCAAATACAATACAAGTGGCTCCATTACGTGTGATTGGCGTGATTTTCCTCACCCTGATACGTCATCCAAACCACAAACATTCATCATATGAATGAAAGTTGAAAATCTGGCTCTCGGAAGTGAGAGCATCCAAAAACACACAACCATTCAACACCTGAATCAAAGTTGAGAATCTGGTTCGCACATGTAGGCTCTCGGAAGTGAGAGCATCCAAAAAAACACAAAATTCATCATATGAATCAAAGTTGAGAATGTGGCCTACCCATATAGGCTCTCGGAAGTGAGAGCATCCAAAACACACAACCATTCAACACTTGAATCAAAGTTGAGAATCTGGTTCACACATGTAGGCTCACGAAAATGAAAGCATCCAAAAAAACACAAAATTCATCATTTGAATCCAAGTTGAGAATGTGGCCTACCCATATGGGCTCTCGAAAGTGAGAGCATCCGATGTGACAATAATTGGCAGGATATATGCTTTTAATGCATTAGATTAATGGGCTCAATCTTAACTTAATTAGGGGATCCTACCTAGTACACCACATAATGACCAGGGATGCAATATATAACATTATTGCTCATGGGTAGATCACTCCATTGTCAAGTTGAACACCACGTGCGGCCAAAAAAAATCTTCTTTTGGTAAGTTACACCACCAAAATGGGTCAAAATTTTATCAAATGTTTTTCATGAGTAGATATACGCAATACCTATGACATAGTTAAAATTGGTAACTAAATTTGATGATTTGTTTTTTTCATAAAACATACCATTTCTAACTAGAATGACACTGAATTGAACTAAAACAATTACTAAAAATAAATAAAGATGACTAAAAATTTCAAAAAAATATACAAAAGATACTATCAATGGTTATGTATATGTAGAAAAAATATCATAAATTTTAAAATTATATATGGCATGTAATATAGGGGTAGCGAACTTTGTCCGCACGTGGTGTCAACTTGACAATGAAGTGACCTCCCCGTGTTATTGCTATAATGCCACATGCAAAAATCTAGATCAAACCCCCAACCCGTGGACCCTCTCGGAACTAAGAGGGTCCCTACATAGTCCAACCCCTTAACTTGACAAATATGAACCCAACAAAAGAATGTTCAACCTGCCAACCCCAACTTGTCCTACCCGACACTATCAACCGAACTAGTCCACACAAGTTTACACTATCTACACATACAACATAAACAACCTTCAATTCAAAATCTGGTCCTCAAGCCCTGAAGTGAAGACCCTGTCGGATCTGAGAGGGTCCTTCTCTAGTCCATACGCAACTAGGCCGAATTAGTCCATGACCCTCTCGGATCCGTGAGGGTCCTATTCCAGCCCATACACAACTAGGCCGAACTAGTACACAAAAGAAATATCTTTTTAAACATACATGCCTAACAACATTCACATCAAAATCTGGTCCTTATGTGCCTACCCCATGACCCTCTCGGATCCGAGAGGGTCCTATTCCAAGCCATACACAAATAGGCCGAACCAGAACAAACAAGAAATATGTAGTTAAACATACATGCCTCACAACATTCCACTCAAAATCTGGCCTTCATGAGCCTACTCCATGACCCCTCGGATCCGAGAGGGTCCTATTCCAGCCCATACACAACTAGGCCGAACCAGTACTCAAAAAAATTATATTTTTAAACATACATGCCTCACAACATTCACATCAAGATCTGGTCCTTATGTGCCTACCCCATGACCCTCTCGGATCCGAGAGCGTCCTATTCCAGCCCATTTACAACTAGGCCGAACCACAACACACAAGAAATATGTAGTTAAACATACATGCCTCACACACATTTCTATCAAAATTTGGCCCTTATGAGCCTAGACCATGACCCTCTCGGATCCGAGAGGGTCCTATTCCAACCCATACACAACTAGTCCAAACCAAACACACACAAGAAATATATAGTTGAACATACATGCCTCACACACATAACACTCAAAATCTACCCCTTATGAGCCAACCCCATGACCCTCTCGGATCCGAGAGGGTCCTATTCCAGCGCATACACAACTAGGCCGAACCTGTACACAAAAGAACTTTGTAGGTAAACATACATGCCTCACACACATTTCAATCAAAATCTGACCGTAATGAGCCAACCCAATGACCCTCTCGGATCCGAGAGGGTCTCGGGGGGGGGCAATGTGTTAAAAAATTAAGGATATAGGTGCGAACAACCACTATTTTATAGGGGGGTATTACTTTCAATTCTCTTCTTTTTTTCACATGCTATCATTATGTAAATTTCTACTTTGGGTTAATAGAAAAATGGCTTGCATTACTTATAATTCCAAATTACCTATTATTCCATACCCTATAGTACTTTAAAGATGTCCAGTGCCATTTTTGATACCCCATATTATTCTTAAGTCCATTTATAATTTTTAGCCCCCATGTTTTTAAAATACCCTATCATTTGTTCGCACGTATATTGCTACTCCAACCAATGACTACCCCCCCCAAGGAGAGGGTGCTATTCTAGCCCATACACAACTAGGCCGAACTAGTCTACACAAGTCAACCCTATCTACACATACATGCCTTACAACATTTACCTCAAAATCTGGTCCTTACGGCCGCCTCCCAACAACTAAGCCGAACCAGTCCACACAAGAAATATCTACCTACACATACATACCTCATAACATTCCACTCAAAATCTGGTCCTCATGGCCGATTTTCAACTATAAGCCGAGATAGCGTACACAAGTCAACCCTATCTACACATACATGCCTCACAACATTCACCTCAAAATCTGGTCCTTATGGCCACCTCCCAACAACTAAGCCGAACCAGTCCACACAAGAAATATCTACCTACACATACATACCTCACAACATTCCACTCAAAATCTGGTCCTCATGGCCGACACTCAAGTATAAGCCGAAATAGCTTACACAAGTCAACCCTATCTACACATACATGCCTCACAACATTCACCTCAAAATCTTGTCTCTTGGCCGACTCGAAACAACTAAGCCGAGCTAGTCCACACAAGTGATATGTACCTACACATACATGCCACTCCAAATCTGGTCCTATTCTAGCCAATACGCAACTATGCCGAACTATTCTACACAAGGCAACCCTATCTACACTTACATGCCTCCCAACACTTATCTAAAAATCTGGTCCCTTGGCCGACTCGTAACAACTAAGCCAAACTAGTCCACACAAGTGATATCTTCCTACACATACATGCCTCACAACATTGAGCTCAAAATCTGGTCAACTTTTGAGCTCACCCGAAACTATTCACCGAAATAGTCCAAGAGGGCCAAATTCCAGGCTATACCCAACAATTCGAACATACCAGAAAATTCACGTGACACAAGTTGAACCTATGAGCACACACAATCTTCACAACCCGAACTCAAAATCTGGTCCTTATGGCCTACCAACATACAATCAACGGAAGTAGTCCACAAAATTCTAGTCTATGTACCCATACAAGTTTTACAACCTCATTTCAAAAACTAGTCCTTATGGCCTACCCGACATTATCAACCGAACTAGTGCACACAAGTTTACCCTATCTACTCATACAACATCCACTACCTTGAATTCAAAATCTGGTCCTTATGTCCTTTCCGGCACTATCAACCGAACTAGTGCACACAAGTTTACCCTATTTACTCATACAACATACACTACCTTGAATTCACAATCTAATCCTCAAGCCCTCAATGAAAGACCCTCTCGGATCCGAGAGGGTTATTCTCTAGTCCATAACCAACTAAGGTTTTTTGCTATAATGCAGGCAGGTGGGTGTCAAACCCACCCAGGCGCATGTCTCCCACTCAAGGTTCCTTCTTATTTCCTTAGCCCTTTCCATATATTGTTTGTCCTATTCTTTGCAAGTTCTCTCCCATATTTAGAGGATTGAATTTCCTATGTCATATTCCCATAAACCTAAATCTTGAAGTACCCCTTGTGCATATAAGCTTTACGACAAACTTATGGTATTCATCGAATTCTCCCTTCTCTCCTCGCAGGACCCGCCCTTGACCGTCCTCCACTCGGTTTCCTAAGCTCCTCACTGCTCGCCTAGCTGCTCGTGCCACTCTTTCCAATTTTGACAGATTTGGGGGTTCCTTTGAAGAACACTTGCTCTGCCCGATGCCTTGCAGTTTGCTTGCAGTTGGTCCCTTGCTTCTTTTGTAGACATTTGTAAGGTTGTTTTTAACACCAAGCTTTCCAGCAACAAAGTGGTTGCCATGCTAACATGTTGAACCACTTAAAAATATTTATTTAGCAATCCAAATACCACATCTAATTCCCTAAGGGCTTGTTATGGTAGGGTTTCATTTGGTGGTTTTACATGGAATGTTTCCTTGTTTCTATCGGGTGACTCAAAAAAAACGTTTTTGGTTGCGGAGGGAGGTGTTTTTTGTAACGAAAGAGCAATGTCTTTCATGTTCCTTGGAAATTTGGCACTTGGCTTGGGTGGAGGAATTGCCCTTGTCATTCTTGTTTTTCTGCTCATCCATGTTCTTGCATTCTTTTGTTTGCTTCATTTGATTGCGTTACAAGTTGTCTTTTTGCATCTTCCAAATCTTCCCCTCTGATTATTTTAGTTTTTTTGTCGGTGCCCTCCCCAATCCACCATCATCAATGTAGGTATTGAATTCTTGCTAGGTCCTAAGGTTGGCATGGCATGCTAAGGAATGGTAATTAGAATCCATTTTTGCAACAATCCATCAATGAGTTGAGCCACTACAAAAATGCCCTTCAGTGTAGAATACCCTTCCTTGGATTTTATTGGCAAATAAGCTCGCTCCAACTCCTTCACTAAGTTCTTGAGCAGAACTATCGCTCAATTAAATGCTATGCCCATATTTTTAATTAAGGTCATGCGTTTCATGAAAATACATGTAGTTCACTCGTTTTCAAAAACCACAGCTTATGATAGAGTTTATCATGGGATGCTTGCAAGGTATATTAAAGTTAATTTTTGGAGTTCGGGGGGGGGGGGTGGAGGGGTTCATGCTTATTTTCCCCACAAAACAAAACCTCTTAGACAAGGAAGATCAGCTCCAAATTTCAGTGGTGGGTTGAATGGCAACCATATTAAGAGAGAAAACGAGGATATGAAACTACAGTTATATTCACCAATGCCTATGGTTCCTTTGCGCCCCTCCACCTTTGTCATGTTCTACTCCGAATTTAAGTAGGTACCCAACCCATTGGATGCATATACATCCACAAATATTGGAAGGTTAAGGCTACGTGGCCTAATCATGTAAAGTTATCTCCCGCTTAAGTACGCACCCGTTTATGTATGCATCTTGTGGGAGCACGCGAACACCAAAATATCCGGATTGGCGTTTTTAAGTGCCTTATCCGGTTTTGTCCGGATGACCCTAGTATCGTCCAGGGATTCTGTGAAGTGTAGGAGGTCTAGAACTCTCCGTACCTGCTTATCTTCTATTCCTCAACCAAATTGTCGGAAACCCCGGTTTCCGAACTTTTGGTCTTTTGGGCATTCTTTGTCTTCTTCCGGAGTGTGCCTTTCCGGATTGTATCTCTAGGTCCTAATTATAATGCTTACTCACCCCTCTACGTCTACCCTCCAGAATAGGTGGTTTCTTCCGGTGAAGGCGTCCTTTATAAGATTAGAATCCGGAAATTCCCTCACAACCAATCCGGATTGATCAAATCCGTCTTGGTAGGTCACACAGAGAGATCCGGATTATTTCTTAGGACCACAATGACCAGAGGAGTCCGGATTTCAACCGGAGATCTGGCTCAACGGGATAAGTGGGTGACCCGTACCACTTTCCGGATTGTCCCGTCCAGCGGCGATGAGACCTCTTCAGAAGATCAGATTGGCGCAAATCCGGATCCCTTCCGGACCTTTGCCCAATCTTCCCCACGGCTATCTCACCTGGACCTTACCCAGACCTCCGGAACAATGAGGTTCTTTTCCCACTACACTCCGGAGATGGCCTCCAACCCGGAACCCTAACTGTTCCGGTCCTTCCCTTCTTCTTCCGACGGATCGATCCGGCTACCTCTACCTTGGATTCTACTCAATCTGAGATAACTGGGCAATCCGTACCACTTTCCGGATTGATCCGTCTAAGGGCGGTGGGACCTCTTCAGAAGATCAGATTGGTGTAAGTCCGGATCCCTTCTGGCTCTCACCCAATCCTCCCAGCGGCTATCCCACCTAGACGTTACTCAATCATCCGGATCAGTGAGGTTTCCCTCCCATTACACCCAAAGAGGATTTGCAAGGCAATGGCCAGATCGGATCCGGGTCTCCTCTCCCATGTCCTATCCGGAACTCCTATCCCTTATGCTTTCTCTCCTCCGCTAATGATCTTCGGATCATTCGTACACAAAACCAATCAAGGAAAGTCAAGGAGTGAGAAATCAAGGAATTTATTAGAGTAGGAGCAATCAAAATACAACAATGAAGGAGGAACCCCTCCCCAACTCCTTATTCAGCCTTAAGTAGAGGCCCAAAATCCCTAATCAGAGGTCGGCGGCCCAGGCAGCCGCCCCCTAAGGAAAACCCTAACTGCACCCGTTCTCCCGGATTTCCCGGATCAAGATCCGGGTTTTCCGCTGACAACTCCCAAGGGAGAATTTTATTCCTCATCTTCAAAAACTCCTAAGTCCTATCTTCCTACCTCTATTCTGCCTAACTGATCTAACTATCATCCTAACCTAAGAAGAGCAATGCTTCTTCTGAGCCGCTCCCTACTTCGACTAGCTGCCTAGCCCACTGACGGCGGATAGCCGCCTCCCGGCGACGCCTTCTGCAACCGCGTGAGCATTCTCCTTATGTTCGGAAAGGGGCAATCTCATCCTCCGAGTCCGCTGTTCTCTCGGTCCGCTGTGTTCCGGAAACTGTACTCCCCTTCCGGATGCTCCGGACCGGAGAAGGATCGCTTCCGGTGCGCTGTTCCGGATTCTGCCCGCCCGAGATCGAGGCAGTCCGCGGATCCCTGTTGGAGGCTGCCCTTGAGGGTGGCGGAGGGAATGGGCTAACCATTTGGCAGTCCGGCGGAGACGACGGCGAGGCTTGGGCCATAGGGGCCTTACCCCTACTCGGAGTTGCCTCTCGATCCGAAGTCTGGTGCCTTATCGGCGTCCTAGCCCTGTCCGGAGTCCGGGACCGATCCGAGGTCCGCGGAATAGGGGACTGGCCTCGTCCGGATCTAATAGACCCGGTACTCTTCCTCCTCACCTGGGGAGAACGGATCCTTTCCGGAGCTCTCCCGGAACTAGCAGGCTGCGAGCCGCCTCCCTGCTGGCTGGGTCCTGCAGACGTTGGCGGGTTCTGAACCAGGGCGACTTCACCAACTACCTCGTAGAGGGTTCCGGTTGGTGACCCAGGCGGACCCGGATAGAGTACCCACCGGGGTGTTTTGCTTGGCGGAACCACCTTCTGGATTTCCGCCAGGAGATCCTTCATCGTCCGTGAGTTTTTCACGAGGATGGGGAGGGTCTGCTTGGCGGAAGCGGGTTCTCCGGACTCCATCATCCGGTCGTAGAGATGCGCCTTGTTGACGATCTTTGTCGGATGCCCCACCAGCTCCCGGATCCGGCTAAAGACCACTGCCTGCTCGGCGTGGTATTTCCGGATTTCTTCGCTATTCTGACTCAGCTCCTGAGTCATGGCTGCAACCTGCACGGTCAAGTGAGCATTCTCCGTCTTGGCCTGCTCGAATTCCTTCCTGTCCGCCCTCTTGGCCAACTCTCGGAGGATATTTCCGGGTCCGCAGTCGTCCAGGGCCTGGTTCGCTCCTCGGACGATGTGTTCCAGCCGGTAGTACTGGTTCTGCAGGTCCTCCATCCCCTCCTGGACCCGCTTGAAGGGATTTTCCGGAAAGTCCCAAGCGGATAGATCCACATTCCGCCACGTGGTCTCCCAGCTGGGGCCGGCTTCCGGATGATAATGAGGGAGAGGGGAGATTGGCCTCTGGAGGGGTGGCGGCGGACTTTCGGGTGAAGAGGGAGGTGCTTCCGGAATGATGGGGTCGCTGGAAGTCTCCGTCTCGAGGTCTCCTGCTTCCGGATGGAGCTTGTAGGTGACTTCGTCCGCCGCTATCGTTAGCAGGTCCTCCTCCTCAGCCGTAAAACAGTCAAAGTGTTGATAGAGGTGCAGAATGAAGGGTGAGAGGAAGGAGGGTTTCCGGCCTATATGGGGGAGGCCCCGCCCTACTATTTCCTGAATTATCAGACCCCAATTCACTGGCCGGACTCCGGACATAGCACCAAACAGGGTGTTAGCCATGGTAAGGCTAATCCGCTTCGGCTTGTCCGGGTTAAGGATGGGCAGGAGGATGTGGAGGGCCACCTTCAACCTTCCAGCCTCAGACGGTGTAACCCGCTGCTGAACCGGTTTACATGGAAGTTACTCCCACCAAAATTAGATCTTCTCTCTAAGTCTCGTGAAGGTGTTTGCATTCTTCTGTGTCTCAATCCCGTAACATATAGTTCCAATGTACTTATAAATTCTCTAAGAGTAGTTGATCTAAGTTCACAAGTTTATGTTCCCCGAAAGCGTCCTTAACCAGAAACACGTAAATGCATTCTCAATATCTCTTAATAAATTTCTAATGAATTCTTAATGTGTAAGTGCCTTTAGAACTCAAGATAATGTTTCCTCAAAAGTGTAATGTCACGGTTAAGTGTTACGAGGGAAAACGCTCCTATACAATATCTTTCATGGTTGAAAACATTCACAATCCTATTTATCCATTCAAGTTCTTATAACATATCTCTCGTTCCTTTCAAGTCTTCAAGCATCTTGCCCAACTTCTCTATAAGGCAAGCATACTCCCTCGCTAAGTCAAAACAACCTAATTCATAGAATGTTCCTCATTTACTCTCTTAGAATATTTTATCATTCCCGTAAGTCTAATAACTTCTAGGATCACTCCCCATTATTTCATGGTTCGAATGTCCATTCAATTATCTCAAATCCGAGTCACGCTATCCAATTTACGCAAGCATATACCCTTGCGAAATTAGATCTCTCGGGTGCCTATTTGGTTAGGTTTACGGCCTTGAATTAAATCCTTAGTTCATCCACCTCAAATTCCCTTTCTCATGTTCAAAATCTAACCTCAAGGAAGAATAATATCTCTCAAATTCCTTAGGGCATCTCACAAAGATATGGCTTAAGTAATCCCTTCATGTATCCCTCAATTCCTTACTCATTGCCCCTTAAGTTATTTTTAGATTTGATATGCGGTAAAAGTTTGATATGAGGTCTTGATATAAAGGTATGATGTGGCGGTACATTGATTTGCCTAATTGACGAATCCTCTACCGCTTATGATTACGTTTTTACGTCATGCGGTGATATGATTCTAATAACTCAAGTTCAAATGATGGTTAAGTATGTAGACAATGTGAGATCCTTTTTAAGCTTAAGTGTAATTACATTCATCAATCAATTCCAATCATGTTACATATAAGTTACTTCTCTTAATCGTTTCCTTCGGTGAATTTGTGTCCACTTTCCTAAGGTCCTTGAAGTTCCCGCAACTCCAAAATCATGTGGCCTCCTCGGTAATTTTAGTTTATTTTCTAAGTCTTTAATCGTCCCGCGTCGGCACGGAAATCCCAACCTCGCCCGCTTGAGTAATAATACTTGGCGAGTTCGATTCGTTGCCGCGGTTGATTGTATTGTTTCCACGAGCGTTCTTAAGTCCGAATGCCCTTCGGTGCCTCCCGTCTCGGATTAATTCTCTAATTCCTAAGCTAATTAATCACCATAGGTGCCTCACGTCTCAACAAAGTCCGAGTTCGGACACTCATGCCTCACGTCTCAACAATAGTCCGAGTTCGGACGCTCAAGCCTCACGTCTCAACAAAGTCCGAGGTCCGGACACTCATGTATAATATTCGGGATGAAATGAAGTGTATTAGGGTCCTCTAGTGGCCTCCTTATATAGTCTCACAAATCTATATTTTCCTAGGATTTTTGTAAATGTTAGCTCGGCTAAATATAGCACTGTATCTAATGATAGCAAAGTTTAAATGTCTTAACTCATAGAATTTAAATCTAAAAAGTTCAATATGTAACCCCTACCTACATATCTCTTCCTATCTCCTCAACTACTTAATCGACATGTGCTCCTAAAACGGAGCACTCGTGCCTAGTTGGAACCGGCCCTACTTCCGTTCCCTGTTGGAACCGGCCCTACTTCTGTTCGGCCGTTCCAGTCCCCAGTAGCTGCTCCCGTCCTCCGGTAGCTGTTCACGTTCCCAGGGTCTCCTCGCGCTCTCGGCCTCCACGTAGATTGTTCCCTCGTTCCCCGGGGTCGCCTAGTGTCACCAGCGCTCTCTCGGCCTTCCACGTAGTCCGGGCCTTCACCTTACCAGTCGGCTACCCTTGTCCTTGTGACCGCTCACGCTCCTTCGCTGGTCTCCCAGCTTCCGCCCTAGCTCCTCACTCCAGCACCGGTCCCTCAGCTTCCGCAACAGGTTTTGCAATTCCCTTGTCTTTCTTCCGATTCTTGCTGGTGAAGGGAGGGTGCCTCTACAGAGGAACTCTAACACCCTCGGCTTTCTCAAGTTCCGGCAGTTCCCGGGGTGGAAGCCGTCCTTCAGATCCGCGTCCCCTCTAAATTTTACGGCGAACAGGCCATCACGGCGTGCGGCCCATCCCTCTGCAATTCCCTTCGGGAACCCGTAGACCCTGTTCCAAACATCCGGAGTCCAATTATCCGGATCCCTCCTCTTGGTCCCTAGCCACTGATTACCTCTCTCAAACTTAAACTCCCGGAGGGTATCTTCCGCCCGGAGGTTCCAGGGTTTGGCGAGCAACCCCGCACAGCCCATAACTCGGAGATCCTCCGCTAGCTCCTGCAACTCCCTGTCCTCCTTTGGAATTGCAGGAACTAGGGCTTTGAGCGGAATAGGGATGGGTTCCCTCTGATCCTCTTCCCGTGTTTCCGGCATCTTCCTCTCTTCTCTTAACTTCCGTCTCAATTACGAAAACTCTCTCTCCTCCGGGTACCCTCTCTTCTGCTCAACTGCTACGAAGTCCCGGCAAGCCAACTGCCGGTGACTGGAAATTACGGAATCCCAGCAATCCAACTGCTGGCGGCTCGAAAAAAAACACAGCCTCACCACTCGTTCCCTCAATAATTTTTCTCCTTGCAAAAAGTGGGGAGGAGAAGGAAGGGACCCTTAAATATCCTCCCCCCTCTTCCTTCCCCTGTTGCCGTTAGGGTTTAACGGAAAACGGTTACCAACCGTTTTCGGACGGTTTTCCCCCAACCGACATAAATCCGTTGTAACCGCCACTTCCGGACCGTTGGCTAATCTTGGCGCAACCGTTAGTTGGTCCAGACCAGCGGTTTGGACCATGATTAAACGGTCCCTTAATTCAATTTGACGGACCGATACTAATACTCCTTTTTATCGCGCAAGGCGGGTTTAGAATGCCCTATTTCCTAATACAATTAATTTATCCTAAGAGACCCTGTTATCTTCATACAAGCAGGGTAAAATACGGAAAATGAATCTGTATTTCCGTATTTCCGTCGAATTTGGACTCCCACACATCCCAATTAAATGCGCAATTTTTTTGACAAAAATTAGGGTTCATACTTTATCGTTTGAACATGTCATGCATAATCATTTGCCGCGTATGCATGAATTTTTCATGCTTGACATTGAAAGTCAGTTGTAAATGTTTTGTTGAATAATACAAATTTTTCATAATACAAATTTGGCGGCCTGATCTCGTTTGGATGCCCTCCGTGCGGTCTCCTCTCCCCTCTAAGGTTTTCTCTAGCATGTTGGTACGGATTGGCCACGGGATGTGGCAGCCTAATCATTTTATCGGGTGTCTACATTCGTATGAAGGGTGGTTTCCCCCGCAATTGCTACATTCAAAAAACTGCCCTTGGACCAACACTAACCTGGGACATGCCATCTTTCACAGAATTGGTGAAACTCTCGCCGCGCTCCGCCTTGCCTACCAAACCCTTGTTGCCCCCCCCCCTATTCTAACTTATCATACCTTAACATCTCTTAATCACCTACCTAAGTTACTCGCTTAAGTAAGTTGTCTAAGTAATTGGTAGTAACTTCTGAAGAATCCCAGTAAATCTAAGTTTTTAACCCCAAGGTAAGAACCTAAGTTACGTACCTAAGGTAAAAACTTAGAAAATCACCCTAAGGTAAGAATCTAGGCTACTTACCCAAGGTAAAAACTTAGAAATTACCCTAAGGTAAGAACTTGAGTTACTTACCTAAGTAAAAGCTTAGAACATTACCCTAAGGTAAGAACCTAAGTTACTTACCCAAGGTAAAAACTTAGAAAATTAATCTAAGGTAAAACCTAAGTTACTTCGGCCTAACTTTTAATTACCCCAGTGGATTTTTAGTGTTTCTACCTGGTTGTCCTATTAGTGTGCTCTTCTTATGCCATCCCAAGAGGGTCAGCATGCTCACCTTGTGCCGCGCTCATTCCGCTCGACCCCTTCCATGCGATTTACACCAAGTTCTACAACGAAAAGAAATAAAAATTGAAAGTAACCTTAAAGAGACTAGCCGCTCTTACCTTGGTGGTAAGTCAAGTTCGGGGGGGAAGGAGAGGACGCCCTTGTCCCATACCTGGGCATTTGTCCTCTCCCCTTCAGCCTAGGGGCTCACTGGTTGCTCTTAGAGCAACCGTGGGAAGGCCTCCACCTTTCACCCCTAGGCCCCTTTACTTGACCCTAGCACAAAAGCTAGAGGGGGGTCCTTCTAACACCTTGTGCGAGTGTTAGAAGGTCGGGGCAAATCCACACTCCCCTCTAGCTCCCCACCTACTTGCAGCTGCTCCAAAATAATAACTAAATTGCAGTTGTAAAAAGTTGAAAAATTCATCTAATAAAAATATAATTTTAACCACAGTAAAAAAACTGACAAAATAACACCTAGTCGACTGTGGTCACGGAGTAAACAGTAAAACCATGACATACACTTAATTGCCTAAGGGTGATTTATTTATTTTTTATTATTATTATTTTCATAATTGACAACGATTTAATCAGCAAAGGTGGAAGTTCAGAGCTGCAGGTGAGGCCACTTACCTCAAGAAAAAACGTCCTCCTTCTCCACGCATCGTCTCTCACCGCACCAACTACCCACAATTGTCAACCCTTTGAGCTCCCGGCGAACGCACCATTTATGTGAGCAAGACTCTTCCACCTCCCTTGATTGCATCCCAGTCCGGGTGGTGAATCATCCATCACATACCTAACTCATCACTTTCACATGCAATTTCATTACTCCAATTAATTGTGGAAGAAGTGGCGTGGATAACACTTTTTCATTAACCTTTCAAGCATTCACAAACACTTGAGTTTTTTACAATGTCCAAAGGCACATCCTTAGCTACCTCTTACCACTACCTAATTCCAATTATCCAACCTAAATTCATCAATTAAGGCCACATTCCTCCCCCCCCCCCCCCCCCGCCTTTGAGTAAGGTCCCGCTTCGGCCTTCGCATCCGCCTCCTCCTTTTTTCCCCTTTCAGTTGCAAGTCCACTTCCGGAACGGTCCTCTTCTCCTCCTCTATCCTCTACTCTCCTCGCATTTTAGTTGCTACCAAAACCTTAACAATGGAAATTTACTTCCCTTGAATTCCCACATCCAGCCTCATACAATAGTCGCAAGTACCTCTGCAGCATTCCCATTTTTTGTAACGAAACCCAGACAATTGATACCCAACAACTAATCTCGAATCATGTATCCCAACTCCTATTGTCCCATTCGCAACATGCTTCTTGCAGCAAATGCCCACCGTGCAACAAACTTAAATGAATACATGATTCTCAGCTTGATCGGCACCACAAGTAAGGAATTCCCCTCTGGCTACAAGTCAATTATGAACCACAGACAGACAGACAGTTGGGCCTCCACTCGAAGCTGCTCCTTACTTAGGGTGCGTGACTCAAATATGCAACCTCCTATAGTCAACCTCTTCGGTCTCTCGAGGAGACTGCCACCATTCTTGCACTTCGTACATCGAGGGTGCACAGTGCACAGAGCATTCCCCGCTCAATGCCTCCTACCTCCGTTGTCGTTAAGTTGCAACCACATGCAACCAAGAACGAACAATTTCTTGGATAGTCCCATATCACAATGAAAATTTCTGAGCACCAGTACCTTGGCCCCGTGCGTGCCGACGAGGTGATTCTCCGCAACACACCTTGCTAGGATAGTTCACCCACTGCAATCCATTCCAATGTCACGTCTCCCCTCTCCCTAGCTCAACAAATTGCCAAACTCATAGCAGATTTCACAACACCAAACCCCAGGTCTTTCTTTGTCGTTTGCACTGTTTGGGGAGCAAATAAAGGCATTCAATTGGAACGCATCGACACATCTTCCCCACACACAACCATGTTGTTTTTTGGTGAGTGCACCTCCCCTTCCCTGCCCACAAGATAGGAACTCGAAAACAACAGGTCAAGTTGAACCTGCAGAGGCCGCAAACTCAAGTCCTTTGCAGCGACCAAGTCCCGGATCAGACCCGACTCAGATCTGGTGCCTTTTTCACTTAACTCATCCCCTCAACAACTATGAACAACCTCGCATCAAGTAGGACCAAGGGGCCACAGATGGCGATGACAGAAGCAAATGAGTGCAAAAGAATGAGCAACAAAAAGAAAGAGATCGGAGACGGTGGAAGCGGATTCCGTCATCTTCCTCCCTTCAAATCCCTCCACCAATCCAGTCGCATGTCCTCCCGTGGCTTTCCTGCCCCTCCACCATCTCAGAGCAAGTTGCCCATCTCCACCCTGAACCAGGAAGTCCAAAGAACAAAAAGAACAAAAAGAACAACAACTTTCCAGTTCACTAACTCCCTTCCATTTTGTTTTATTTTTGGTTCACATTGCTTGAGCATTCACGTTCATTGCATCATTTGATTCACATTTTTGTTTTCCACTACCAAGCTCACATGTTCCTTCATTCTCGTTTGAGGCAGTGTTTCCGCCCCCTTTTCTCTCTTTCTCCCCTAGCTTGTCTCTATGAGCCCTTTCCTCTCCTACCTCCCGAGACCTCTCCAACTCCTCCTTATTTTCCGCGATGCCCGGCATCTTTGGGCCGCCCGAAGGAAGAAAAAAAACGGGTTTTGCCTTCCACCTTGGCCTTTTCTCCCTTCTTAGGCTCTATTTTTTTGCACATGGTAATTGCACTTACCTTTTTATTTGAATTTATCTTATTTTATATCTTCTTAAGGGTGAGGTTCACCACTTTGGGTTTCCTTTTTACTTCCCAACGCTTGCGTTAGGATTAATCAGCATGTGAGCACATTTTTCAGGCTCACAAAGACGCTCACTTGATCACTTGAAGAAGATTATTTGGATACTTGAGAAAAATTACGTGTTACTTGGATATTTGTCACCTGAAGAAAAAGTTACTTGTTACTTGGTACTCGGCAATTTGAAGAAACTTATGACCATTTGGATACTCAAAGAAATATCATTAAAAGGCTGCACTAAAAATAGACTATAATCTATATCATTGAGAATCCAAAAGACACATGAGGAAAATAAGATTATTATAAGAGGAATGACTAAGTTGAGATAATAACTCAAGGATGCCTCCTCAAGAATTGATAAGAAAATGGAAGATTTGTAGAGGCATTACCACACATGTGAAGAGGAAATCTCCTTTACATGGGAATAGAGTATTTAACAACCATTTCATTTTTGTTAAAATACTATCCACACATATTTCAACGGAAAGAAGTTTCGGTAATGGAAACTAACAATTAGGATACTAAAGATAAGAGTTGAGAGAGGAAAAGCTTTTGGAACCAAAGGTAACTTGGCCACTTGGTTACTTGGTGACGTGAAGAGAAGTTACTTGGTTACTTGAAGAAAGGCTACTTAGTCACTTTATTAAAAATAAAAAATATATAAATAAGCTACTTGGGTATTTACCAAATGTAAAAGAAAGGACAACCGCAAGACGATAACAACGCACGACGAAGAAATTAGGTACTTTGGTCATCATAATCCGGACGATTCTCTAAGTCATTACGATATGGTCAACCCTAAGAACAAGTGGAGGTTGTGAGCTCTACACCCAATCAAGCAACCTCAAATATTTCTTTCAACAATGTAGAAACATTTGGCATGCTTATAAATTTGATGCCTTGAACTTAGGCATTTTTTTTCTCAAGAATCTCTTTCAAGAAGGATTCCATGTAGGAAAAATCAGCTCACATGTGGATAACATGTTTTGCATTCTAGGCAAAGAACCTCAAGAATCACTTTCAAATAGAATTTCATGTAGAAACACTTGGCATGCATGTGCGTTGAGTGTGATCAACCTAGGCATGTGAGCTTGAGAAGTTCTTTCAAGTAGAAGTAGGATGCAAAATATAATTCACATGGGAGTTGAATGTTTGCACTCTAGACAAACTACCTCAAGAATTTCTTTCAAATAGGACTTCATGTAGAAAAAAAAAGCTCACATGTGAGTTGAATGCAAACATTTGAGGCAAGAAACCTCAATAATCCTTACAAATAGGATTTCATGTACAAACAATTAGCTTGCATATGAGTTGAATGTTTACATTCTAATCATATGGGTTGAATGATTGCATTTTAGGCAAACAACCTGAAGAATCCCTTTCATTTAGGATTCAATGTAGAAACATTTGGCATGCATGACAATTGGATGCTTTGAACTTACTCATTTGATCTCAAGGATTGCTTTTGAAAGGATTTCATGTAGGGAAAATGAACTCACACATGGGTCGCATGCTTTCATTATGGGCAAGCAACATCGATATTCCCTTTCAAGTGGGACTTCATGTGGAAAAAGTGGACTCACATGAGTTGAATGTTTTGAACCTAAGGATGTGATCTCAATAATCTCCTTCAAGTGTAGGAAAAATGAACTCACACGTTATCTAAATGCCTACATTCTAGGCATGTGACCTAAGAATCATTTACAAGTAGGATATGATGTACAAACGATGAGCTCACATGAATTGAATGCCTAGAACCTAGGCATGAGACCTCAAGAATGTTTTCCAAATAAAATCTCAACTAAAATTACATTCTAAGCAACCAACCCCAAGAGTTTTTTTATTGGGGTTCTATGAAGAAAATTTGGGTTCATATGGGTTGATTTTGTTGCGCACCTCTCCATGAGGAGTGCCCAAAACACCATGGGCACAAGGGGGACCCCGGAGTGACACCCGGGACTTGTGGCGCCGTTGGTGAGAGGGCCCAAGTGATCCTAGTCTGGGTGAGGGCCCCGGGCGTTGGGAACGCTTCCCACCCACGGAGGCTAGGAGCTATGAGGGTAAGGCCATGAGCTATGCGTAGCTCATGGCGGGGTGATTCCATAATGCTCAAGAACACCTCAATCGGAGGTGTGAGCTAGGAGTTATGGCCATTTGAGTGGGGCGCTGTCCCGGGACAGCGCCCTGGTACAGTAGTGCCTGGGAGTGATTCCCGGGACTGCCAAGGTGCAAACATGCATAACTTCCCCAAGACTTGCCCGAATGGGGCAAGTGGGGAGTCCATCGGCATCTACGTGAAGCGTAGATGAGGATGGAGTGGTTGCTTGTTAGCATCAAACATCATACAAGGAAGTTATGATGGTCTAAAGCTGCTAGGGGCTTCTAGGCCCAGCAGCTAAAGGAAAATGTCTACTTGGCCCCAACTCTTGGTGGAGAGACAAGAGGTTGGTTGACAGTGGGGTAGGGGCCCCGCGTAGAGTCCTAGAGGCTTATATGGGTGAGGTGGTGTGGCCTCACCCACCCGAGGCCGAACGGCACGGCCTCCATGGGCTTTGGCCCATTGTGAGGCCATAGTTGCCTAGTATGCTTTGGGTTGTTGTAGTGTTGCTCCGGCAATGCGATGATCAACATAGGATTGGACTTCCATGGATGGAAGTCCACATCGAAGAAATGGGTTACCGATTAAGGGGTGAGTCCTGAAAGCAAAGTAGGAGGGTTGGTTCCCCTCCTCTACGAATTATATGGTCCGGGGTAGGAGGAGCTAACCATTAGCATGGCGGAATGCGAACGGTTAGCACTCGTAACCTTTGCTAGAAATGAAAATTGGCAAGATTGTTAAGGGGCTAGCAAGGGTTGCGACAAATTTCTTGCATTGTAGTCATGTGAGTCAAATGCTTAGATTCGGGAATGTGAGCTTGAGTACCGCTTTCAAATAAGATTTATAAGCCAAAAAATATGCTCACATGAGAGTTGAATGCTTTTATTTTAGGCATGATACATTTAAAATCTCAAGCATGTAGGACTCAATGTTAATTTTATCTCATATGTGACTCAATGATCTTCCCCTCAATCATTTGCGAGTTGGCCAATTTAAAATGTAAACATAGAGAACATACTTGATAAAAATGTTTGTCGCGCCTCTCCATGAAGAGTGCCTAAAACACCATGGGCACAAGGGGGACCCCAAAGAGATGTTTGGGACTTGTGGCACCATAGGTGAGAGGGCCCAAGTGATCCTAGTGTGGATGAGGGCCTTGTGCGTTGAGAAAGCCTTCCACCCACAAAGACTAGGAGTCACAAGGGTATGGCCATGAGCATTGAGTAGCTTATGGCATTTAAATTTTAGAATGCCAATAAAAAATGTGAGCTAGGAGATATAGCAATTTGAATGGGGCGTTGCAACAATGACCTAGGAGTGGCACACGGGATTACTGAGGTTAGAAAAGGCATAGATTTTGCGATACTTGCCTAAATGGGGCAAATAAGGAATTTATCGACATGAATGCAAAGCATAGATGTCAATGGACTAGTTACTTGATAACATCAAAGATCATACAACAAAGTTTTTGAGGTTTGAAGTTGTTGGGGGCTTCCAACCCCAACGGCTAGGGGAAAATGTCTACTTGGCCCCAACACTTAGGAGAGGGACAAAATGTTACTTTACGGTGGGGTAGGGGACCTGCCCAAAACCCTAGAATCTTATAGGGATGAGGCAGTGTTGCCAACCGACCCCACCCGAGGCAGAACGACACGACCTCCACGGGCGTTGGCCCAAAGTGGGGGCATAGTTGTTAAGTATGTTTTGGGTTGTTATAGTATTGCTCCAGCAACATGATAATCAACTTAAGATGTGGATTTCCAATCATAAAAACCAAATCTTATGGGGATTTGGTTTTTATGAATGGAAATCCACATCTAACCATTGACTACTTCCTAAGGGGAGAACCCCAAATACATGTGTAAGAGGGTTGATTTATGAGCTTGAAGGTCCAAGGTATGGGGAACTAATCATACATGTGTATGGGATGCAAAGGGTTAGCGCTTGTGACACATGCTAGAATTGGAAAACGGTCAAGGTAAATCAAAAGGAACCCGTGATGCCACTAACAACAATACAAAAATCTCAACTGAAACGGTGGGATAGGCAACGGTTGCAAAAGGCCGGTTTGCTTTTGATTAGAGGCTCGGTTCACTTAGCACTTTACTAAAGTCTTCACAAAGTGCGTTATCGAGGCCTCCTTAAGAGTGGTAAACCCCACTTTTAGCCCTCTTAAGCTAAAAGTGGGGTCGATTGGGGGTCCAGAGTGGTAAACCCCACTTTTAGCACTTTTAGCAACTTTTAGCAGTTAAAAATGGGATCCATGTGGGCCATTTTAGAATTTAGAGTCAAATTGGCACCTCAAATTGCGTTTCAGCTTGATTAGACGAGCAACACGTTTAGCGATATTCGGATCGAGAGCCTCGTCATCATCGTGCTCGAGGGTGGCCATCTCGTCTTCAGGCCGGAACAAGAGCTCGCCAATGATCGTATCGACAACGGCGTTTGAAATCTTGAGCGTCAGCTCATCGCCAACAATCTCAATGTACCGGTGCAGCGTGTTGTTGCGCGACACGATCCCGTCGAAGAACTTGAGCTGTTCAGACGGCAACAATGTCTGGTACTCGCTCTATTTCTCATGGTGTTGTGACTCCATGTGTTTGGTCATGACATCAGAGCGGAAATCGGGCCCGTACGTCTGGTTCGTCTGGTTCGTCTGGCGGCGCGCTTCCGGTTCGCCATGTCGACTTGCCGCCCAAAGTATTTGCAAAACGAGCAGACCGCCTCGATAACTGCGGATGTCTTGACATCGCGGTTCGTCACGTGCAGCCCGAGTTTTTGTTTGTAAGCCGGCTGCCAGGGGCTCGACTTTTTCTTCGGCATGATCACTATAGTGACGCGGAGGTCCACAACAAGGTCTGCAAGTGTACCTGAAACTGCAATCGACCCCAAGTGCATCGTTTTGCACCTTTGGACAATGCTCTCTTAAAAATGCTTTGAACAATGTTTTGGTCTCACTTTCTTAAAAGTGGGGTCTGGCGAGGCTTAAATGTGGTAAAAGTGGGGTCTGTTTTTAGAATCCCACATTTAAGGAGGCCTGGCGTTATCTCCTCCTTCATGCATGACCAATAGTACCTCCTTGACACCACCGCTATGATGGTTTTTCTTCCTTTATGGCCGGCAATGGGATTATCATATGCTTCCCTCAAAACCAATAGCCTCAATTTGCCTTGTGGCACATATACCCGACTTTGTTTATACTTAAGCAATATGTCCACTAACTTGACATCCTTGAGAGCCTTGCCCTTGCGAAACTCGCTTAGAAGCCTTTGTATTTTGGGTTTGTTGATGTACTTTTCTTTTATCTTGTGTTGCAAGTCTCCATCACCTTTTCACATTAGCCACAAGGTTTGGGTCGTGCCCATTTTTTGGAACTTCTTAACGCGTCTGGCACCACATTGTCACGGTCGGATTTGTAGATCAAATCCACATTTATAAGCGCCAAGGTATCGTGCCACCGCAATTGTTTGGCATTCATTTGCGCTTGTGTCTCAAAATACTTCAAGGACACATTGTTCATGTACACCTTGGTGTTGTGCAATTCCAAATAATGTTGCCACATCTTCAAGCAATGCATTACGGAAAAGACTATTTTTCATGAGTTGGCCATCTTCTATGACAACTATCGAGTTTCTTGCTCTCATATGCAATGGGCCGTCCATCTTGCATCAACACTCCCCCAATGACAAAGTCATGCACATTCGTATGCACCTCAAAGGGCTTATCAAACTCTGAGAACTTAAGCATGGGTGAAGAAGACAATCTGCCCTTGGGCTCTCGAAACGCTTGGTAATAAGGTTCATCCCATTATTGGGATATCATTTTTCTTTAGCAAGTTGGACAAAGGCCTAACAACCTTAAAAAATCCTTGAATGAAGCGGCGGTAATAGTTGGCTAGGCCAAATAATGACTTAAGTCTTCTTTGAATCGAGAGGCGCTTCCATTCTTGGATTGCTTTTATTTATTTTCAGTCCGGCTTAATTCCATCTATTGTTGAACAAAGTCGTTCTTCTTTCTGTTGGCATACAACTTGTTGTCTTTTAGCCTTCGAAACACCGCCTCAAGGTGTTGTGCGTACTCCTCCGCCGTCTTGGAGTACACCAAGATGTCATCGATGTAGAACATCTCAAAGTCGTTCATCTCCTCCCGAAAGATGGTGTTCATAAGGATTGTGAATGTTGAGGGTGCGTTATACAACCCAAAGGACATCACTAAGAACTCATGAAACCCATATTTGTGCGGCACGCCATTTTTCCTACATCTTCATCCGTGATTCAAATTTGGTAGTACCTCAATTCTATATCTATACGACTAAAGTACTTAGCCCTCGCCAACCGGTTGAAAAGACCATCAATATGAAATAGCAAATAGTTTTTTTTCTAAAGAAAATCTTATTATGGTCATTTTTTTCTAAGCCCTATAATCAATGTACATGTGTTGCTTGCCATTTTTTTTGTCCACAAAGAGCACCAGGGCTCCATACGGTGATTTGCTCGGCCTGATGTAGCCTTTTGATAGCAAGCCAATGAATTGCATCTTCAATTCTAACAACTATTTTTGGTTCAATCGATATGGTGCCTTGGATGGTGGCCCGGACCTCGGTATCATTTTGTTCTTGTAATCTATGTTTCTTATTGGCGGTAATTCTTGGGGCAACTCATTAATGAGTACATCCTTGTACCTCCCGGATGCCTCACGAATGTGCTTTAGGGGAGGTCCATCATTCCTAGTTTCTCCGTAAGTTCTTTGGAGTTGCTTTATTCGAACCACCACCATCATTTATTCATTGTTCATCTGGTCAATTGAGACCAAATTCAACTTGCCTCCTCTCGCCATAGAAATCTTTGTCAATTACCATCACAACATACCACAAGCTGCACCGGCTTGCGCCTTTTATATACTGTGTGAGTTTCAAAGAAGGTGTCCCCTAAAATGAGGTCCATCTCATTCATTTCACAAAATATGAAACTCTTCATAAACGACGTTTTCCACACTTCAATGTCACATGCAATGCCAACTCTTTTGTCTCATGTGGCTCACACTTTGCAAACTGCACATTGATGGGCTTGCCCACTCTACGCATTGGTAAACCCAACTCCTTTGCGAGCTTCAGGCTCATGAAAGAATGCGTTGCACTTGTCTCAACCAAACATGAGACATTCCTTCCATTGATGTGGGCCTCAAGATACAAAAGACTCGGCTTTGGCTTAAGGCTACTAGTCTTGGCCACAAAACCACATCTTAACATTTGGTTGGCGGCACAAACATGATTTTCCTTGTCACTCGCCTTGTTGTCGGGGCACACCGCTTGAAAATGGCCAAATTTACCACATTTGTGGCATGATTTGTCCTTTATGTCACCTCCTTTAATTCTGACATTGGGTGGGTTTTTTTCTTGGTAGCCACCTTTGTTGGAAGTTGTACCTTTGGTTTGTCTTTTGTATTGGTTTGATGGTCCAAACTTCTTGCGTTCTTTGCTTTGGGACATATTTTGGCTTAAGCCACTTTCTTGTGAGGACCACCCGATTTATTTTCGGGACCATCGGCTTCAATTTTCTTCACAATCTTGATGATCCCCGCCATGTTCTCGGAAAGCTTTAGGAACTTGAACAAGGCGTCCACCATCCAATTTTACAACCCACCTAAGAAAATGCATTTCTTAACAAACTTGTCCATTTTAGATGTAACATTCATTTGGACGTTAAAATTGTGCACATAGGCCTTAAGAGACCATGTGTGGCTCATTTGCACCAAGTTAATTCCCTCCTGCAATCCTTGGTATCCTGACGTGAACCTATCAACAAACAATTTCTTGAAGCCAATCCAAGTCAAGCATGCCACCATCTTGTGTTTTTGCTCTTTCTCACTAGTCCACCACTGAAGTATATGGTTTTTCAAAATTGTCACTACTATGGAGACCTTATTGTCATCCTCGGGCCCTTGGAAATTGTAGTCGTTGTCAATTTCCAACAATTTTTTATTTTTTATTTTTTTTCCAAACCCCGAGAAGGTATTTGGCATGTTTACCTTGGCTAAAAAATTTGTTGAAAAAGAAGGCTTAACAACTTGCATCATGAGGAACTCAATCATTTTGTCTTGTCGGACTTTTTTTTCTTTGCCACGTTCCAGTTCTTGATTTACAGAATCCATGTATTCAAGTATTTTAAGTTGGAATTTCAATCCAACATCACCACTGTCTAAGCTCTTGGGTGAATTTGGTAGTCTAGCCCCCAAATTGTTTTGAGGTTTGTGGAATCCCTTTCAAAGGAATCCTCCACTTTCTCCCCCATTGTACCATCATCCCCACCATTGTCATTAGAATTAATGACGAGGTCAAAATCCTGTTCAACATGACCTTTGTTCCGTTTTGAGCATGTCAATTTTTTAAAATCGTTGGGTTTACCATTTTTCCCTCAAAGTGCAAACTCAAATATTGGAAGCCTACTTCGATACCACATTTTGCAACCCTTGCTAGTGCCCTTTAACTGAACTTGACCGCTCCCCAATTCTAACAAGCGTCATGAGCGCAAACATGTACATCCCACACATGTGCATGATTAATTCCCCATACCGCGGACCTCCAAGCTTATGGTTTAGTCACCGATCCCTCCTACATATGCATTCGGAACTCTCCCCTTAGTAGGTAGCCAATGGTTAGATGTGGATTCCATCCATGGAAGTCCATTCTTTAGTTGATCATCATGTTGCCAAAGCAATACTACAACAAACAGAAGTTGTCAGGGCACTTCTTCATGAAAATTTCCCAAAACACCATGGGCACAAGGGGGGGACCCCGGAGTGACACCTAGGACTTGTGGCGCCGTTGATGAGAGGGCCCAAGTGATCCTAGTGTGGGTGAGGAGCTCGGGTGTTGGGCACGCCTCCCACCCATGGCGACTAGGAGGCACGAGTGTAAGGCCATAAGCTATTTGTAGCTTATGCCGTGCGGATTCTGAAATGCTCAAGAACACCTCAATCAGAGGTGTGAGCTAGGAGATATGCCAATTTGAGTGGGACGTTGTCTCGAGACAACACTCTGGTACAACAGTTGCTTGGGAGTGGCTCCCGAGACAAATGAGGACAAATGGGACAAATGAGGAGCCCATTGGCATCTACGTGATATGTTGATGATAATGGAGTGGTTGTATGTGAGCATCAAAGATCATACAAGGAAGTTATGCAGGTCTAAAGCTGATGGGGGCTTCTATCCCCAACGGTTAAGGTAAAATGTCTACTTAGCCCCAATTCTTGGTAAAGAGACAAAAGGTTTCTTGACGTTGGGATAGGGACCTTGCCTAGAATCTTAGAGGTTTATATGGGTGAGGCGGGGTGACCACCCAAACCCACCCAAGATCAAGCGGCACGGCCTCCATGGTCATTGGCCCAAAATGGGGGTATTGTTGCTTAGTATGATTTGGGTTGTTATAGTGTTGCTCCAGTAACACGATGATCAACTAAAGATTGGACTTCAATGGATGGAAATGCACATCTAAGGATTGGTTACACATCAAAGGGTGAGTCCTAAGAGCAAAGTATGAGGGTTGGTCCCCCTCCTAAGAGCTAGAAGGTCCGCGGTATGGGGAGCTAACCATTTGCATGGCGGAATGCAAAGGGTCAACGATCATGACCCTTGCAAGGATTGAAAATGGTCAAGATGGTTAAGGGGAATTAACAAAGGTTGCGACAAAATATTGGAATTACCGGCTCCTCCTGGAACTAAGGCTTGTTCTTCAACTCTCAATTATTATATGTTCGGGGCTTCAGGTGAGGTGGTGTGTTTGGCACATGTGATACGTGCTCAATCCATGTCACGAGCCATTCCTTCGACCATAGGGGAGTCTATGGAGAACATACAAGCTCGAGACAATGATCTCACGGATCAAATTGGTTAGATACGTCTGTCATTGTCTTTTGGATTGGCAGATGTTATCCAATCTATTAGTGATCGTAATTCAAACATGGAGGCTTTGAATCCGGCGACCAACATGGTGTACACATTGGCATCCAAGGTGTTGCACACACCTTTGCTTACAGTCATGGAGTGGTCATCACCAATGTTGGACCAATATCAAAATTTTGCGATACCAACCTAGTACCAATATCAGATTTTTATGAAATTTCAACCGGGTTGGATCCCAAGTATCACAAGAATCGTATTTTTATAGATATGGTATGAGTATGAGTATCAATATTGTAAAAATAAAGCATAAAGGTATCAATATCGAGTACCATGATAGTGATACTAGTGGAGTATGTACAATGGTATGGTATTGTTTAACATTTTTACCTTTTTCCTTTTAGAGACCTATTATCCACTTCAAAATCAAGGTGTCAAATAAAACGAAAAATCACTTCAATGTACTTGCAGTCAAGTAGAAAATACAAAAAATCACAAAGATTGCAAGGAAGAATCGAATGAAAACATGATGGTTGATTAAGAATGAATTGCATGGTCATGAAAATATATAGTATGATGGTTCACAAAAAATTGCCTTTGGTGGTAGATTGTGATGCACATCATGATAGACCAAAGAGGAAATCATAACACAACAATCACCATGCACTCTCATCCTCAAAATATCATGCCTCCTCTAGCTCATCCTCATGGTCATCAAGGATCTCATCCTCCTTGTTGAGAAATTCCACCACATTTGTAGAAGCCAGCTCACATGCACTTCTTGCATCTGTAGGCCAATTCTTATAAATCATGATAAGACCATTCACATTTGAAAGACCAAGGTGGCAACGGCACAAACTTGTCAGAACTCCGGCAACACTAAAGATCCTCTCCGTTTCAATTTGAGAACCAGGGATACCAAGAAATTGCCGTGCCAAATATGCAAGAGTTGGAAACCAAGTAGCATTTGCCTTCCACCATGCCAATGGTGATGCTGCCTCCTCAACCGGAATTTGTAGCCGTCGAAATTAATAAACTTCAGCAACAAGGGTACCTTCACAAGCTTCCTCCAGAGAAGCTGCATCTCCAAACAAAATAGAAGACAGAGGGGGTGCTTCAACACGTGTAGCTATTCCACCAGGATGCAACAATTTATGCACCTACAAAAAAAATAAGCTCAGTTTTATTAGCTAGCACATATGAATCATGGAAACCTAGTAATAAACATTTATAAAACATTCACAAGATCTTGAACCAATTGAGTCAACTCATAAAACCAATATTAAATTACAACTCTCATGCAATCAGCTCCCTTAATCCTCACCAGTCACCCACAACATCAAATGGCAGAACATCTACCTACACAAACAGTCACCTACAATGAACTATAGTGAAGTATACAATCAAGATTGCAAAAGAATTTGGACATCGTACCTTCACCAAATAAGGAATGAGCACCTTCTAATCGTACTCGCGTAGAATTGCCCGAGCTTTCTCAACTCCTGTGTACGCAATCACATATTCTAGGCCCTTGAAGCGGGGATCTACCATGAGCACAATCATATTGTGAGCCTTTTTTGATGTAAAGGTCTGGATGAACGACAGAAAAGGCTTCATGACAAGCATCGCCTCCAAAGACATCTTCCCCCGCAAGATCTCGAGCTCGGCATCAAAATCGCCGTTTAGCGGAGGATTCATGTTACTGAGGTGATCAATATGAGCACGAAGCTCCACCGAAATAGCCAATGCTGCTGCCAGGGCATCCGATAACAACCAGTAGCCTCGTGTCTGATCAAAACGCATTGCTTCACAACTGGATTCAAAGTTTCGGTGACTGTTCGAGCCACTGCCCAAGTTACACCAGTTGGC
The DNA here is from genome assembly GCA_950295325.1 of Polytrichum commune. Taxonomy (NCBI): domain Eukaryota; kingdom Viridiplantae; phylum Streptophyta; class Polytrichopsida; order Polytrichales; family Polytrichaceae; genus Polytrichum; species Polytrichum commune. The sequence continues at coordinate 50,411,903 of OX485806.1, forward strand.
ACTCGTGCTTGCAATTTCAAAGACTGAGCTGCATAGCAAATATTTATTGCATCAGCGTACTCTAAGGTTTCTTTGAAGAGAATAATCTTCGATGCAAATCGAGTTTTCAAAAGCGTTCTCAACTTCCTTGCTGGTAATCTAGCCTTGATGTAGGCTTTCTTCCATTCCGCCCCTCCCTTTCCTGATTTCTTCGTCCACGTAATGCACGACTACAATGCAGCTTGAGCAGATCTCAAGGACAATTCTGTCATCTCCCTACAAATTTTCTCATCATCTGTAGCATATAGAGAAGCTTTGGACATGACATGTCCAAAACAAGCTCCAGCATAAGGTTGGTTAATGTCTAAGACATCACATGAGACTGTGAGCTGCAATGCGCGCTCAAGTGTAGTCAAATTAGAGCCCTCATCTTTGACCCAAGCAATTATTTTTTTTGTCAACTGAAATTCATCTAGCAAAGGTTTCACTATTTTAGCAATAGCAACACCAGAAGTATCATGAGCCTCAAATAAACCAACTGTCACATGCCGCGGTTCCCAGCAATCATCGATGAAGTTAACAACCAAGGCAAAAATGTCGAAGCCAGCTCTCGACATCCACAAGTCGAATGTAATCGACGCCGTCGCACAACTTGCGATTGCAGGAAGCACGTACCGTTCCATCGTCTTCGCAAGAAGTGTAGGAATGTGCTCATGCACAAGCGCCTTCCGAGTTGGAAATTTAACTTTTGGAACTCGGCGCATCACCAATCGGTGTTGAGTACAAAATCTTAGCACTTAGGGTGGGAGCTAAACAAGTAAATTGGAGACACCGAAGATTGAAGAGCCACACCGAGAGAGCGCTGGAAGAGAAGAATGGAGTCCCGGTTGAAGAGGACGCTCGGCCACAGGTTTAGGCCCCCCTTGTCACGGAGTTGCAAGGGAGTCGCGCGGTTACAGGGTCCTTTACCCGCAGCAATGGATCCCCAGTGGCTTAGTAAGGAATTCATAGTGTTTTGATTAAGGATTATGAGAGAGTATGTATAAGGGTATATTAGAATATAAGATTTTGAGGATGAATGAAATATCCAAAGAGACATGTTTATGGAGTATATTAGAATATAGGATTTTGAGGATGAATGAATTATCCGAAGAGACATGATTATGGAATATATTAAAATATAGGATTTTGAGGATGAATGCCTATCCGAAGAAACATGATTATAAAATATATAGAATATAGAAATTTGAGGAAGCATGATTATGATTTATATAAGAATTTTGGATACAAAAACATTATGGAGACATTAAGGGGAATATAGGACTAGGGTATATTCTACGAGGATGTTCTAAATACCAATTATCGGAATTGAATCAATCAATCACAAAGAATTGATTGACTCTCAAAGAGAAATTATAATGTAAATACAACAAAGATATAGTGGAATCTTGGTATTAAGAACATTAGAGTAGTGAAACGGTTATAACTGTTTAGGATAGATAGCATCTACATATGTTGAAGATAGATAGCTATCTAGGATAGTAAAATATTACAATCACTCAACGAAGATTTTGAGATAGATAGAAAAGACTATATAAGGGAAGCAATTTAAGAGACTAACACCTCATTTTCTACACAATGAAGTTATCACAAATTTGAGTGTCAAAAACACTTGAGTTACTTTTGTATCTCTCCTCTCGGAGTTTTTTTTGCAATATATTATCTTTTCCACAAATGTGTGTGTGACCTTTCTCTCTTTCTTTCTCAAATTGAACTACGAGTTGTCAATTGGTACTTGTGACTCAAGATATTGATAAACGAGAGGAGAGTAGGTGCTTTGAGAAAGAACTCAAAGTATTAGTGCGAGGGTGAGAACAAAGCGCTCAAGAATAGTTGGAGTATCAATGGAACTTCGAGAGAAGTTGTTATGAGTAGTAACGTCAATTTAAACTTGAACGTCGGAATTACGATTGACTCTCAAAAGTGGAACTTATCATTGAACTCCTCAAAAGGGAATTATAAATATACATGTGATTGAATGTTTGAAGAATTACACACATGTTATGAATGATTAAAGTGAAACCTCTTAACAATTACAAACTCCTTCAAAAGATGAGGAACTTAATATTATAAACTATATAATTGACTTACAAGTATTATGCATATGTTTGAGTATCGAACTTATTTTATGATTAACAAGAATGATGAAGACATTAATTCACATCAAAGTTTGAATTTATATGAATGAAGTAATATTGATATGAAATAATCTACTTACTACAAATGTTATTGAACCTCTTTCTTTTAAGATATTTTGTGGGTTGTTGGATATCATTAACAATCAAAGAAGAGTTCTTTCTCTTGAGTGAACCTTAAGAGAGTTATAATTATTCTTGTCATTAAAACACTTTGAAGTTAAACGTGACATTGCAAAACAATCAATGATGTGTTCATGAAATTATAACTACTATATTGCATACATGTCAAGTTACAATATTATAAGAAGTAACACTTGAGCTTAAAAAGGAAGACTCAAGAATATTAGATCTTCCTCATCATTATAAGATTACTATCATTTATGTGATTGATGTTTATAAATTATGAATCTTAAGGATTCATATAACTTATTGAAAACTATATTATTAACAAGGATATTGTCACACCTCTTGAAGCATTGTTGAAATCTAATGGTTCTTATTATCAATGATGCCTTACATTGAAAGTAAGAATTAAGATAATGAGATTGTGTTCAATCCGATAATTATATTCATATCATAAGGAGAAGAGAGGGATTATTAATTTGAGACCGAGCATATTAATGAGACACGGTAGTTCTCAAGCGAATATAAATTTATATGATGTGTATCGTGAGTCCTCTTAGCTAATTTGCAAAGGAATGACTCACGGCGTCCATCAATCGGCGCAACCAAGGGCTCTCCACCACCGCCAATGTTTTGTAACCCTTTGCGATGAAAAGAACAAGGTCCTCAAGAAAATGTTTTTGTTGAACATCACCTTTATGATAAGACTTTTGTCCGGCGAAAAATTCTGTAATGGCTGAAGGCTGAACAACTTTCCTCTTCTTCGTCTTTTGGCGCGCTGCCTCCAACTCCTCCAACACCGTTAGCGTTGCCTTATACCTCTGAAATTTTGTTAAGTGCTCATTCATCACGTGGTTCTTCATGCTTATCAACCCGTGCAAAGGATTGTACTGCAAGACACCCTTTCGCTGGCGTGTCGTACTCCGCGAACTAGAAGAAGACGTCGCATTGGTAGGGTGACAGATTGTGCACTTCATCACCTGGATTGCTTTGACGTCAACTTCTACGCCTGGCTCATTCAATTTGAAGAAGGCCCACACCAAAGATTGTCGGTGATAAGGTGCCCAAAAATTCTGGTTACTTGTCAATGCGATGAGAAGAACCTGCCACGCAGCCTCAAACTCTGAAGCCACTTCATTTGACAATGTTGGCAAACAACCCATTGCATTCACCATCTCTGTGCAATCTGAATCAATCAAATTCACTGTGTTATTAGAGAACCCAACATCCATACATTGATTCACAGCAACTTCCATTGACGCACGTTGTGAACCAGACATTTTGCAACCCTAAATGAAGCTTGAAATGCACATAAAAACACAAGCAACATTCGAACAAAAATGCATAAGGAGCATAAGACATCGACAATAAGAAGCGTGCCTCATTGAAGCCAAGAATCTGGAGTTGTTGAACTGAAATTTCGAATAATAAAGTGCAATGCCGCAGATTTGAAGAGCATTCAAGCAGACTGGGTTTCGGGCTTCTCGACATGAGCGAAGGCGGGGGTGAGTATCGGGCTCCACCTCCTACCTTGGGTATCGAAGGCGGGTATTGAGACCTGGTACCTTGCAGTACAAGTACGACACAGGTATCACCCCATCTACATACTGCGGGCAATCTGGTACTTAATACCATTCTCATACCAATACTCTATACCAAGCAAATGGTGCTATACCGGTCCAACACTGGTCATCACCCGGCATCCAACTGGCTAAGGTTTTCCATCTAGCAAGTAGAATTTTGAAAGGCAAGACATCTTTGTTTTCTCTGACTGATGCATAAGCCACCGCATACTTCCCTGCCACTGAGGATCCAAAGAAAGTGGCCAAACTGGAAGCGAGGCTTGCAGTGGAGGCCATTGCCTTTTTTGACGCACACCCCTCAGACGACTAGGGGCCGACCACATCTTACGACTCATCCGAATCCGCGGGGGTAACTTTATCTATCGGATGTAACTGCTAGACTTGTTCGCAAGTACCGCGACATTCGACGAGCGCCGTACGCCGTGCTTATGGTGAATGATACTGGTTTTTGGTGGTCACTCGGGCTGGGGGCAATGCTATTCGGGTTGCACCCAAGTGTGTGATGGATTCGGGGGTACAACCAATTATGACCGGCTAAAAACATGCCTAGGATTTACGCTTGACGACTAATGACTTGGCTCCTTGTCCATTTACCATCGTCACCTTTATTGGCCACATGGAACGGGCCATTACTTACACTGGAGAGCCTTTGCAACTTAGCTTCTACGTGAAGCCTGGAGATCCATCCGCACCTCTTTATCTAAGGTGTATGATAACAGATGCAACCAATTACAATATTTTATCTGGTCAGCAAGGACTGTATTCCCTCGGTTTTGGTTTGGACAACTGGACTGAGGAGGCTTGGATCCGACCAAGTTGGTCGGTTGGAGACGGATGTAGGGAACTTATTCCTATGGCATTCGCGGCGGCCGCGACCATAGCACCATCATCCACGGTTTTTGGATGTAGTGCTATTGTGGATACATTGCCTTATGCTTCCGCATTATTAGAGGAGTCATTGGCATTCATGGGGAGTGCTGAGGATCAACGGGAGATGGCACCTAAGGATTCATTGGTGCGCCATCCCAAGGATCTTCTTCCTCCCTGGCGCAATTCCGTCGAGCTATTATGGAGGTGTAAGGACATTGTCCTTTCTCTCGGTACAACATTATCCATTCGTGATACCTCATCGACGTTGGCACATCCTATCTCATGGCGTCCACCTGGGATTGGCCTTTGCTTGGTGTTACATTGATGACATAATGATCTTTAGTAAAACAACACAAGAGTATGTGAAGCATCTGCAAGTCGTTTTCCAATGGTTGCGGCGGAGGGAATTGCGCTTGTACCATGGGAAGTGCAAGATTTTCCATGTCCGACTAGTATATCTAGGTCATATGATTATTCCAGGAGGCCTTGGGGTGCAGCAAACTAAGGTAGACGCTTTGCAGTAGATCTCGGCACCGGTCGATGTGCCGAGACTTTGTGTTTTCTTAAGTTTGGCAAATTATTTTCGTCGATTCGTCAAGAATTTTAGCTTGATCGCCAAACCTCTCACCATTCTCATGAGCAAGGACCAACCTTGGACTTGGGGTCGTGAGCAACATCAAGCATTTGAGACATTGAAGCAGAGACCGGGTACAGTTCCAATGCTTCAACATCCAAATGTCTCCAAATCCTTCCAATTGCATACGGAACTGGAGTTCATTGGATTTCGGAGCAGTTCTCACTCAAAATGATGACTCTGGTTGGGAGTATGTTGTTGTTTATGCTTCACAAAGCAACAACATTGCGGAGGCAAATTATTCGTCCTACAAGGGAGAAGCTTTGGTGGCGGTGTGGGCTATTGCCCATTTCCGGCCATATCTCTATGGTCAGTGCTTTACTTTGGTGACTGACCATCAACCTTTATGGTGGTTCATGGAGTCGGATAAGCTTACTGGCAAGCTTGTTAGGTGGGTTTTATTGCTCCAGGAATATAACTTTGAGGTGATACACCGTACTGGAATTACCAACTTGAAGGCAAATGGACTCTTACGCAATCCAAGTCCTTCGGTTGAGGACTTGACCGGGGCCAGGTGGCATGGGAATTGTGATCGAGAGGTGATTCCAGGTCGGCATGCGACTGCTTACCTCACTTTGTTTTTTGGCACTTCTGTTGAGGTTTCGAGACAGGGCTCGGATGATGAGACTGATCGACCTCAAGCTATTGCAAATATATGGGAGGATCTTCCCGTATTGCACAAGCTTCAGCAGGAAACCCTTCCCTTGTCTACCCCGACGATGGAAAATAATCGGATTGGACATCGAATAACAAGATTCTGTTGGGAGAACGATTTGTTATTTTGATTGTGGTCGGATGGGACAAGGCATATTGTCCCTAGACCGGATCAAAAGGCCTCCTTGGTGCAACAAATGCACGAAAAACTTGGCCATTTTGGCATACACAAGATACATTTGATGTTGCCATGCTAATATTAGTGGATTAGCATGTATCAGTAGGTAGCAGCTTATGTGGGGAGGTGTGAAGTTTGTGACCAGGTCAGGTCTAGCTTCAACACCTTACCACCTCAATTACAACCCTTACCTATCATGGGACTGGGCTATTGCTGGACACCGGACTTTGCAGGACCGTTGGTTGTCACACCACGTGGAGTAAAGTACGTGTTGGTGATGGTGGAGCATTTTAGCAAGTGCATTAAGCTTGTCGCTCTATCCCAAAATTTTGCAGAGTTGGCCGCGGCAACCTTTTTAGATTGTATGTTGGCACGTTTTGGAGCACCAGTTGAGGTATTGACGCACTAGGGGAGGAAATTCCTCAGTGTTTTTGAGGAGTTGTGCATTAAGGCTCTTATAGATCACCGCACCACCTCTCGAGATCATCCGGAGGCGGATGGCTTGGTGTAAGCCCCAATCACCCCCACCCTTCAATTGCGTCCTAGTCCGGGTGGGGGATCATGTGCCACACTCAAGCATAACATTCACATGTGCAAGCATGATCAAGCAATTGGGAGAAGCGGTGTGTATAACACATTTTTTTCTTTATTAGAATCAATCAAGCATTCACAAATACTTAATCACCATACAACTTCAATTGCTAATGAATCACTTGTACCCACATACCCATTAACCTATTAGCACCACTTCACTGCAAGAGAAGAATGCGCGTGTCTTCCATCTATTTCATCCCACTAACTACCAGCTTATGCCCTATCCCAGCTTCCCACCTTCCGTGCACGCCAACATTACCCTAGCACCTCTTAGGCCATTACCACTCACTAATTGAGTCAAATAACCATCTCAGGTGAGGCCCTGGCAGCCCTTCCCCGTGGTCGTAACTCCTTCCAACACCCTCCAGTTGTCCCTCGTTCACCTGGGAAGCACCCGCTTTGCAACAATCTGCAACGGTGTTGCGATGTAGTCCGGGAGAATGGCTGCAGCAGCTTCGAGGACTAGCGAGTCAATCTTCGGCCAGCACAATGTTTCTTTCCAACTCCGCCCCGCAATATTCTTGGGATCACCGGATGCCGACACCACAATGGGACGCTCCCCTACCCAAAATTTGACCTTCGGCAACTACCCACCTGATCCAGCCAAGTCGGGGGCAGGGAGTTCACTGCATGCGGGGTTCTTCCCGTTTTCCTCACATCAACACTCCTCTCCCGTCGATGACTTCCTGCAACTTCGTTCTACCCTCACCACCGTTGGGGGTGAGTGTCGCGCACCTCTCCATGAGGAGTGCCCGAAACACCATGGGCACAAGGGGGACCCCGGAGTGACACCCGGGACTTGTGGCGCCGTTGGTGAGAGGGCCCAAGTGATCCTAGTGTGGGTGAGGGCCCCGGGCGTTGGGAACGCCTCCCACCCACGAAGACTAGGAGGCACAAGGGTAAGGCCATGAGTTATGCGTAGCTCATGGCGTGGTGATTCTAGAAAGCTCAAGAACACCTCAATCGGAGGTGTGAGCTAGGAGTTATGGCCATTTGAGTGGGGCGCTGTCCCGGGACAGCGCCCTGGTACAGCAGTGCCTAGGAGTGATTCCCGGGACTGCCAAGGTTCAAACAGGCATAACGTCCTCATGACTTGCCCGAATGGGGCAAGTGAGGAGTCCATCGGCATTTACGTGAAGCGTAGATGAAGATGGAGTGGTTGGTTGCTGGAATCAGACATCATACAAGGAAGTTATGATGGTCTGAAGCTGCTGGGGGCTTCTAGGCCCAGCGGCTAAGGGAAAATGTCCACTTGGCCCCAACTCTTGGTAGAGAGACAAGAGGTTGGTTGACGGTGGGGTAGGGGCCCCGCGTAGAGTCCTAGAGGCTTATATGGGTGAGGTGGTGTGGCCTCACCCACCCGAGGCCGAACGGCAAGGCCTCCATGGGCTTTGGCCTATTGTGAGGCCATAGTTGCCTAGGATGGTTCGACTTGTGAAAGAAATGGCTATCCCAAGAGTGGGATGATGTTTGTCATGAGTCTTTGGGGAGCTTAAGACCAAGTTCTCTTCGCCGCCCGTGCTCAAATTCGCGGAGCTTGACAAACCTTTTGAGGTGGATACGGGGGTGAGCGACTTTGCCAATGGTGGATTATGTGTAAGATGGATGGCCATTGCATATGCGAGCATAAAGCTCGATGGTTGTCAAAGAAGACAACCAACTCATGACAAAGAACTTCTTTGCGGTAGTGCATTGCTTGAAGATGTGGCGACACTAGTTGGGGTCGCACAAACTAAAGGTCTACAAGGACAATGTGTCCTAAAAGTATTTTGACATACAAGCGCAAGTGAGCGCCAAGTCATTGCGTTGGCATGATAGCTTGGCGCTTATGAAAGTGGATTTGATCCACAAACCGGACCGTGGAAATGTGGTGCCGGATGCGCTAAGTAGACGGGAAGAGTTCCAAGCAATGAGAACCATCCAAACCTTGTGGCTAATGTGTGCCGGCGAAGGAAACTTGTGATGCAAGATACGGGAGGGGTAAATTAATTACCCCAAAGCACAAAAGCTTTTAGGTGAGCTTCGCAAGAGCAAGGTGCTCAAAGAGGTTAAGTTGGTGGACGGATTGTTCAAGTGCAAACAAAGTCGGGTATTTGTGCCACAAGGCAAGTTGAGGCTATCGGTTTTGAAGGAAAAATGTGATAGCCCTATTGCCGGCCATAGAGGAGAAAGAAAAAAAAACCGCCATAGAATGGTGTCAAAGAGGTACCATTGGCGGTGCATAAAAGAGGATATAACCCACTTTGTGAAGGCGTGAATAAAGTGCCAAGTGAACCGAGCCTCTTACCAAAAGCAAGGCGGTTTCTTGCAACCGTTGCCTATCCCGTCGGCGCCATGGCATAGTATGTGCATGGACTTGATCATAAGTTTGCCGGAGTCACATGGGTATGATGCCATCTTGTTGATGGTAGAGCGGTTTGCCAAGTTGGCACACATGGTGCCGATTGTGGGAACCGCCACCGCGTTGGAGACCGCATAGCCTTTTCTCAAAGGATGGTTGAGGCACCACGGGTTGCCAAGAGTGATTGTGTGGGATCAAGATCCAAAGTTCACAAGTGCATTTTCAATGCATTTCTCTAAGGAGGTTGTATTGAAACTAAGGTTTAGCACGGCCGTGTATTCCCAAATGGATGGGAAAACAAAGCGTGTAAATGGAGACTTGAAGCAATACTTGAGGAACTTGGTGGGGGCGGACCAAGGAGATTGGGCGGACTATGTGGGTCGAGCGGAGTGTAATTGCAATGTAGCCACGCACTTGGCTACCAAGGGGTGGTCTTTGGTGGTGGCTTATGGAGTGGATGCGCTCCAACCTATTAACCTAGCTCTCAAGGGGGCACATTCAACACTGGAGTTTAACCAAGATGGTGAGGACTTGGCCAAGGATGGTAAACAAGTCTTGGAGATGACCAAGTTGTTGGTGGAGAAAGCCCGAAGGTGCTACGGAGTGCTAGTAAATGCCGGAAGACGCGAAGTGGAGAATGAGGTGGGCCAAAAGGTGTTGTTGAATGTGAAGAACTTCACTTAGCCGGAAGGCCTCGCTCCAAAAGTTCATGTCCAAAATTGGAGCTTCGTTTTCCATTGTGGAACAAGTGTTCAAGGACATGTATAAGTTGGAATTACCGCCGGACATCAAAGTGCATCCGACATTTCATGTCTCATTACGAAAGTCATTTTAGGACGACACCTTGTGGCCCGATCACAAGCAAGTGATTAGGCCACCTCCCGACCTTGTGGATGTCATTTGGAACATGAGGTAAGAGGGCATCCTCAAGTGTAGGAAGCCCAAGTGAAAATGAAAGAAAATGTACAAAGGAGTACTTGGTGAAATGGTGAGGATACCATGAGAAAGAAGCCGTTTGGGTGGCGGCAAGAGACATGATGAACGCCAAGGAATTGGTAAAGCACTTTGAAGAAACTAAGGCTAGACATTCCAATAAAATGAAGCGTAGGTATTGATGAGGACATCAATCTCCTTTAGTGGGGGAGAGACGCTAGTAGCACACTTAGCTTCGAGGCTAATTGCTCCACAACATGAACTTGTTCTTTGGCTTGAGGGAATAAAGTCCAAACTTTAGTGGTGCAAAGAGAAAAGTACGAGATGAGGTCCTAGTCTTGTACTTGTGCTTGGTTAGTGGAAGAGGGGGAATAGACATGCCAAACTAGGTTGGGTAAGCCGAGTAATTGGGGCCATGGCTAGGAGGGGCCTTGGATAAAACCAAAAAACTTCTTAGCCGTCGGCTTGTCCGGGCGGGGACAAGGTGATGGCGCGTGCTCATAAAAGTGCTACCCGCGAGCTAACGAAAGTTGGCGCATGGGAGTCATGAACCCATGTCTCGAAAGAGCAAAGTGGGAACCGAGTCGGGCGGGACTTGGCATCACCCCCGTGCGATCGAGGCGTGGCTTAACAATGGAAAGCCATCTCGGAGTTGCAACCGAGACAACTTAGTGGAAGCGTTGAGGTCTCGCCTAGATGTGTCACGTTAGGCTAATGGAGCCTAACGGGGGAGGCCCCAAAGGAGGGACAACCCAAGTGAGTCCCAAAGTAGGTGGGTCTAGTATAGGTTAGGTCCTTGGAGGAGTTCCAAGGTCGCTAACGGACCACCTAGTAACGACACCTTTGGGACTATGCCAAATTTGAAGATGCATTGTGGGGGTCGCGCCCTAAGGTAAACACAATGCCGCACCATAGAGGATGGCAACTTGAGAATTGGTGTGCCGACTACGAGTATAGTCGATGAGGGCATCGACTCCGTTTGGTGGGGGTGAGTGTCGCGCACCTCTCCATGAGGAGTGCCCGAAACACCATGGGCACAAGGGGGACCCCGGAGTGACACCCGGGACTTGTGGCGCCGTTGGTGAGAGGGCCCAAGTGATCCTAGTGTGGGTGAGGGCCCCGGGCGTTGGGAACGCCTCCCACCCACGAAGACTAGGAGGCACAAGGGTAAGGCCATGAGTTATGCGTAGCTCATGGCGTGGTGATTCTAGAAAGCTCAAGAACACCTCAATCGGAGGTGTGAGCTAGGAGTTATGGCCATTTGAGTGGGGCGCTGTCCCGGGACAGCGCCCTGGTACAGCAGTGCCTAGGAGTGATTCCCGGGACTGCCAAGGTTCAAACAGGCATAACGTCCTCATGACTTGCCCGAATGGGGCAAGTGAGGAGTCCATCGGCATTTACGTGAAGCGTAGATGAAGATGGAGTGGTTGGTTGCTGGAATCAGACATCATACAAGGAAGTTATGATGGTCTGAAGCTGCTGGGGGCTTCTAGGCCCAGCGGCTAAGGGAAAATGTCCACTTGGCCCCAACTCTTGGTAGAGAGACAAGAGGTTGGTTGACGGTGGGGTAGGGGCCCCGCGTAGAGTCCTAGAGGCTTATATGGGTGAGGTGGTGTGGCCTCACCCACCCGAGGCCGAACGGCAAGGCCTCCATGGGCTTTGGCCTATTGTGAGGCCATAGTTGCCTAGTATGCTTCGGGTTGTTGTAGTGTTGCTCCGGCAATGCGATGATCAACATAGGATTGGACTTCCATGGATGGAAGTCCACATTGGGGAAATGGGTTACCGATTAAGGGGTGAGTCCCGAAAGCAAAGTAGGAGGGTTGGTTCCCTCCTATGAACTATTGGTCCGGGGTAAGAGGAGCTATCCATTAGCATGGTGGAATGCGAATGGTTAGCGCTCGTAACCTTTGCTAGAAACGAAAATTGGCAAGATTGTTAAGGGACCTAACAAGGGTTGCGACAGCCTGAGCAGCTACCCACGCCCTCCTTGGTGAGCCTTTCCGCGACCATTACACCTATAGCACACAGTCCTAGATGCGAGTTTCCCCGTGGCCCCTCACAATTCCGGCGTCAATTGGCTTCCGCTTCCCCCTGGATGCACTATAGCGGAGTGATCCGCTGGCCCTCCTCGAATCAACGGCTCGGTGCCTCTCTCCTCAGCAGCCGTCCTCTGATCATATTGGAACAGAGGTGCCAGCGGCGCCAATCCTCAACTCCTACTCGCGGGGTACCCCTAACATTGCAACCGTTGGACCACTACTACACCGATGCCCCTCTCCTATCACCCCCCGTAGGTCGCGGTATCATTCATGAGCCGCACATTCCCTTCTCCCCGTTCACTACCTTGAATGAAGCATTTAGACCTCAAGCCACAGGATTGATGCGCTGTGTGATTTACCCATTTTGCGAATTTCCTAATACACTACGTAAGCAAACCTAATACCCCATTCCTATTCAATCTGACTCAACTTGTGATGCCCTTCCAGACCTGAACTTAGAATACCAGTCAATCATGTGCGAGGTTGGCACCAGTCGCGGAACCTCGTCTTCGGTTGTACACATGTAGCACTCCCCTACTGCAGCCGTTCTTCGATGGGTTGTTGCCATGGTCTTCGCCCTCAACATCCTTTGCTCCTGTGACAACATGTTGCCCCTTGGAGTTGCACATTTAAAAGAAAACACGCGGTTGCAGCGTGGCCGCTCCTCCCTTCCTAGTGCTGCTCATTGCCACTCGCTGGATCGAGCCTTTCTCACTCCTTCCATCAGACCGCGCTTGCATTGCAGCACTCACCCAGATCCGGTAATTTTTCCGTCACAACCGCATGACATACCCACGTACCAATGCATTGTCGGAAGAGGAGGCTAGAAGTCTTCACTCCAAGACCCCCTGCCGCTCTCCTCGATGTGAAGTCGCTGTAGCATTTCTTGATGCAGCGTTGATATCAACCCAACAACATGTCCCCGTTCGATACATCTCCCTACCTAATAGCCAACGATCCCTTTGAGTGCCCCTCTCTCCCTTTCTCTTCCCTCTTCGGGGTACAGATCCTGCTAGCCGCACACGTTCATCCTTCTCATGCGTGAGGCCTTTCACCACTTTACCATCAACTACATCTCCCCTCGACCATCCGCCTACGGTCCCTGAATGTTTGTGTGCACACTTCTTTTGTGCGGCAACACTACCTCTTTGCCTCCATTCTCTCTATTTTGGCAAGGCTTCGCCCCCTCTCTCGAGTTTTCTCTCCTCCTCCACCTTCCTTGTTGCATAATGAGGCTCCTCTCTCTTGCCTCCCGAGACCCCTCCAAGCTTCCCCCTTTTTTCCCGGGTTGCCCGGCATCTTTCAGGCCGCCCGAGAAGAAAAACGGGTTAAGGCTTCTCCCTTTGGCCTTCACCCTTTCAAGCTCGACTTCCCCACTCCCTTAGTTGACTTTTCCTCTCACTAGGCTCACACTTATCTACATATCTTTACCCACCATTAATTCTCCAAGGTTTCTTGCCCTCCCTAACTCTTATTCACCCCTTAACTTAAGTCAACCAAGATTTTAACTCCTCCCCCTTTTTCTTATCTTTTTGACTACTCCCAGAAGCACAATTTGAAGGTTTGAATAATTTTTATGGTTAAATCTTCATGTGGGTATCAATTGTCTGGGTTTCGTTACAAAAAATGGGAATGCTGCAGAGGTACTTGCGACTATTGTATGAGGCTGGATGTGGGAATTCAAGGGAAGTAAATTTCCATTGTTAAGGTTTTGGTAGCAACTAAAATGCGAGGAGAGTAGAGGATAGAGGAGGAGAAGAGGACCGTTCCGGAAGTGGACTTGCAACTGAAAGGGGAAAAAAGGAGGAGGCGGATGCGAAGGCCGAAGCGGGACCTTACTCAAAGGCGGGGGGGGGGGGGGGAGGAATGTGGCCTTAATTGATGAATTTAGGTTGGATAATTGGAATTAGGTAGTGGTAAGAGGTAGCTAAGGATGTGCCTTTGGACATTGTAAAAAACTCAAGTGTTTGTGAATGCTTGAAAGGTTAATGAAAAAGTGTTATCCACGCCACTTCTTCCACAATTAATTGGAGTAATGAAATTGCATGTGAAAGTGATGAGTTAGGTATGTGATGGATGATTCACCACCCGGACTGGGATGCAATCAAGGGAGGTGGAAGAGTCTTGCTCACATAAATGGTGCGTTCGCCGGGAGCTCAAAGGGTTGACAATTGTGGGTAGTTGGTGCGGTGAGAGACGATGCGTGGAGAAGGAGGACGTTTTTTCTTGAGGTAAGTGGCCTCACCTGCAGCTCTGAACTTCCACCTTTGCTGATTAAATCGTTGTCAATTATGAAAATAATAATAATAAAAAATAAATAAATCACCCTTAGGCAATTAAGTGTATGTCATGGTTTTACTGTTTACTCCGTGACCACAGTCGACTAGGTGTTATTTTGTCAGTTTTTTTACTGTGGTTAAAATTATATTTTTATTAGATGAATTTTTCAACTTTTTACAACTGCAATTTAGTTATTATTTTGGAGCAGCTGCAAGTAGGTGGGGAGCTAGAGGGGAGTGTGGATTTGCCCCGACCTTCTAACACTCGCACAAGGTGTTAGAAGGACCCCCCTCTAGCTTTTGTGCTAGGGTCAAGTAAAGGGGCCTAGGGGTGAAAGGTGGAGGCCTTCCCACGGTTGCTCTAAGAGCAACCAGTGAGCCCCTAGGCTGAAGGGGAGAGGACAAATGCCCGGGTATGGGACAAGGGCGTCCTCTCCTTCCCCCCCGAACTTGACTTACCACCAAGGTAAGAGCGGCTAGTCTCTTTAAGGTTACTTTCAATTTTTATTTCTTTTCGTTGTAGAACTTGGTGTAAATCGCATGGAAGGGGTCGAGCGGAATGAGCGCGGCACAAGGTGAGCATGCTGACCCTCTTGGGATGGCATAAGAAGAGCACACTAATAGGACAACCAGGTAGAAACACTAAAAATCCACTGGGGTAATTAAAAGTTAGGCCGAAGTAACTTAGGTTTTACCTTAGATTAATTTTCTAAGTTTTTACCTTGGGTAAGTAACTTAGGTTCTTACCTTAGGGTAATGTTCTAAGCTTTTACTTAGGTAAGTAACTCAAGTTCTTACCTTAGGGTAATTTCTAAGTTTTTACCTTGGGTAAGTAGCCTAGATTCTTACCTTAGGGTGATTTTCTAAGTTTTTACCTTAGGTACGTAACTTAGGTTCTTACCTTGGGGTTAAAAACTTAGATTTACTGGGATTCTTCAGAAGTTACTACCAATTACTTAGACAACTTACTTAAGCGAGTAACTTAGGTAGGTGATTAAGAGATGTTAAGGTATGATAAGTTAGAATAGGGGGGGGGCAACAAGGGTTTGGTAGGCAAGGCGGAGCGCGGCGAGAGTTTCACCAATTCTGTGAAAGATGGCATGTCCCAGGTTAGTGTTGGTCCAAGGGCAGTTTTTTGAATGTAGCAATTGCGGGGGAAACCACCCTTCATACGAATGTAGACACCCGATAAAATGATTAGGCTGCCACATCCCGTGGCCAATCCGTACCAACATGCTAGAGAAAACCTTAGAGGGGAGAGGAGACCACACGGAGGGCATCCAAACGAGATCAGGCCGCCAAATTTGTGTTATGAAAAATTTGTATTATTCAACAAAACATTTACAACTGACTTTCAATGTCAAGCATGAAAAATTCATGCATACGCGGCAAATGATTATGCATGACATGTTCAAACGATAAAGTATGAACCCTAATTTTTGTCAAAAAAATTGCGCACTTAATTGGGATGCATACATAAACAGGTGCGTACTTAAGCGGGAGATAACTTTACATGATTAGGCCGTGTAGCCTGAACCTTCCAATATTTGTGGATGTATATGCATCCAATGGGTTGGGTACCTACTTAAATTCGGAGTAGGACATGACAAAGGTGGAGGGGCGCAAAGGAACCAAAGGCATTGGTGAGTATAATTGTAGTTTCATATCCTCGTTTTCTTTCTTAATATGGTTGCCATTCAACCCACCACTGAAATTTGGAGCCGATTTTCCTTGTCTAAGAGGTTTTGTTTTGTGGGGAAAATAAGCATGAACCCCTCCACCCCCCCCCCCCCAACTCCAAAACTTAACTTTAATATACCTTGCAAGCATCCCATGATAAACTCTATCATAAGCTGTGGTTTTTGAAAACGAGTGAACTACATGTATTTTCATGAAACGCATGACCTTAATTAAAAATATGGGCATAGCATTTAATTGAGCGATAGTTGTGCTCAAGAACTTAGTGAAGGAGTTGGAGCGAGCTTATTTGCCAATAAAACCCAAGGAAGGGTATTCTACACTGAAGGGCATTTTTGTAGTGGCTCAATTCATTGATGGATTGTTGCAAAAATGGATTCTAATTACCATTCCTTAGCATGCCATGCCAACATTAGGACCTAGCAAGAATTCAAGACCTACATTGATGATGGTGGATTGGGGAGGGCACCGACAAAAAAACTAAAATAATTAGAGGGGAAGATTTGGAAGATGCAAAAAGACAACTTGTAACGCAATCAAATGAAGCAAACAAAAGAATGCAAGAACATGGATGAGCAGAAAAACAAGAATGACAAGGGCAATTCCTCCACCCAAGCCAAGTGCCAAATTTCCAAGGAACATGAAAGAGGTTGCTCTTTCGTTACAAAAAACACCTCCCTCCGCAACCAAAAACGTTCTTTTTGAATCACCCGATAGAAACAAGGAAACATTCCATGTAAAACCACCAAATGAAACCCTACCATAACAAGCCCTTAGGGAATTAGATGTAGTATTTGGATTGCTAAATAAATATTTTTAAGTGGTTCAACATGTTAGCATGGCACCACTTTGTTGCTGGAAAGCTTGGTGTTAAAAACAACCTTACAAATGTCTACAAAAGAGGCAAGGGACCAACTGCAAGAAAACTAAAAAAAAAAATTGGAATTTAAAGCAACGGACATGAGTACACAAATGATCGAGCACCTCACCGAGGCTCTCAATAATCCAAAGAAGATAACTGCAAATAAAATCCACGTGTTTGCAGAAGCCCAAGACCAATTAAACCGAGCAATCCAAGCCGGGGACATGGAAGAAAAGATTGAGGCATGTGAGCCCAAAATGGTGCCCACATGTGGTGATTAACTCTTCGAAACCAATTTTAGTTTGACTTTGATGTGTTATGATTATTCACAAAACATAAAAAGAGTGAAGTGTGGTGTGGATTTAAGTTTAGGCATTAAGTGGTGTTGTGTGATTATTTCAAGGTTTGATTTCGATAGGAGAATGCCTTGATTATGTAAGTAGGGGGTAAGGTGAAGCAAGGTGAGCTCCGCGGGTTAAATGCCCATTTTTGGATCCACCTTGTTAGTTTTGGAAGAAGGAAGCTTGGTGGAAGGGGATTAGTCCCTACTTTAGAGGTGAAGGTTAAGGGATTGTGATTGGAGGTGCTAATCCTCTCACCCTATCCTCACCTCTCTCTCCCTCTCTCCCTCTCTCCCTCTTTACTACTTAAGGTGTTTTCTCTCTCATTTTCCTCTCTCTCCATCAAACGCTCTCAAGGGAGCAAGCTCTTAGAGCTTGAGACAATGTGTGGGGATTAGGTAGCCTTTTAGTGGAATTAGTGGGTGGGATTAGTTCATTATAGGAATAGATTAGTTTATTGATTAAGGCACAAAGAGAAAAGATTGAGTAAAAGCCCTTGGACTGGGAGACTTTACTGCTGGGACCGGTTAGATGAAGGCCCCTGGACTGTGAGACTCTGCTGCTGGACTGCAGCTGGGACCGGTTAGACGAAGGCCCCGAGACTGGGTAGAGACTCTGCTGCTGGACTGCAGCTGGGACCGGTTGGACGAAGGCCCTGGAATCTGGTTTAATTAGCTGAGGCTGACTGCATTAGACAACCGCAGCCGGGAGCTCGTTTCATTAGCCAAGGCATAGTTTAAGTGGGTGGCATTACCAAAATAATCATAAACGCATTAGATCATCTTAGATTAGATTAGTTTATAGATAAATGTTAGATTCATTAGGTTAGGCAGTGTCATGTGTGGTGTCACAAGTGATTGTGTTCAAATATTGACTATTGAGAAAAATGTTTTTTAACACTTGCACTTTTTTTTGGTCAAAATAAGATCACGTGTGCAACGAATGGAGAATATGGAGGATCCTGGCAAGGGCAATACAAGGGAAGTAAAGATCAAGGGTGCTAGGGGAATCTCTTTAAGGGCATGCGTGGCCAAGGCCGCGGGTTGGACCCTTGAGAAATCAAATTCCACCACACGCCAAGAGATTCAAAATAATGTAACAAGTTGAGTTAAGATAAAGTGAGTACCTTGGGCATGAGAGCCACATAGCAATTCACATTATGATGTTATGAAGTGAATGTGATTCTCAAAACCATCACCCGGACTAGGACGCTTAAGGGTGGTGGGTTTGGCCTCACAAGGCACATAAACAACATTTGGCAATGCTCAATCAAGATGCCAAGCCAATAAAATACTAAATAAAGACTATTAAAAGGAAAAACCACGAGGCTGTAAATAGCAGTTCAATGGCTACATAACAAGTGGATGGTTGCGAAGCTCAAATCAAGGAAGGCAAGCTTACCAAATGAAATTGGTAGCAGTCATCGATCTCTGCAAACAATTGAATCTTAAAGGTGGAAGGCAAGATGGAAGCAAAAAGACACGCGTTGGCCGAGCAGCCAAAATGCGATTGAGAGGCTTCAACGTAGATATGAGGAAACAATAGCAAATTTGGAAGGATCTTTGATTGAGGCAAAGAGGCTATGGGTGAAATTTATAGCGGAAGGGGTGGCCTCAATAGACTCAATAGAGTTGCAGGGGGAGATTACTACCCTTAGAACGAGATTTAGCAAATTTGATGAAATCTGTAGTGTTAAGGTTAACCCTCAAAATAGGTTAAATGATTTCAATTATTTGGTCTAGAGTTACTTTAGAACCAACACTCACTACATCAACCTAAACCATGGAAACAAACAAAAATAACACAACAAAAAACAAGGAAGATGAAAAGGGTTGAATGAAGGACTTGTTTGGTTTCAAACCCTTTTTGAGGTTTGAAAAGAGATAAGGTGGACGATTCGCATGACCATGATAGGCATGATTGAGTAACAACCAAATTTCAACTCCCAACCAAACCTCAGTATCTTTGAAGCCCCAAGTTTCAATTCAACCTCAATCCCTCAATTTCTTTCAATTTCCAATTTTATTAATGAATGTCACAAAAACCCTTGAACGCATGCCACAACAACTAGAGGGCCTTTAACATTGATACAAAGCTTGAATTGGAGCACCTATGATAGAAACCACGCACAACAACCAAAGCGTTGAAACATACGGAGCATGTACTCAACTACCACAACAATTGGAGGGTCTTAAACCTTGAAATCACAATCAGTAATCCAACATTTGCAGTACAAACAATGGACAACAACCATAGCGTCCACAAAAACTACAGTTTGCCACTCAACGTCCACATAAACCTTCAATGTGACAATTAAGGTGAGCCCCAAATCCTAGCTTCAACGATATTGAGTCCAAATCACTCATTTTGATTTTCATCCATGTATTTTGGTTTTTCATCCATGTATTTTGGACTTAAGTTGGTGGGTTTATCATCCATTTCACACTTGAGTTGCTAGGAAGGTTCCAATTTGGACCCCTCTTAATCTATCTTAACTATAATCAACATTAGGTTGTATTTACAGATACAAATACTATCACCTATTAATATTAACCCTACCTAACTTATAATTCCCTGTGGATCAAATAATATATGTTTTGTTAAAATTAACATTGTATAAAATATTATGTAATGTGATTTCATGGCATACTATTATTCTAATTCACCTAGTCTTTTCATATGACACATGTGACCCCACTGAGCAAGTTGGACAAGCTTGCATGATTGTTGAAGGACACAATGATTGTAGGATAAGTTGCCGAAGGAGGAAAATGGGTTTTTTCTGCCCTTGATATAAGGAAGAACGCCCAACCCTTGAAAACCAATTCGGCCTCACCCTTGCATGTCACAATTCAACATTCAAAGAGAAACCCTACCCTCCCCTCACCCTCGCATAAAACTTAGAAAAAATCCATTTTTGGTCAGGCTATAGCTAGAAGATGTGGCTTACAATGCTCTTATTTTGTGATGCTCACCCTAACTTTTTCATTGTGGTAGATTATCCTTTGATTCAAGATGGAATCATGGGTTTCTTCAATGATGAGGGTGAGAAATGCAAAGTCTTTGGATGCCTGGGGCTTCGTGAGGTTCACATATTATATAATAAATTTTCTTCAAAATTGTTCTAAAGAAGCTATGCGCATGGCTATCTTTGAGGACATCCTCTTTGAGATGTACCCGAAGGTTCCTAGCTTGTGTGATTTTTTTATAAAAAAATTAATTTAAAAAAAAATTCTATTATCATATCTCCACCCTTAAGATCTAATGCAGAAGTTTGATCTCCTCTTTGAGATGTACCTATATGAAGCATGCCCAACTTCTAGTAACTAGGTTCGTGCCTACGTCTGGAGGATTGGATTATTTGTTCCTAGAGGGATCTCCAGGTAGTGAATTCTTGCTACGCATGCAATTCTTGCTTCACTTTTATTTATGGATTGAAAGCCAACATCAAAGTGGACATTGATTTGGAATCCTTTGGATATACATGACTCTTGGATGTGATTCTTTTTGGTGTGGCATTTGTATGAAGTGGAAGAATTGTCTTGGTAACACATCTTGAAGTTTGTTGCAATACCATCTCTAGTTGATTTTTGGAAATGTGTCTTAGTGTGCAAAACTTTGTGGCTTTGCTTCGGGGTGTACCTAGACATTCAAATTCAAAGTTAGTATGCATTTTTTTAATGGTATTTTACCTCTTTCTAGGGCAATTGCTTCATGGATTTGAAAAACCAAATAGCATTTGTGCAACAATGTTGATTATAAGCATGGTTTTTTAGCTCCTTGATTTGAATGTTGCCTTCTTCATGGTGCATGTAGGGGGTCGTTTTTCTTTGTCCTATCATTATTCATTTATAATTATTACTATTATTATTATTATATTTAAAAAATCTCACTTTGGTCGGAGATGGGGTCCTCCATGTGGAAGATTTTGTATGGAATTGTTGGTGGTGTCATGTGCTGCTCCAAATTGTCTTTAGCTCCCAATTGGACAACTTTGGCCAAAAAAAAGTAATGTAGGGAGATAATGAAGGAATCCTCAACATCAAACCCCCCTCCTTCAACAATATCAACATGGCTAATGGGTTGGAGATGCAATAACACACCATGCCGATGCATGGCCCCACTTGGACCCGACACATTATGCATATTAAGAGCCCCAAATCAAAGCCAACCACCACTACTCTCATGCCCATCCAACACAATATAGTTCATTGAATTCACATATTTCCATGGGCTATACCCATAAATTGCAATAAAAATCAAACACAAACGATTGAAAAAAACTTTGTAACAACAATCACATGTGGTCCAACATTGTTGATCGAAAATTTCTCTCAACCTTGAATGTGCATCCCACTACGCCAACAATGGCCATACACAACGTGACCCCAACAACCATATCCGATGTGTTGATTGAACTTAAACCCGGTGTGCTTGAACCCAGTGTGCATGAACCCAACATGGATGAGGATGTTGAAAAACATGGCAACTGGTTAAACATGGATGAAATTCAACCACCCGTTTCTCATATATATCCATCCCCCGATGACGTCCCTTTCCTATGCTATCGATACCAAATCAACAATCCATAGAGACTACACCATCAATTCCCTTTCCACACGGCAAGGGCCCATCCAACATTGTGGCATGTCCAAGTTTATTGTGAAGTAGACCATTGCATTTGCTAGGTGGTCAAATGATGGACTCCAACTCGGAGGTTACCTTGGCATAACACATTATCCGGCGGACCCCAACAATAGCTTGCATGGGCACGCGGCTGGTCAATGCCATCATCGGCATTTGTGCCTTTTCACCCACCCTGGCCCGGCCACCCCTTAACATTTCTTTGATACGGTTGTTTGTCCACCGACGGATGGAATCATGGATGCTTGGGATCCAAACCAATAGTATCAAATGGGATACCAACTGTTGGTACTCAACCTAGTCGACTTGGGAGGACGGCAAACAATGGTCAAGAATCCGACTCCCAACTGATGATAATGCGAGCATGTATGATGAAACGGATGTAGGTGAAGTTCCAAGTGATAGTGACTACCATGCGCTTCCCCTTAGGATAGCCATGGGGGGGGGGGGGTCACAAAGGACTAGGAATTTGGTACCTCAAGACGACGGCAATGAATCTCCACGAGTTCATATTTGTGGGAATGCTGACTATCTCATAGTATGTATTGGGTTAGATTGGATTGGATTTCAAAGTATTTTGGATTGTGTATGAGTTTAATGATAAGTAACATATTTCACATGGTTATTCACAATGTATCCACAATATTCCTATGTACAAGTAAGTTTGGACCTAGGTGTTAATGTGAATCGCATGAACACCAAAGGTTGCCTAAGGTGCACATACATGGATTGAACCATTGCTAGGTGATTGGTTGTAATCAAACATTAGGCCTACGCGTGACCTTAGTGAATTGACACCAAAGGTTGCCTAAGGTGCACATACATGAATTGAACCATACCTAGGTGGTTGGTTGTAATCAAACATTAGGCCTACGTGTGACCAAGCAAACATGCATCCATACAAACATGCATCCATGCATACAAAGGGTATGGCCAATGCAAACTTGTAGTGAACTCAAAGGTATAATGCGAAGACCATATATATGATGGATGAAGTCATTTTTACATGCGGGCGCACACATTGCACATAGTGCCCAAAATCTACCTCCACCACTATAAAGTGTTTTGTTGGATGAAATCAACGAATGAAAACAATATTACATTTTCATATTGCATATATGTTCATGGCAAAAATCTTTTGGAAGGACAAATCCAATTGTTAGTGCATTGCCAGAGTTCGAGACAAGGCCCATCTAGCTGGAGCCAATAGTCCTTGTTATTGATGAGTTTGTCCTGCAAGCACTCAAGTTTTATGATCCCTAGATCATTTAATCGAGCATGTTGAACCCGCCATTGAATTGGGATGACTATTGGGTGCGCCAATACCCACGGATTTATTTGTCAAGCAATAATGTTCCGCTCTTTTCTTAGAATCTTTAGCCAATACAAATGTTAAATTCATTAAGAGCCAATCAAAATGCATTGTGTACTTCCCCCATGCCAAAACGAAGGCGCTAAACCTTGTTAACTCCCATGTATTTATGAATATGTAGGAGAACCATAAAATCACTAAGCATGTCATCCATTTCAATTATGTTGATGGCAAGTGGATTGCCTGGCAATATTGGCTCCATCAACTTTGGCATGATATGATCTTGCACTATGTGGTCATGATGATTTAGGATAAACGTATGCTCCACCATCTTGGAAAAAAATATACTTGCCTAATATACACTAAAATCACCGACCCTCCAACCTGTTTGTTCTCCGTATGCAAAGCTTGCTATAACAAACTAAGACAATGGAAGACTTAGAAACAAGGCCAATGTGAGGTGGGGTTTACTAATATAAACCCCCATTGTAATGATTATGAACAATTAATATGATGTGATTAAGCTAACATCCCTTTTTGCACATTTTAAGCTCTTTTGGCAACCTTTAAGCTCCCATTGAATCCAAATAGTCATCTTATCCCAATCCATTTATATTTTGAGCGTTCTTTTTTTTAGCGGAGGCTTGCAATGGGCAAGGGTAGAGAGTTCACCTTTAAGGAGAAGCTAGAGATCATTTCCCTGTGCAATGTACCTCGCTAATAGTTCATAAAAACAATCATTTATTGAGTAAAGCTCACCTCCCAACCTAGAGACACACCACAAAACATAATGTGTGTTCTCCTTCCCCTGAGCCATATCTATACATAGTATCTATGAGGTACTTTTAGAAGTCTCAATTCTTTCTATACATAGACTAAAGTCTCCTTATCTATATGCTTAAATCACTTTCCCTTTGCTTTCCATAGATAAGAATCATCCAACTTCTCGTCCCTTGAAATCTCATTCATCCTCAACAATACATTTCCCAATTAGTCCATTATACCCATTATGAAAGTTTGGTGGCTTCAGGGATGAAAATTAGTAAAAAGACATTGACAGAGTGGGCAAATGTCAAACTTGATACTTGAGTTTTGCAGATGACTATTGGTAGAGTCTTGAAGAAGAAAGACTCACTTACCACTTATGATGTGGGTCATTTGGTTGATTCAAAGCGCACTAGGAAGGTGCAGTGTCCCGAAGTGGAGCAAGCTACTTTTAGCTGGTTTACAACAATGCAAGAGAAGGGCGCAACTATATCCGATGATCTGTTGGTAATTGCAGCACATTGAATCTATGCTTTGCAACC
The DNA here is from genome assembly GCA_950295325.1 of Polytrichum commune. NCBI lineage: Eukaryota > Viridiplantae > Streptophyta > Polytrichopsida > Polytrichales > Polytrichaceae > Polytrichum > Polytrichum commune. The sequence continues at coordinate 50,436,475 of OX485806.1, forward strand.
TAGAGATCCTAGTGAGAAGGAACTCCAGTTTTCACATGGGTGGGTCACCAAATTCAAGAAGAGGTTCAACATCAAGGCATACACGCGTCACGGTGAAGATGCTTCTGCTAACACTTCAGCAAAGGTATTGAGGAGGATGGAGGAGATCAGAGCTATTGCATCCAAATACGATAGCGATGATGTTTTTAATATGGATGAGACGGGTATTTTTTACAAGTTAGAGCCAAATTGGACGTTGGCTATGAAGAGACGATCTGGGAAGAAGAAGCAAAAGGAGTGGATTACCGTGGCGCTCACTGCAAATGCTACATGTACCATTTGCTTTCCTCCACTGATTATTAATCAATATTTGAAGCCGCGGGCCTTTACATCTAGGAAGATTTGCTATCCAAAGAATCTAGGTATTAAGTGGGCCGCTAATAAGAAGGCGTGGATGACTACAATCATTTTTGAGCAATTTATACTAGATTCTGAGAAGAGGATGGTGTTGGCACAGAAAGAGAAGGCGTTTTTGCTCCTAGATAATCTTTGTGGTCTTCAAGTGCCAAATGTAGGTTCACGTTTGAGGGTCACACGATTAGAATTTCTACCTCCGAACACCACATGTCGTTTTCAATCCATGGATGCAGGCATTATTGCATCTTTCAAGGCACAATACCGAAAGTTGGTGATTCAATATCAGATAGATTGTTTTAGTGCAAACAAGGAGTTTGCAATTGATATATATCAAGTTGTTGTTATGGTTGAGCGGGCATGGCATGCGGGAGTTACCACATCAACAATTCAAAATTGTTGGAGGCACACGAGTGTTTTTTCAATCTCTATTGAGAGGGGGATAGAGGAAGCTAGGCGCTTGATAGAGGTTGATGAAGTTGCTACTCTATTTCATCAACTGACGTTGTTGTCTTTTGATAGTGAGGTGGGTGACGTGATGAATGCTCATGAATACCTCAATTATGAGATGGAGTTTGATTTAAACAACCCCCATGAACCTACCGATGAGGAATTTTTGGATATGTATTCCTCAAAAGATCGAGAAACTGATGTTGATGAGGTTATGGTTGATGTGGTAAAAGAAGTTGTAGGATTGAGTGTTGCTGAGCGTTCTCTAGAGACTTTGAAGAAATACTTTGAAAAAATACCAATTGATGCCCTATCACACATCAGGAGCATTCAAGGGGTCCAGAAGGAAGTTTCATCCCATCATTTGGAAGCTTCTCGTCAGACTACTATAGACTCTTTCTTTTGGTTAGTTTAGTTGGAAGAATCTCTTCAAGTTACTACTATATATATAATTTTTTTCAATTAGTTTAGTTGAATTATGTATTATCATTTGTACTTTCATTTTTTATTTTTATAAAACGTTATGTTCTTCATTTTCATAATTTCTATAAATGTTATTAATCATCGGTATGAATTCTATAAGTGTTACTTGTTATAATTCTATATATGTTATTTTTTTGCTACTCCCGACTTGTAACATTTATAGAGCCCTGACTGTATTGGGTGTGCAAGATTCTTTCGCTAAAACCCAAGGACACTTAACTTTGACATTACGGTCTTTGGAGAACGTAATATTGGAAATGCATGGGTACCTAACCCATACGCCGTACGGTTTTCCGAGGGAATTCTTCGAACTACAAAATCAACACACTAGATTCTAGAAGTAAACCCCATGGTAATTACATACATGTGTGCCTTATTAAAAAAAAAAGTTCAAAGTCTACTTGGAAGTTGCCATCACTCAAACAAAACACATGCATAAAAATCTAAAGCATTCAAGTTCTAGAGCTAACCTAGTCCCCCTCAATTTTAAGATTTGTGTCAACCTGTCAGTAGCGGGTAACACCCTCTAAGGATGAAGAAACCTCCCGGCCATTAAGGCGACCTGAACACAAATACATTCAGAAGGGTTTACTTGGGATTTGGTTTGATGCTAGTAGATGCATATGTCACATGTGCCGTCCCAATTACTTCATTGCCAAATAACTCTTTCAAAAAAACAAGTTAGGAAACTTTAAGCTATGAATGTCACCTACGCTCTTAGAAAGATGAGGTCTTATTGGAAACTCATCATAATATAGCCATAAGAGTCAAGAAATTAAAAACCTTATTTCCTTTGTAGCTCCTTAACCCCTATAAGACAAGCATAAACTAATCACAAAAGTCTGGGTGATTTATACAAGACTGAATATTCATCATCAAATTGCAAATATTGAAAGGCCAAAATTTCTAAAATATACGTAACAACCCTTTTAAATTAGGCGACTTGTCGCAAAATTTTGGCGCTCAAAACGGAAGATAAAATATTCCAATGTTTTCCCATCTAGGATGTCATGCTAGACTCCAAAATATCATAAAACATGGATGAAATTGTCAAATTGGGATGAATGTGCTCACATTTAGATGGAACTTTGTGTTTTCATCCATATGTGGCTTCGTCACCCCATCAGTTGTCGCCAGTGTGGTTATCCCGACGGTTCAAAAACACAATTAATGAATACACAATGAAGATAAAATCACATAAAACCAACATGTTTACGGCCATTAGAGTATATCAAAGTTGGTCTTGATCAATCACCATATAAGCCTTTTTGAAGGAAAAATTGATGTTATTATTATTTATTTATTTTAATGTTATTTTTTAATGTTTTTGGGTGGGAGGGCAGGGGTGGGTGGGGTGACCTTTTTTAAGTTGTCTGATTAAAAAAAAATTAAAGCAATTTTTTTTTTTTTTTTTTTGTTGACCATCTTAGGATACCAATTTGGCTTCTTGCCACGGCCTTGTGGTCTATGGCCATGGCATCCTGGGTCTTCGGTTTCCTAGTCCTTGGTATTCACCAATTTCATCCAGGTTGTCATGAAGGTGACCAAAACCACCAATTTACCTTAAACATGTAAATGAACACAACATGGACAGGTGAGAACATTTTTCGGTACTTGATCACGTGAGTTTTGTCCACTGCATGACAATGTTTAGCCATGGCAATATGGTCTTTGGCCGCGCCTTTGTGGTCTTTTCTTTTCTTTTTCTTTTTCTGGGTCTTCGGCTATGGTGTTTGCCGACAAATCCCACAACATGGAAAATTTGTGGGCTTTGGCCATCAAAAAGTCAATCATTTTCATAATGAGCACAACGTATGGCATACAGGGCATTGTGACTGTTGGCCACAACTCCATGTTCTTTCGCTTTCTTGTCCTTGGAATCCACCAAATAGCATTCCAAACTATGCGCATTCAAGAGTTGTGCCAGTCTCCGCCAAAACCCATATTCAGTCCACCTGAGAGGGCCAAGGTGCAAGGTTATCCAGCAACACAAGCTGCCATTGAAGAAGCTCCATTGGGGTGAGGTTGTGGAAGGGGTTGTGTAAACATCCAGGTTTGGGTATCAATTGGTGCCACAATCCCACTGGAGCTCCAGTCCCAGAGGAGATTGAACTACAACTTAGCCAACTCAAAGTGCACAGTGTGCTCAAACGGAGGTCACCACATGGTCAAGAGGTCTCCTAGGCGGGGGATCAAGTCATGGCAGAGGCAGAGCTTATGTGGATCATCCACCCCTCATAACCATTTGGCCCAATTGTCGTTACGATCAGTACCAGCTTTCCCAAGCAAGGGAGGCGATGTAACAGGTGGGCGCCAGGGCAAGGTGATTAGCTCTTCGACGTTGGGAGAGCGGCACCAATCTCAAATGACCCCCTTGGTCCACAACCCCTGGACCTTGCGTGTATACTAATTCCCCTGCATCTTCATCATACCTGTCTACAAAGATTCCTCTCCAGGTCATCATACGTGAGCAAGCCCACCATGACGAATTCACCTACTCCCCTGGGCATCCGGATATCTATCACTAGTATTCCTAGGCCCTTATTACAAATAGCCATCTTGATTGCCCGTATTTGACGATTTAAAGCCTGACCAACCCTTGGCCTGAGAGACCCTGAGATGAACGTGCCTCAGCCTGAGACCCTTTGCCACTCAAACGACAAAGCAGCATGAACAACACTCTCACGCACCATTCAGTCTCAACAAAACTTATTTCTTGAAAGATTTGGCTACATCAGGTGATGGATGCACTAATTAGGTAAACCGTGATTGTTGTTGATTTTCCCAACATACATCCCAGGTATGACATTTGAAATCAGATTGGATTCATGACAGATATTTCCTTTATCCTCTATTCTTGCAAAAGACAAAATTCCATTCAGAGTAAGGTATTTTATACATGAATGGCTGCAAGGCAAAAAAGTTATCGCTAGATTGCACGGAAGCATGTTGTAGTACACATAGGAAAAGAAAAATTTGAGGATCGCTTACTACAAAATTGAAATTCAAAAAGAGTTGTGACGCTAACAGTGTTGATCACCATGGGCTACTGGGCACACCAGCTTGGATACCCGCACATTCTTGGAAGAGCTTTTTCCTTTTGTGCAAGGTAGGGCATACTTTGAGTAAACCATCCAGAAACCGAAAGAGCTGACCCTGACCAGCGGCCATGGCCTAACCTGCATGTGCAAATAATTAGCTCGCGATGGATGGGATGGTTGTAGATGCTGGCACATCTTGGGTCAAAGTGGCTTCTGAATGAACTGATCAGCATGTCTCAGCCTATTCTGCAGAATCCTTTCAGCAGATACCGATTGGTTTGGGACCAGATATTCCAACACAGATTGATGGTCGGGACCTTCTGGTTGCACACTCAGCAGTTTTGATGCACAACCGTTGGATGTTGGTCAGATCCTTCAGAAGTTACTCTTCAACCAGGTGTCCCAAACCCATGAAAACCAGACCTACTAACTCACAAAGTCAAGAATTGCTGCCTACTGTAAGTGCAAAAACCAGCGAGAGGTGAATCTCAAAAGGGGTTTCAAACCCTGACAACTTCAAAACTGAAATTTCCACATATATCCATCTTGCTTGAAACATTTGCAACTTACAGCTTGCAGTGCATTGACCAACTCCAGAGCCATTCTCCAGATGGGTGAAAATTCTCCCAAAGACTGTTGGTTGACAGGAGTGATCTATAAAGCAGCATCCTGTACCACACTTCATGCTGCTGTCAACAATCTCCTACTTCTGCTCCCTCTCATTCATCCTCTGAATCGGTATCTGTGACAGGTGGACGCCAGAGCCATTTACGACAATTATGAGCACCACAATAGCATTTTATATGTGTGGAATCATTTCCTTGGTTGTCTGAGAAGGTCTGTGATTGCTGCTCCCCGTCCACACCCTTGTCCACTTCATGATTGTGCATACCATAATTGTAATCATAAGACAACTCTTCACCTGCTTCAATATCGCGCATAGCATACATTCCAATATGTGAAAGCCACTTGTTTGTGGTTTCTACATAAACTCGATATATTTTCAAATTCGCATCGCAACTGTACCACAAATCACCACAAATCAAGTTAGTGAAAAGCTGTGATAAGCAGAGTCTGCCCTATATAGGACCACCTCTTGAAACATCAGGATCGGGATTGAAGCTTTTGCATAAACTACCCTGCTCTTCACTCATCACACACTGAATGCTACATACAGAACATAGACAAAATTGCACTGCTGTGAATCCCACATATCAAAGCCAATTCGAAGTCAAGGCGAGGGAATCTCTTATTTTCAAAGCGAAGCGGCTAGAAACTGCGAGGTACCTGTGATTAATGAACCGAGCAACATTGGATGCATGAAAGCCATCAAGTGTGAAGACTGGCTTCCTTTTAGATTCCGGATAGTCCAAGTCATAAAGGTAGCTGATGCAACCAACACCAAAGTTATATTTCCTGAACCAAATTTCTAAAAACTTGACAAAGATTCGGATCTTTAGCTTTTGTAGGGGAACTTATAATCCAGCGGCTTAACTATAATCCTATGGCACTTATAAGTACAACAATCATCTTATGTTATACCAGAGGCTGCCCACTGGAGAGAAATGCATCCTGACATAGGAACATTTGGAGAGTATCATCAGCACCAACCATACACCTGTCTAGACATTACTAACCTCCGTTTTAAATCATCATAAATCTGGCCAAATTCATGAGCTTGATCCTGTGTCAGCATTTCTCCAACATACTCAATGACAAAGCGCCCCCTGCTTCAAACCACATCAATACTCAGACGACTGTCACCATACGTTCTTGTAGGGAGGACTCTACATTGCAATTTTCACATACACTCTTGTGAAAAAGTACCTCACCTAGGTATTGTAACTAGGGTGCGGACAGCCCACCCTTTGTTGACAGTTTTGTACAGTTCAATCGGGGTTCTCAGTCCCCTTTGCATCTCCCTATTGATACATGAATCACCACAAGCACACCGAGGATTGCACTCCACCAGTTCATTGTAGTCTGTTCCGATCTGTGTTGGCAATAATTGAGCGTTAAAATCACTTTACATCCTGTAAACAACTGGACGTCATCCAGGCCAAGAACCAAAATCAGCATCTGATGATACAGGTTTGAAAAGGTAGTGCTCAAATTTGGTTACACCTATTTGCATCAACTAAATTCAAGGGCATATGGCAATATGGTAGCAATAAGACTTTAATAACTAATTCAATGCCAGTTCATCCATGGGTCATGCTTTGGTCCTACAGGATGTGATAACAGCTTTGGCAAACCTCAAATCTATAAATGGATACTCTGAAGTTTTGTTCATAATAAATATGAGGTTTAGATTGACAAGAAAACAAACTCATGCCAACCCACACATTACCTCCCAATCCCACCAACCTCCTACTTAGAGTACCCTATTCTCCGTCCCTCCCATCACGACCAATGGTTCACTAAAGAAGTTCTGCAGTTTCTGGAAACCGCACAAAAAGGAGAAGTATGTGCTTCAATCACATGAGCATTTAGAGTCATTCGAGACAAACTCCATCAACCGCATTATTCATAGTCATTCTCTTCATTAAGCTCATCCATTTTCCTCAACTATATGCTAAGCCCTTACTGCATGTTTTGCAAA